>CAUYUJ010005956.1:44294-46794 GCA_963575745.1 Prorocentrum cordatum
GCTTCGTGAAGGAGAACCAGCCTGGCATCGGCGCCAGAGGCAACAACGTGCGCAGGCGCGCACTTTGCTTCGTGTCCTGTCCGCCGCGACGACTCTCTCAGAGCACCACAGCGCCCAGCATAACATAGGCTACGACCAGTCGGAGCACCACTTAGCGCAGCAGCACACGGCGCAGTTCTTCCACGACCAGATGGCGCAGCAGTGGAACCTGGGACCTCCAGTCGGAGCGCAGCCTTGGCCATGGAGGAGGCAATCGCGCGGAAGATCGACTGGCAACCACTACCAGAATAATTACAACTACTACCAGAAGGACGACAACGGCTGGAAAGGACGCTCTACGAGGTCCGCTTCGGCGAGGTCAACATCCAGACGGCCAAAGGGAAAGCACAAGGGGGCAGAGGAAAGAGGGGCAAAAGGGCCCCTGCCCGCTGCTCGCCCTGGTTTTCCCAAGGAGGTGGAGTTCACGAAGAGGCAGAAGGCCATCGTCGACGAGACCCACCCCGCGACCATCCAGGACGCCAGGCAGCACGAAAGCTTCGGGAACCCGCCCTCAGAGCATGATCGCGAGATGAGGCTGCTGTGGATCCACACGAAACGCAGCCGTATGACGCGTTTGGCTGACCAGATATGGGGTGCACGTGCAGCTGGGGTGGAGGACCGAAAGTTGGTCGAAGAGCTTGCGGTCACGAAGTGCATGTGTATGCTCACCCACCCCGTTCACGAGCGTCTGCGGAATTTTCATGATAAACTGTAGGCGCTCCTGGATCATAAGAAAGACGTCGCCAAGCAGAAGCAGTAGCTGATCAACAACGAGCTTGCGATCGAGGCCAATACCAAGAGTCTCAACGCCCTCATCCAAGAAGCGAAGCACGACATGAATAGTCTCGGAGACAACTACGACGCGAGCTGCGGCGCCGACGATTCCACAAAAGGAGAGCAATAACGTCGCGTCCAAAGACCGCATGGGCCAAGAGGCAGAACCCCGTGCCCGAGACATCGAGAACAACGACTAAGTAAGAATGAGAACAGCAGCGTCGACGACCACAACGAGCAGAGTGGGCATCAAGCCAGAGTCCACGATCAAAAGCCAACATGCCAGCAACGACCCCATGCCAAGGACGGCGCCCATGATCTGCGCAACCTCATCTCAGACCTGGCCAAGAAGGTAGAACACCAGCAGCAGCGCGCAGGCGTCCACCAGCTCCACCTCGCCTTCTTCCACCAAGAGCAGCAGATCAGCCATCAAAAGGAGAAGCAGCAGGCGGGGCACCGCGAGGAGATGAAAGTAATGCATGAGAGAATGGAAACAATGCGCAGGGACTTCGTAAATTACAAAACAGCACAACATGCAGCTCGCGGGGAACGCCATGAGACACGAACTACAGCAACACGAACAACGTTTCCAAGAGCAACTTCAAGCGGGTAGAGTCCTTGCGCAAAGGAGGGTCGACGCCGAGGGGAACAAGCTAAATCAAGTCCTAGAGGCACGACAACAATACTTTGACTTTGAGGAGCTCGCCCTTGACATGCAGAAGACTCAGTGTCAGCAAGACTACAACCACGTGCAGCAACGACTACGACAAGTCGAACATGCCAGACAAGAAGAAGCTGCATGCGCCTACAATCTGCTAAGGGAATACGAACAGGAGAGCCAACGGCAGCACGACTGCACCGAGCAGGAGCAGCAGCAACACCTCGCAGTAGCCCAAACCAATGCCAACTCCGAACAGGACGCCCTCCGACGCGCCAAGGAACTACTACTTTAAGAATATGGAGAATTACAAGCGCAGCAGCACAAGGCACACAGACTACAAGACGAGACCAAGAGAGCGCCCAGCTACGGCGCGCAGAACAACAGATGCACGCTCATTTCGCGATCAACATCCAGCTGCACGAAGAGAAGCTCCAGAAGGAACGGATGCAACTACAAGCCGGACTACGTCAGGCTGAAGATCGGGAAGGCAGAATCGACGTCGACCTCTCGAGAGAACTCGACACCAGGATGAGTGAGCGCGACGAGGAGGAGACGATGCGACAAACCATGGCTGACTCAGGGCAGAAACGCGTTGACCGCGGGATGGAGGGCGCAATGTGGTCAATCCTACCAGGACAGTGCCAGCAACCCACCTAAGATGTCGGCGCCTACATCGATCAGCTCAGGATCATGGGGCGAAGAGAAGACACCACCAATACCAGCACTATCGACTCAGAAGCTCGGGGCTCGCCAGACCTGGGCGCCCCCCAAGCCCTCCGCCCTCTCATCCACGAACCGCCCCATAACCGATGTGCCCAAAGACTCCCACCGACCGTGCGCGACGGCCCGCCCATGGCCAACGGGAACAACGATCCGCAGAGGACCCCGCAGCCTTCGCGAGGGAGCTCGATGGGTCGTCGAGTGCATTTACTGAGCCAAGCATAAACGACACCACCGTAGCGACTGACAGCGACCAAGGCCTAACGGGGACGACAGACAAGCCGCATCCAACACGACTCTCGACGA
>CAUYUJ010005956.1:51794-57249 GCA_963575745.1 Prorocentrum cordatum
TGCCAGCGGCGCCCTGCTGCCAGACCCCGGCGGCGGCGCCTATCTCATGGACCTGCCGAGCTACGTTGCCTTGGTGGCGTCCGCCACGATTTGCTCGTCAAACAAGACATCCGCGCATCAGCAAGAGGAGGCACGTATCAGCGTATGCAACCAGGCATGCAACTTCGTGGTCTCAACAAACCAGGTCATCAGAAGGTGGATCGCGACGGAGAGAGACGAGTTCCTCGAGAACATAGCGGACGACATGACGACCTCTATCGTTAACAACACCCCTAAGGAGGAATGGGTCGCGGTACGCAAGCGATTAGCCTTCCGCTCATCTGACATGCACCTGACGGAGAGGTCCTTACGAGCAAGACCGACATCGCCGACCATGCTCTCAAGTTCTTCGGTTCGATCGAGCACGCCGAGGAGACCACTGCCGACGGAGTGGCCAGCTACTGCAACCAGCGCACCAACCACGACAGACCCGACCCACTCATTAACAACATTATGACCATCGGGCAGCTCACGCCGATCCTTGCAGGGGCACGCCCAGGAAAACGGTGAGGTCCAGATGACGTCGCAGACGACATGGCAAAGGCAGCCCCATCGTCGATGGCGCGACTACTTCGCCCCAGCCCATCCGAGTCAGGACGCAAGTGCAGTCCATCGAGCCACTAGCAGCGAACGGCGTTTTCTCGACACACTTCTACAAAGGAGCAGGAGCCTTTGACAGGCAGCAATCATGTAGAGGTATTTTACTGAACAATACCATCGGCAAGATGCACTCCTCCTTCCTGCGATCCAGGGTCAAGGAGCTGCCCCCTCCATCCATCCTCAATGCGACCCAGTGCGGTGCTCGACCCCGCATGGCCGCGGACTTCGTTGCGCGCGCCATCGCGGCCTTCGTCGCGGATTGCAGGCAGAGAAGGAAGATCGGGAGCCATCATATTTGTCGACCTACGAGAAGCATTCCACTCCGTGATCAGGGAGTTCACCATGAGGCTCCCCGCGACTACCGCGGAGCTCGACGACCTCATCGACAAGATCGATATCCCACCGTGGCTCAGACCAGTCCTGACGCAGAACTTGCAGCGCCCAGAAGATACTGCGTACAAAATCGGAGACGAACGCAATTGCGAGATGATCCCGGACCACCGCGCATCCATCTGGATGGCAGCCCGAGAGGCCACTCACTATCAGGTGCCAACCACGGGAACCCGACCTGGAGTACCCTTCTCCGACGTAGCTTTTAACGTGCACTTCGCTCTGCTCCTGAGCGCGATCGACAAGGGCGCCAGCGCCCGACGCGATAACTACGACGGCCATCCTATCCCTCCCTGCCCGAACCCAGTATTCGCTCAAGAGCAACACGATGGAGACGCACTGCGGCCCCTATCCCATGTTGACGACCTCACCAGAGTCATATCTACAGCCGTCGCTACAGATCTGGTTGACGCAACAACCTCCCTAGCCACCAACCTGTGCCAGACACCCATCTCCTTCGGTCTCCAGCCGCGCCCCGAAAAGACAAAGGTCATTCTCAATTTCTACGGCAACGATGCAGGAAAGAAAAAGCAGCGAATGGCAACGGACCGCATCAGCACCCTCGACATCCCCGACATCAACATAAAGCTGAAGATCACTGACCAGCAGAAGGCCCCGGGCACGATCATTGCTACTGGGACAGCAATGGGGCGCGAGACCAGACTTCGAGCCGACCGATCCTCCGCGACGACTACAGCCCTGGAGCGGCAGATCTTACGAAGAAGAGGACTACCAGCAAAAGCGAAGATAAGATACGTACACGCCTTATCTACCTCTGCACTTACGTTCAACCGCCACGCATGGAACGACCTGGCAAACAAGGACAAGAAGTTCATGGAGGTTAAGTATGCAGGGCCGCACCGTGTCGCCATGGGATTACCGAAGATCAACTCCCCACCTTCCACGTCGCAACGTAGCTACTGGGGCCCCGGACTTTACAACCCACCTGTCAATGGCACGACTTGAATACTTACCTCGCCCACTTAACAACGCACCACGGGTATTGCTACGACTACTGGACAATATCGCAAGTGTTAAACGAGGATGGGCAGTTCCTCAAGAATGACTTTAATTTTCTTCGAGCGTACCTCAGACCTGGGAGATGGCGCGCCGAAGGTCAAGAGGATCGCCGCATCATCGACTGGGCCAGGCGGAAGCCGAAGGAGTTCAATTCGGCCTTGGGCACAGCTACCAATGCACTCCTAGGACGCGCATGCGAGGATGCCAAGTCACAAAAAATGCCGGACTATTGGATGCGCCCAACAGGACTCCGCGAGCGGCCGCTCAGTTACAGACGCACCGACCACGGAGTACATCTGCTACATTTGCGAACGGGCCACCGCCACGAAGCAGGGAATGGCTGTGCACGTGGGAAGGGACTACAGGCGCCATGACGACCCCCGACACTGGGCAACAGGCACAGCGTGCCGATGCTGCCAAACGGAATCCCACTCTCACCCACGACTTGTCAATCATTTAATGGCATCAAGGCGATGTTCAGTTTCCTGGTATGCTTGGCACACAATGTACGGCGCGCCCTTGACCGACCAGCAGACCGCCTTCACCAACGCCCACCACAGGGAGGTTACTACAAAGAACCGACGTGACGGACGACCCGAAGCATGCGGAGCACAACCTGCGCATCGATGCGACATCACGCCTCTTCCCATTCTCGAGACATCCCCACATCTACCCAAGGTTTACGCCCCACTTCGCACCAGACAACCCGTGCAGCACCCTCATATCCCAAACGCGTCAGCACGACAGGTTATTGTTCGAATAGATGGCGGATCTGGGATGCATAACGACATCTTTCAGCACATGACCGCTCATGGCATCTACAGCTGGCGAGCGGGAGACTATGTCCACATTAGCCTACATCAGGGACGGGACTCGGCAACTACGAGGAGGCTAACCAACCGACTAAAGGCGAACATGAAGGAGGGCATCATTTGGGGCGTCTGCGCGTACATTCCGACCGCCACGTGGTTCGCCGAAGACGGCGACGAAGAAGGGCGGAAGATGGCATCCAACCGTACCTCACTCCACCCATGTGGAGCACCAAGCATGGGCCAAAAAGACCACGACACCACCTCGGTAATGAACGACGACCTCAGGGACACCATCGAGATCTCCAGCCTCTCGCAGAACCTCCAGATCCCCATGGTCGTCACCCCTCCAGAAGCAGGGCCCAGCAGCCCACATGGTATTACGGCCTGGAAGACACCTCAGTTGCAGCACCTGGAACGTCACCCGACATCCAGCAGCGCCGTAACTATCAGCCCAAAAGGCATGCGAATGAAGATACTGGCGGCGAACCATGGACTGGGGTATGAAGGTGAGCATCATGACATGGCCCAATTCAGCTCGCACTATATGGACAGGGTAATGATAGCTCGGTGGGGGGTGGCCGCAATATCTACGGGGACAACGTCCACGGACATCACGGACAACAACAACACCATCACGGACATCAGCGCCCACGTGGACCGCCCCACGGACAACAACAACACCATCATGGACAACAACAACAGCACCATCATGGACAACAACGCCATCACAAACAACTACACCATCATGGGCAACCGCAACATCATCACGGACAACAGCGCAATCATGAACACCAACCGCGCCATCATGGATAAGCAGCAACGCCGTCATGAGCAACAGCGCCACCATCGTGGACCCCCCCATCCAGGAGGAGGGGGGCGTCGGCTACCCCGTCCAGTGAGACAGCCCCGTAGGGGCGGCCGCGCCTTCCAGGTCCCAGGGTATTCGTGTGGTAATCGTGTGGTAATCGTATGGTCATCGTATGGTAGTCGTATGGCAATCGTATGGTGATCGTGTGGTTCGCGTATGGTAGACGTATGGTTGTCGCATGGCAACCGTATGGTAACCGTATGGTAACCGCATGGTAATCGTATGGCGATCGTATTTTAATCGCGTGGTAGTCGTACGGTAGTCGTATGGTAGTCGTATGGTAATCGTATGGGAGTCGTGCGGAAATCGTATGGTAGTCGTATGGTAATCGTATGGTAGTCGTATGGTAGTCGTGTGGTAGTCGTCTGGTAATCGTATGGTAATCGTATGGTAATCGTGTGGTAATCGTGTGGTAATTGTTTGGTAATCGTATGGTAGTCATATGGTAGTCGTATGGTAGTCGCATGGCAGTCGTATGGTAGTCGTATGGGAACCGTTTGGTAGTCGTATGGTCTACCGTTTTGTAGTCGTATGGTTGGTAACCGCATAGTGTCCGCATGGCCGTCGTATAGTAACCGTATGGAAAGCTTATATATATATATGTGTATCGTATTGTTTTCGGATGCCAATCTTATGGTGTTTGTATGGTAATGATATTGTTGTCGCATGGTAGCCGTATGGTAATCGTATGGTTTTCGTATGGTGATCGTATGGTTTTCGCATGGTAATCGTTTGGTTTTCGTATGGTAATCGTATGGTTGTCGTATGGTATTCGCTTGGTACCCGTAAGGCAATTGCATGGTATTCGGGTGGTAAGCGTCTGTTTCTCGTATGGTAATCGTATGGTAGTCTTATGGTTTTCGCGTGGCAGTCGAATGGTTTTCGCAAGGTAATCGTTGGGCTTTCGTATGGTTGTCGTCGGGCTTTCGTGTGGTACCGCATGGTACTCGTTTGTTTTCCGTGTGGTAATCGTTTGGTAATCGATCGTATGGCATTCGTATGGTATTCGGATGACAATCGTATGGCAATCGTATGGTGATCGCACGGTAACCGTATGGTAGTCGTGTTGTAATCGTACGGTATTCGTACGGCAATCGTATGGGAGTCGCAGGGTAGTCGTATTGTAAACGTATGGTCGTCGTATGGCAATCGTATGGTAATCGTATGGTACTCGCATGGTAAGCGTACGGTAACCGTATGGTAATCGCATGGTAATCGTATGGTAACCAGATGGCAGTCGTATGGCAATCGTGTGGTAGTCGTGCGGTAATCGTATGGTAACCATGTGATCGTCGCATGGTAGTCGTATGGTAGTCGTATGGCAATCGTATGGTAGTCGTATGGTAATCGTATGGCAGACGTATGGTAGTCGTATGGTCCTCGTATGGTAGTGTCATAGTAATCGTACGGTTTTCGCATGGCCATCGTATGGTAATCGTATGGTTATCGTATCGTAGCCGTATGGTTACCGCATGGTCATCGCATGGTTTTCGCGTACTTTTCGTGCGCGGTGCCCCCCCCCCCCCCTTCCCCCCTGGCTCCGCACCACGCGCCCGTCCAACTTCCCAAAACATGAATTGGGCAATCAGATGAAGGCCAGCCATGTAGTAGTCCTAGTAGTAGTGGTAGTAGTAGTAGTAGTAGTAGTAGTAGTAGTAGTAGTAATAGCAGTCCTAGTCGTAGCAGTAGTCGTAGTAGTAGTCGTAGTAGTAGTAGCAGCAGTAGT
>CAUYUJ010005957.1:0-57237 GCA_963575745.1 Prorocentrum cordatum
CAAGCCCTCCTGGCCAAGCCAGGAGGAGGAGGAGGAGGAGGAGGAGGAGGAGGAGGAGGAGGAGGAGGAGGAGGAGGAGGAGGTGGATCGAACGCCGATCCCCGAACCCAGAGCCCCGACGTCATGACTGTTTCAGGACGTCGACCCCCAGAGGTGACGACCCATTTCCCTCCTGAGGCCTCGCATCCCTCACGAGGGATGGGGGGCCTCATGAGGGATGGGGGGCCTCATGAGTTGATCATCATCACCGTCATCATCCGCTGGCAATTCATCCCTCATGCCTCATCCATGGACGTACACGCACACGAATCCGCATTGGCTTCGAGAGTGCCCATTGCGCAAGCGTTCGTATCACGCGGCCAGTCTTGCGGGTTGGGGTGCCGTGCTCATGCACGTGGTTGGGCGCGCACGTCTGGAATGCAAAGTTGGTTCGATCTCTGGCCCTACGGATGCCCAAACCACGCCCACGGAAAATGTTGTCCAGGCCAGCCCTGAACTACTTGGTAAGCCACCTGAGTGCATACAGGTTTGGGTTGTGCTCCTTGGGTTCCTTGCCATAAGGCTCCGATGCATTCACCCAAACAAGCCGTGATGTGGACCCTCTAGCTCAGTACCTCGCCAAGGCAACGTGTTTGCTCTCAGCGACTTCCCGCTCCGCGAGGTTAGCCCATTGAGAAAAGAGAGCATTCATGTGCAATTGGGTGGGTGTCCTTCCTCTTCCTCCTTTCCTCGGCAAGTCCAAGCCCGTAGTGCGTGCAGTCCAGCGCCTCGCTAGCGCTGCGGAACTGGTTGCTAGGTCCGACCGGGCACTCGGGTTCGAGTGGCAACTTCGGAGGCTTGGTGTAGCTCAGGGCCTTGAGCTCTGCAGGGCGCTCATGGAGGATCTTCCTAACAGGGCTGTGGGTTTTGATGTCCGAGTCCGTCCGCCGGGCGCGGGGAGGAGGGGAGGTGGAGCCCAGGTAGGAGGACCAAGGGCGTTCGCAGTTGGGTCGGCTCGGCTGCGCCGCAGTCGGTTGCGCTCGGTCGGTTCGGTCCGATCGCCTACCGTGTCGCTGCCGCGTCGTTGCGCCCTCCCTCCTCACTCCTCCTCCTCCTCCTCCTCCTCCTCCTCCTCCTCCTCCTCCTCCTCCTCCTCCTCCTCCTCCTCCTCCTCCTCCTCCACACTCCTCCTCCACACTCCTCCTCCTCCTCCTAGGCTGCCTGCGGCCTGTCGATTTCGGTCGGAGTCGGTTTCGCTGCCGGGTCGGTCGGTTTTCGGCTTTGCTGTCGCCGCGGACGGCCTTGGGGACTCGGGGCTTATGTGATCAGCAGTAGCGCGGTCTCTTGTGGTGTGCCTCCAGCCCAGGAAGGACTGGACGATCCCTCCCGCCAGAGGCACTGGTCGCGACCCCATAGGCACCAGCCAGGGGGACTGTGGTCCTCTGGGTTGGAGGCAGGATGGACGACAAGGAGGGAGGAGGGAGGCGAGAAAGAGGAGGGCCCCTCTACCCCTCCTTCCCTGCCTCCCGCCTCGCGAATCATCCCCCCCGTCCCTCGTCCTCCCTTCCCCATCTCTCCGCCCCGTCCGCTCTGCCCGATTCCGCTTCCGCGCTTTTTCCCCTCCTTCCTCTCCCTCTCCTTTCCCTCCTTTCAACTCCCAACCTCATTCCCTCCCCACGTCCCTCGTGTCTCCAGCCTCCTTCTCCTCCTTCAGCCCTCTTCCTTCTGAATAACTTCTCCCTGTCGCACCCCGAGACGGATCGGTAGTGCCGGCCGGGCGTTTCGCCTGAGATTCCTCTGCCATGTATGATCTTGAGGCTTGAAATCTGCAATCGCTTCTCTGATGGAGGGCGGGCCGTTTTCAAAGTGCGACTCCTTCCGCGCCGCGCATCATCGCCTCAAACATTTGCCATCTTTTCACGGACGGAGGGCGGGCCGTTCTCAAAATATGGCTCTCACTTCAGCGCCGCGCACCTCCGTTTGCAATGTCTGCAAGAGCTTCACGGATGGAAGGAGGAGGATTTTCAAAATGTGGTTCTCGCTTCAGCGCCGCGCGCATTCGTTCTAAACGTTCGCAAGAGTTCTGCAGGTGTTGGGCGGGCTGTTATCAAGATGTGGATCTCGCCATTGACGCCGCGCGCACTCGTCTTACAAGTTTGGAAGGGCTTCACGGATGGAGGGCGGTTCCTTTTTCACTTTGTGGCTCTCGTTTTTGCGCTGCGCACATTTGTCTTAACAGTTTACAGCAATGTCGCGGGTTTTTATGGTTGACGTCCCAGAGAGAGTGTCTTGGTACGGTTTCGGATTTTCAATGCGATCGTCACGTTGATTCACGGTGTTGGCGTCACATTAATGGTATTCTGGCATGGTTAAAGATTGTCAGGTCGCAACAGTAGCGTTGATTCGCGACGCTGAAGTCCCAGGAATGGTGCTTTGGCGCGGTTGATGATTTTCAGACGATTATCTTCCCACGGGGCTCTTCCCGCAGCGACAGTCGATAAAATCGGTCCCTAGAAGAGCCTATGAATAGGGAGCCGTACTGCAACATCGTTGGTGGGCTTTGGCTTTGCACTGGTCCTCCTCCTCATCCTCCTCTTTCTTCCCCCTCCTCCTCATCGTCCTTCCTACTCCTCCTCTCCCTTTCTTGTCCCTGCTTCTCTCCCTCCTCCCCTCGTCCCTCCGGCTCCTCCTCCTCGCCCTTTCCCCTCCCCCTTCTCATCTTTCTCCTCCTTCTCCTCCTACTCGTCCAAGTCGTCGTCTCCCTGCTCCATCTCGTCCGTCCTCCTCGTGCTCCTGGTCTGCCCCCCTCCTCGTCCCCCCTCCCCTCTCCGAGAACTCCCCCTCGTCTGACCGCCAGGCAGGCGTGCCCGCAGGGCGGGCCGGGCGTTCCGCCGAAGGCTTCCTCCCATGAGATGGTGCCGAAGCTAGACATGCGAAGCCGCAGGTTTCCTCCCATTACATGACGCCGAAAGCTTCCTCCCATTATATGACGCCCAAGTTAGACATGCGAAGCCGAAGGCTCCCTCCCATCACATGACGCCGACGGCTTCCTCCCATTATATGACGCCCAAGCTAGAAATGCGAAGCCGAAGGTTTCCTCCCGTTACATGACGCCGAAGGTTTCCTCCCATTATATGACGCCGAGTTTCGGATGGATGAGGTGTGGCATTCAACAGGTGGATCGCGCCTTGATGCCGCGCACGTTCGTGCTGAAGGTTTCCGGCAATTCCATGGATGGAAGGGGGGCCTTCGATTTCTGTAAGTCCGTATGATCAGAGGTCACCAGTTGCGCAACATATGCACTGATGGAGGGCGGCTCCTGTGCAAGTTGGAGATCTCGTTCGGGCCTTCCTCGGGTTTTGTGGCCAGGCGTTTACACATGAGGGACACCTCCCCGGATTGAGGTCGTCTTTTTGTTGAAAGGATGGCTCTCGCCGTACTCTTCCCTGCACGGTGACCATACGCCGCCGCCGCCCTTCTGCCTAGAAGCATGGGCGGCAGCTTCTTTCCAAAACGGAGCTCTCGCTTGCACTGCAGGTCCACGGGGCGCTCGTCTCTAAGGGGGCTCTCCCAAGATTGAACCGAAGTTTCTTCAGGGGCTCGTGGGGAGGGGACTTGGGACGGGCGGGCGTATTGCAGCATCGTTGATGCATCTTGGGTTCACCCTGGTCATCCCTCCTTCTCTTGCTCCTCCTCCTCCTCCTTCTCCTCCCTCCGTCCTCTCTCTCTTCCCCCTCCTGCTCCTCAATTTTTTCCTTGCGAATAATTTCTCGTGTCGCACCCCGAGGCCAGTCGGAAGGGCGGGCCGGGCGCTTCGCTTGAGAATTCTTTACCATGTATGAGCCTCAAGTTTGAAAATGTGCAAAGGTTTCACAGATGGAGGGCGGGTCGCTTCCAACATGGCGCTCTCGCTTTAGCGCCGCGCACACTCGCTTCAACAAATTGCAAGAGCTTCGCGGACTGAGGAGAGGTTGTTTTCCAATTGTCGTCTTCGCCTGAGCGCCACGCACATTTGTTAAAACATGCAAGAGCTTCACGGGATGATGACAGGTAGATTTTTTATGTAGCTCTCGCCTTAGCGCCGCGCACATTCGCCCTAAAACTTTGCAATAGCTTCACCGTTTGAGGGCGGCTCGTTTTCAAAATGTGGATTTGGTTTTAGCGCAGCGCACACTCGTTTTGAAGAAATGTACAAGATTCTTTGTTTCTCATGGTCAAAGTACCAGGAATGGTGTTCAAGAGCGGTTCAATATTGTCAGCGCGCAATAATTACGCTTATTTGCGGCAGGAACGGTGTTTTGGCACGGTTCTGGATCGTCAAGACGCAACCGTCAGGTTGATCCGTGGAGTTGAAGTCATGCGAATGGTGATTTGGCACGCGTCAGGATCTTCAAACTGTTGTCTCCCAGCGGGGCAATTTCCTCAGTGGAAATGAATCCTTGTATGGGGCCTATGACAAGTGAGCTTGGATGGAGGGTATATCAGAGGGAGGGGGCCGAACGGTCATTCATTGTCCCTTGGTGCGTGGCTGAAGTGGGATTATGCGATGTGGATTATTGCTGTTGTTGATGATGCTGCTGTTGTTTGTTTGTTTGTTTGGTTGTTTGTTTGTTTCTTTGTTTGTATGTTTGCTGGTCTTGTTGTTAGTGATTTTTCAAGTGACGCGCTTCCCTTGGGGCTCGCCCCGTGTTTCTTCTTATATCCGGGAAAGTCACGGGGCTCAAATTGGGCCCCTGCCCCCCTGGTTTACAACAACAGCGGCTCCCGCCTGATACTTCCCCACAGTATGTTCCAAATCGCGCTCTCGCGCGGCACTTCCTCACAATTCACGCACACATCGCGCTCTCGCGTGGGACTTCCTTTCAATTTATTCAGACGATCCGCACTCGGCGATCAGGAATCACGTTCTCGCTTTGGCTTTTTTCACAATTTACTTGAGAATCGCGCTATCGTCCGAGACTTCCTCGCGGTTCATGTAGGACCCACGCTTTAGCAACCCGCCTGCTCGACCTCGTCGCCTGGGCCCGCCTTCCCGGCCTGCCCGCTATGGGTCTGCCCACCCGATCTGCCCGTCTGGTTCTGCCATTTGTTTTCTGGTCCTGGCCCCCATCCTGCTAATTTCTCTCGTGTTCCATTCTTCTCCCTCCCCATGCCACCCGTCCTCTCTTCCCTTGTTTTAGGGGGTGCACTACATGCACGTGGCAAGTAAGGAAGATATATTCCCAAGGGGGTACGATCGAAGACGACGAGAGAAGGGCACCGAGGCTTTGGGATAGACGTATTGATATGGCACGTGAGCAGATAGGAGCGAACAGTCTTGAAATGATTGGTGTTGTTGTTGTTGCTGTTGTTGGTGGTGGAGTTTGGCGTCGTCACCCCAGTGACCCGGCCCGCGACCCAACCGCGACCAACCCCGAGACCCACCCGCGACCCACCCGCGACCCACGCCGCGCCCCACGCGCGACCCACCCGCGACCCGCCCCGCGACCCGCCTGCGACTCATCCGCGACCCACCCGCGACCCACCCGCGACCCACCTCGCGACCCACCCGCGACCTGGCCCGCGACCCACCTGCGACCCACCCGCGACCCGCCCGCGACCCACCCCGCCACCCACCCACATTGTTTGAACGAAAAATCGGCGCCTGCGGCGGGCTCGTTGCATGATATCAGAAGATTTGGCGCCTGCGGCGGGCTTCTTCAGAGCCTCGCAGACTGCCGACGTCCCCGCCGCCCCCTCACTCTTATCCGCGACTGCGGGGGGCTAGTTTCAACACCGTTGCTGATTCCTGGCTTACAGCTAAACTGGTCCTCCTCCTCCTCCTCCTCCTCCTCCTCCTCCTCCTCCTCTCCTCCCTCCTCCTCCTCCTCCTCCTCCCCGTCTCCTCCTCCTCCTCCTCCTCCTCCTCCTCCTCCTCTTCCTCCTCCTCCTCCCTCCTCCTCTCTCCCCCTTCTCTCTCCCCCCTCTCTCCCCCTTCTCTCCCCCCTCTCTCCCCCCTCTCTCCCCCCTCCCCTGGCGATTCGGCGCAGGAGAGCCACCAGGAGGCCTCCGGGAAACACGGCGACCGGTTCGAGAAGCTCGAGAAGGTGACGCAGCAGGCGTGCCCTGGCGCGGCCTCAGCATGGGCGGGGGGGTTGAAGGGGGGAGGGAGGAGGATGGGGAGGGGGAAGAGGATGGAGGGAGGAGGAGGAGGAAGAGGAGGAGGAGGAGGTGGAGGGTGGAGGGAGGGAGGGAGGGAGGGAGGGAGGGAGGGAGGGAAGAGGCCCGCAGAGGGCGGCGCGGAGGACGCAGCGGCAGCGGCAGAGGCAGCAGAGGCGCTGCGCGCCGCTGGAGTCGAGGGTGGCAGGCCGCACCGACCTTCGCAGCGGCCGCCCGGCGACGTTGCGACGCGGAGGCCGAGGACAAGGTCAAGCTCGAGGTCAAGTTGGAGGACAAGAAGGCCAAGCTGGAGGTCAAGCTGGAGAATCTCACAAGAAGGACTCTTGCAAGCTCGAGGACAAGAAGCTTCGGTGGGCGCAGGGCGCGCCAGCCGCGGCCGCGTCTGCATCTCCCGCACCCGGCAATCCCCCACGCCTTTCTGGAGGCCCAGAGCGATGCTGCGCATCTCGGCGCACGCCCTCGGGGCCGTCCCCGCGAGCACGGGCGGGCCATGCGCGGCGCATCCCTCGGGAGCCTTGAGACGGGGGTCAATGCAAACGGAGGTCAGCCTGAGCGCCCGGTCTTGTAGGATCCTGCAGGGCCAGGGTCGCATTGACCTGGGCTTGGGTGCGAGATCCTACAGGATCTTGCAGGATCCTTCGCATGGGCCCGGGTGTGGGTGCAGGGTCTTGCGGGATCTTGCAGCTTTCGGCGAGGCCTGACTGACCCGGGCCTGGATTGACCCAGATCAGAAGACCGCCCCCGGCAGCCCCCCGCGCTTCTTTTGGGGCCCAGGGCGACGCTGCGCACCTCGGCGCGCGCCTTCGGGGCCGTCCCCGCGAGCACGGGCGGGCGACGCGCGGCGTCGACGATCTGAACGCTACGGGCCTGCGCGCCGCCACGCCGCGCCACTGGCAGATCTGCGTGCTGTCGCCTGGAGGCGAAGGCAGCTGGAGCAAGGTGCCCGCCCGCCCGCCCTTGCGCGCCGCCTATGCGCAGCGGGCAATGGCAGCCCGCTCCAGGCTGGGAGTTGGAGCCCTCCCAGGCGCGGCCCCGCGCGTTCTGCGCGTGGCGCTGACGATGATGAGCCCTGCGGCCACCTGCTCGACGATCTTCTCCATCATCCCAGCCTCTGCCCTAAGGGTCGCACGGGCCGCTCGCGAGGTCGCGACGCCGTAGCTGAGACCCTCCGACGCCGTGCGGCCCGCGCGGGGGCCCCCGTCGACGCGGAGCGTCACGTCCCAGAACTGTACGCTTTGAAACCATCCAGCGAGGTTATCGAGCGGATCATGGATCGTCCAGGCAGCAGTTTCTCTTGGACGTGACCATTCGCTCGCCTTGCGTCGCCGCCCGCAACGGCGACAATAACTAAATGCAGCACTACGGCCGTGCTGCCACGCCTTTCGCGATCGAGACGTTCGGGAGCATGGGCCCGGCTGCCCTGCGCGCCTCGGCGGCCATGCGCCGCGTCAGCTGCGAGCACGGCAAGCTGCGACCAGGCACTGGCCGGGCATCGGCGCTGCACCTCCGCGCGGCGCGCGCCGACCTGGAGGCGGCGGTGGTGCCGAGCGCTGCGCAGCAGGCGCTCGCGGCACTCGGTGCCTGCTCGGTCCGGGCCTTGGGCTGGCCGGGGCGGCGGGCCCCGCGCCCTGCGCGTGTTGCAGCCGACGGTGGTGGAAAACGAGGGAGGGGGGGAGGCGCTGCTGGAGGTGCCGGCGCTGGCGGCGGGTAGGCACCGGCCCATTTCCCACCAATGTAGGCGGCGGACTGGCGCGCTCGATGGTGTGGCGAGGGAGGGGTGGGGGGGAGGAGGGAGGGAGGGAGGAGGGAGGGAGGGGGGAGGGAGAGGGAGCGAGGGAGGGCGGGCGGTCGGCGGGCGGGCGGGGGAGAGAGGAGGAGGAGGAGGAGCAGGAGAGGAGGAGGAGGAAGAGGAGGAGGACGAGGACGAGGACGGGGGACGAGGACGACGGCGACGAGGAGGAGGTGGAAGAGGGGGTGAAAGATGTGGAGGAGGAGGAGTCGGAGGAGGATCGGGGGAGGAGGTCGCGCCCCTCGGCCTATTGAGGATCGGGCCCCTTTTGGGGCGCCCCAGGATGTTGGGAGGCGGAAGTGGAGGAGGAGGGAGGGCGGGAGGGAGGGAGGGAGGGAGGGAGGCGGAGGAAGGAGGGCGGAAGAGGATGACGACGACGCCAGCAACGACGACGAAAAACGAGAGGAGGATGAATACATGTGAAAGAGCGTGTTCTACCGCTGCTGGCGGAAAACCGGGGGGGGTCACTACCGGTTCGAACCCCTCCCCCCCCCCCTCCGGAAAACCGGGGGGGGGGTCACTACCGGTTCGAACCCCTCCCCCCCCCCCCCCCAGCTCATCATGAAAAGGGGGGGGGGGTCACTACCGGTTCGAACCCCCCCCCCCCTCGAAAACCGAGTGGGGGTGCGGACAGTGGTGGGGACGGTGTTGGTGGGGACAGTGGTGAGGGGACAGCGGGACAGTGGTGGGGACGGCGGGGGGACAGTGGGACAGTGGTGGGGACGGTAGTGGTGGGACAATGGTAGACAGTGGTGGGAACGGTGGTGGTGGGGACAGTGGTGTGGGGACAGTGGGAATGAGGTGGAAACACTGGGACAGTGGAGGGTACAATGGTGGTGGGGACACTGGTAAAGGCGGTGGCGAGGACGGCGGTGGGACAATGGGACAGAGGTACAGTGGGGACAGTGGCGGGGACAGTGGGGACAGTGGTGGGAACAGTGGGACAGCTCAGTGGGACAGCGGAGGAGTCAGTGGGACAGTGGGGACAGTGGGGATAGGCAGTGGTTGGGTCCGTGGAGACAGTGGGGAGAGTGGAACCGTGGTGGGAACAGTTGTGGGAACAGTGGGGACAGTGCGACAGTGGTGGGGGCACTGGTGGGGACAATAGGGACGGTGGTGGAACCAGTGGGGACAGTGGTGGTGAGGACAGTGGTGCTGGGAACACCAGTGGGGGATGTGATGCGGACGGTGGTGGGGACCGGGAGTCGTTTGCTGGCGGTGAGTAGGGGGGGGGGGGGGGGGGGGGGGGGGGGGGGGTTCGAACCGGTAGTGACCCCCCCGGTTTTCCGGATCCGGAGGGGGGGGGGGGGGGGGAGGGGTTCGAACCGGTAGTGACCCCCCCCCGGTTTTCGAAGGGAGGGGGGGGGGGGGGGGAGGGTTAGGGGAGGGGGGGGGCTTTGCCGGGGGGAGAGGGGGGGGGGGGGGGAGGGGGGGTTCCAGCAGGGGGGGGGGATTTTCGGAGGGGGGGGTGGGGGGGGAGACCCCCGGGTTCCGGAGGAAAAGGTTGGCAATTTTCCACAGTAAAGCGGCGGTGGATCACGCTCTCTCATACATGTAGAAAGAGGGGTTGGAGGAGGAGGAAGGCGACGATGACAAGGGCGAGGAGGAAACGTGGAAGGAGAGGAGGAAGAGGATGAGGACGGCGACTGGGGGAGGAGGAGGAGCAGATGCAGAAGAGCGGGGCAGAGACGAGAGAGGGATAAATATCTGGAGCGGGAAGAGGAGGGGAAGTGGCAGGGGAAGAAGGGTATACACACATATCTGTATATGTATAGAGAGAGATCTACATATACATAGAGAGGGAGAGAAGAGAGAACAAGAGAGGATGGTGATGACGAAGACGGGGAGGAGCAGGAGCAGCGGCGTAGCCGTTTTTTCCTGGGCCGCAGCTCCACGAGCTCACGGGCGATCCGGCCAGTCCCTCGCCCCAGGCCAGCTGCCGGACGCAGGGGGGGTGGGACAGAGAGAGAGGTGCAGTTTTGTTCACTGAAGAAGGGGCGGGGATGTGTCTGTGTTGGAGGAGGCGGAGGAGGAGGATAATAATAAAGAAGAGGAGGAGGGAGGAGGAGGAGGAGGAGGAGGAGGAGGAGGAGGAGGAGGAGGAGGCAAGAGGACGTCCGGTCAGTTCTGATCATGACTCTTCGCGGGCGGTCAACAGAGGAAAACGAGGAGGAGGATGGGGAGGAGGAGGAGGAGGAGGAGAGGAGGAGGAGGAGGAGGAGGAGGAGGAGGAGGAGGAGGAGGAGGAGGAGAGGAGGAGAGGAGGAGGAGGAGGAGGAGGAGGAGGAGGAGGAGGAGGAGGGAGGAGGAGGAGGAGGAGGAGGAGGAGGAGGAGGAGGAAGGGGGGAAAGAAGGACGGAAGGAAGGAGGGAGAGTGGCGGAAGCGGAGGAGGAAAGGCAGAAGAGAGGGGGGCCGTTGTTTTTCCAGATCCTCTACGACTTCGAGGCCATCAAGGCAAATGTGACCAGCGACCTCGCGTCCAAGGGGGAGCAGCTGCTTTCAAAGGGCAAGGAGCTGGACAGGAGACGAGGGTGGGCCCACGGGTTCCTCCTCCTGCTGCCTCGCCCTCCCTCCCTCCCAATCCCTCCCCTCCCCCTCGCCCCCCGCCCTCTTCGCCCGAGGCCCGTAGTTATTGTGGCCCAAGCGCTGGCTCCGCGCGCTCCGAGTCGCGAGCTGGCTGGCGCCGGTCGGCCGCACGGCTGCCGTCCCCCCAACCGCCGCCGCTCCGCGGCCCTCCTCGTGCCCAGGCTCGGCCTGAACGTTTTGGTCGGGCGATCTCGTGGGGAAGAGCACGGCGCAGTCGAGGCGCTGACATGAGGACCATGTTGGGCTCAGGAGAGGCCCTGCGTCTCGGGCCGCTCCCTGGATCCAGGTCGTGGAGCCAGGTCGTGGCCGAGGCTCGCCGTGGCCAGAAGAGCCCTTTCGTTCCTCCTTCCTCCTCCCTTCTCCCTCCTCCCTCCTCCCTCCTCCTCCTCCTCCTCCTCCTCCTCCTCCTCCTCCTCCTCCTCCTCCTCCTCCTCCTCCTCCTCCTCCTCCTCCTCCTCCTCCTCCTCCTCCTCCTCTATCTGCCTTCCGTCTGGCAGCGCGGCGATTGTTGCGGGTGCGGAAGTTGCAGCCACCGTGGAAGGACAGGATGGGGCGGCTGGAGCGTGCAGGCGAGAGCAGAGGTGAGCGGACGGGCACCGCCAGCCTTCCGTTGCCGTCTTGGCGCCAGGGGGTGGGGGCTGCTGCACACTGCCCCCACGCATCGGCCTCATGCCCCGCGCTGTCGCTGGAAAACGGGGGGGTGGGCGGGACACGAGACACATTCGCAAGGTGGTGGTAGGGACCGTTTTCGTTTCGGCTTCATCTTCTGGCGAGGGCAAGCGGAACGGGAGGGTGGGCGGGGCACCTTTGAAGAGTGGTGGTATGCACCGTTTTCGTTTCGGCCTCGTGTTTGGTTCTGGCGAAGGCAAAAGCGGAACGCAGAACGAGAATGGGACACACACACACAAACGCACACACACATACATTCACATAGACATACCCACATACATACATACATACATGCATATATGCATGTGTGCATGCATACATACATACATACACACCTACACGCAAACACGCAAGCACAAGCACAAGCACAAACACAAACACTAACATATACGTACATATATACATGCATACATACAAGCATGCATCCATACACACATACATACGTACATACGTACATGCAAAACATACATGCATACATACGCACACCCATTCACACACAAACATACAGGCATACATTCACACATACTTATTTAACTAGATACAGTTATAAACGCATGCATGCATGTAGACATGCATAGGGTCATACACGCATGCATGTATGCATCCATACATACCGTCATACACGCATGCATGCATGCATGCATACATACATGCATACACACATGCATGCATACATACATACAGACATGCATACATATATACACACATACACACATATAGACACACATACACACAAGCACACATACACACCCATACGTACATGCGCACATCCATACACACGTGCATACACACATCCATACATACATGCATGCATACACACATTCACACGTACCTACATTCACACTGTTCCATCCATTCAAACATGCTCACCTGCATACATGTATACAAGCAATCATACATACACATAACCGCATACATGCATATATAGATGCATCCATGCGAACGTGCATGTATATATACACATGCATACATCTATACATACATGCATACATACATATATGCATACATGCATACGTGCATGCTTTCATACAAACCTACATACGCACATACAGACATACACACATGCATGCATGCATGCATGAACGTATACAATCAGACATATATCTATATATATATATATATATATATATATATATATATATGTGTATACATATTTGCATGCATGCATGCATGCATGCATACATACATACATGTATGCATACACACATACACACACCTGTAATCATATTTGCTCACACACATGCATGCACACATGCGTACAGCCATCCATATGTACATACATGCATGCACACACACACACACACCGCTTAGGTCGAGGGCTGCCTTGTGCTCCCCCCCTCCAGCTGACGTGGCCCCGCGGCTGGCTGGCGGCCGCCTTCTGCGGCCTCGTCGGGCCGCCGCTGAGCGCCCCGCCTGGGCCCGCCGTGGGCGGCGCGCGGAGCGGGGGGGAGGCAGAGGGCCCTCCGACCTCCTCCTCATCCTCCTCCTCGCCCGAGGGGGAGGAGGAGGAGCGAGGAGCCCCTGGGCGCGCCGCCGAGCCGGGGCGCGGGCGCAGGCGCGGCGCGGGGCGAGCTCGCGAGGACGGCCTCCTGCACAGCCTGCTCGCGCCGCCCGCTCTCGGGGCCCCGTCTCGGAGGGATGGTCTACAGCGCGCGCGCCGCGAGCGCGAAGAGGCTGCCAGCCGCCTCCGCCGAGCGGGCGTGGTCGCTGAGTTTTGTGCTGCTGGTGCCTGTCCGTGGTATATCCGGCTTCTCGCCACGTCCACCGGCGAAGGCAAAGGCAATGGCATCGCAGGCCCAGAGGTTGACACCAACACCAAGATCGGCGGTATGCCTCCACCGAGGGAAGAAGATCCCGATCTCGGCGATGGTGGTCATGTTCTGGCTTCCGAGGTGGCCGAAATATGACCACCACCACCACCACCGAAATCCAGGATCATCTTCCCCCTGTGGAGGCACCCCCCTGTTTTGGTGTTGGTGCCCATTTCCAGCCCTTCAGTCGTGGCCTGCTTCGCGAGGGGGCTCCCGACCACTCCTCCTCCTCCTCCTCCTCCTCCTCCTCCTCCTCCTCCTCCTCCTCCTCCTCCTCCTCCTCCTCCTCCTCCTCCTCCTCCTCCTCCCCCTCGTCCTCCTCCTCCTCCTCCTCCTCCTCCTCCTCCTCCTCCTCCTCGCGCCGCCCGCTCTCGGGGCCCCGCCTCGGCCGTCGGGGCTGCAGGCCAGCGCGCCTCGGGCGCGGCCCGCGAGGCCGCGCTCTGGGGATCGGCCCTCGAGGCGGCGCGCGGAGGAGCTCGCGGGGTCCGTGGGCATAGCCCACGATGTTTGAGGGCCGCGCCGCGGGGCCCGGCCGGCCGCGCCGCCCGACCCGAGGGCGCGCGTGAAGCGGTCGGAAGGAAAGGAAGGAAGGAAGGAAGGCCGCCCGGTCGGAGGAGATCGACGGACCCGTGCTGCTGGCCAGGCCAAGACAGCACACGCCGCAGCTCCTCCCGAAGGGCAGGGGGAGCTCCGCCAGAAGATTCCCGAGGCCGCCGTCGGCGTGAAGGGGCCGCTGCTCCTCTCGCCGGCCCTGGCGACCTTCGTGCGGCTTGTCCCCGCGAGCGCACTGGTGCTGTCGAGGTGCCCCCTGCTGCTGGTGAGCGCCCCTTTCTCATCCTGCTGCCGGCGAGGACCCGAGCAAGGACGTGCGCAGAGGCAAAGGCTACGCCGCGCGGCCGGGTAGCGGCGAGGGCAAAGGTCAGGAGGGGGAAAACACGCAGACACAATGAATCGTCGATTCCCCAGAAAATAGGGCAAGAGGGGGGGAAGACAAAAAACCCAGAACATATGGGAGCATGGGGGGAATCCTGTTGTTTGTGTGTGCATTTGTTTGTGAGTCCCAGGGCCCCTTTCAAAGGGAGAAGGGCGGAGGCGAGTGTGCCGATGGTCTGCGGCGCGCACGCCGCGAGCGCGAGGCGGCGGCGAGGCGCCTCCGGCCGAGCGGGCGTGGCCTCCGATTGCGCAGAAGGCCCTCCTCTTGAGTCGGGCCTGTCCCTCCACAGGGGGAATATCAAAAGCACAGTCGAGCAATAGTCTGGGGACGACTGGTTTTCGTATTTGTTGGCCGTTCCGGGGCTTCTGTCTACCATGTTTCGTTTTTCGTCCAAAGTCCCCCCGTATAGGAGGACAGGCCCGACTCAGCCTTGCTCGGGAGCGAAAGAAGGACGTACATGTACACGAGTCCACGCTGGTTTCGAGAGTGCGCATTGCGCACATGTTCGCAGCACGCGGCCAGTCTCTTGGATCGAGGGGCCGCGTTCATGTACATAGCTGGGCGCGTACGTCTTTGGTGGGCTCCCTACTTGCGGCGGCGGTGACGACGACGACGACGACGCTAACGTGCGCCAGGGATGGTCTACAGCGCGCGCGCCGCGAGCGCGAAGAGGCTGCCAGCCGCCTCCGCCGAGCGGGCGTGGTCGCTGAGTTTTGTGCTGCTGGTGCCTATCCGTGGTATATCCGGCTTCTCGCCACGTCCACCGGCGAAGGCAAAGGCAATGGCATCGCAGGCCCAGAGGTTGACACCAACACCAAGATCGGCGGTATGCCTCCACCGAGGGAAGAAGATCCCGATTTCGGTGATGGTGGTAATGTTCTGGCTTCCGAGGTGGCCGAAAGATTTCCACCAACGCAACACGGACATCTAGGATCGTCTTCCCCCTGTGGAGGCGCAACCCCCTGTGTTGGTGTTGGTGCCCGTTCCCAGGCCTCCGATGACAAGGACATCCGAGCAGCACGGGTGGGCCCAGCGCCCGCGCCGGCTGCAGGGCGATAGCGCCCGCTTGCGTCCGCGAGATTGCGGCTGCCGTCGCCGTCGTTCGCGTCGCTGCGCTCTTTCGTCTGTCGTCGTTGTCGTCGTCGTCCTCGGCGTCGTCCTCCTCGCCGTCGTCCGCGGCAGCATGCCTGGACTCCTGGTCCTTTCGGGGTGAGCGCGCGGATTCCGAGAACCCTAGAGTCGGGCTGCTGAAAGAAGGGGCGATCAACAGGGAACGAAGCCCCTTTATGGCCCGAGGAAGGCTGGAGGAAAAGCCACAGAAGGACCCAAGGAATATCGAGCCCCTTCCTCGCCCAAACTGTTCCTTCTTTCGGCGACTTTCAGGAGGGGAAGAAACACACAGACACGATGAATCGGCGATTCCCAAGAAAATGTTGGAAAATATGGGAAGGGGGGGAAGACAGACGCCCAGAACATATAGGGAACTGTTGGGGATATTCTGATTTGTGTGTATTTCTTTGTGTGTCCTGGGGCCCGTGACTTGGCTGTAATCGCCCCAGGCTTCCGACTCTCCGAGGGGATGGGGGTGACTACCGGGGCCCACCCGTCCGGCGGCCCAGGCCCCGGCGATGCCCAGGTCCGGCAGCTCATCTCAGGAGGGAACAGCAACACACAGACACAGTGAGCCGTCGATATTCCCCAGAGAATATGGGGAGATATGGGAGGTGGGGGGGAAGACAAAAGCCCAGAAAGCATGGGGGAAGATGTGGAATCCTGTTGTTTTTGTGTGTATTTCTTTGTGTGTTTGTGGGCCCCTTCAGATGTCCAGGTCTGGCAGCTCGTCGACAGCACCGGAACATGATGACCTTGTGTGTGTGCGCGCGTCGGGTCCCCCATGGGGCGACGCCCGTGCTCATACACATCTCTTGGCATCGCTCGGACGTGTGCATCTTTCCCTCGGCGAGGATCATCGAGGAGCAGCCTCGATCATGTGGCGAAGAAGCTACGCACGAAACCGAAAAAAAACACAGGGAATGGACGTCCGAGCGACGGCCAGATCTCAGTATACGTTCGGGGGCGGGCGCTTGCTGGCCATGCCGCCTGGACAGCGAGATAGACTGTACCATGCGCGTGCCATGTGTGTTCCTTTCGGCCGTGCGCCTGTCCAGGGGGGCGCAGCGCAGCGGCATGCCCCTCTGCGTCCAGGTCCAGCGGGCAGCGGGCTGACTGGCGAGCTCCTCAGCACCAGCCGCAGGGCACCAGCTGCGGCCACGGTGAGCTCGCTCCGCGTCGAGCAGCTGCGACCCCGCCGGCGGCGCTCAGTGCAGAGCGCCGCCGGCGGCCCAGAAAATCGGTCCATGCTGAACGACTTGACATGTCAGAAACGACCGACGGTCCAAGACCGAACGATCCCCGCGGTTCGGGTATAGCCAGGACCCCAGGTAAGGGCACCCGGTTAGTAGCAGGGTCCTGGAGTCCCTGAGTTGGCCAGAGTCACCAAGCCAGGTCTGCCCTAGCTGGTGTTCTTTCGGGTGACGGCAGTTCCGGTTAGTGGAACGGCGCGGGGGGGCGTCCCCCAGTACACCCAGCGGCACCGCTTGGTCCAGGCACAGCAGGCTTGGCACTTTCTCGACACCACATGGGGTGCGCAGGGGGTGGTCTCTCGCCGCGGCCGCTATGCGCGCCTCTCGCCCAGGGCATAGCACTCTCTCTCGACACGAGAGGGAGTGCTCAGGGGGTCGGTGCTCTCAGAGTGCAGGGCGAGCGGCATTTTCTGGATGACCAACGTCGGGCGAAGAGAACTATGCACATGCACCGATCCTGGCAAGGCCCATCTTTGACCCAGGATCGGTGCATATGCCTTCCTGGCCAAGGTAGGAGGGCGTATGCACCGATCCTGGGCTCAGGATGGGCCTGGCCAGTTCTTTTTCCTCTACAACGCCCGAGCGGTGTCAGAAACCAACGCCGGCGTCGACACGGCACGAGCCTGCCGTGCGGCGCGCCACGCGCGCAGGGCCGACCGCTGCAGCCGGGGCGCCACGCGGCACCCGCCGCAGCGGGGGACCTCTGCGGGCCGCGGGCCGCCCAGCGCGAGCCCCGGCTCGGGCCGCGCCCGCGGGCCCCCCGCGGGCCCTCCGCGAGCGGGGCGCCGCGCGTGCCGCGTGGCGGCCTGCGCCCGGGAGGGCCGCGGCGGGGCCCCGCGGCGAGCGCGGGGCCGCGCGCGGCCGCGCGCGGCCGGGGCGGCGCGCGGCTCCAGCGGCGCGGGGCGGGCGGCGTGAGCCGCAGCTGCGCGGGGCGGCGCGCGGCACGCGCGCGGGCGGCGCGCGGCCCTCGCCGCGCGGGGGCGGCGCGCGGGGGCGGCGCGCGGGGCGGCGCGCGGGCCGGCGCGCGGGCCGGCGCGCGGCCCTCGCGCACCCCCCTTGCATCGCCCCCCCACCCCCCGTCCCTCGCCCGCCCCCCCACTGCAGCTGCACATCTCGCCCGCTGGCTCAGCAACTCTGCGCGCACCAGCCCGCGGGGTGGCGAGCGCGGCTTCTGTCGTGGCCCCACTCCTTCTCATCCTGGGGGGGGGCGTCAATAGGGTGCTCGGTTTGCTCGTGTTTGCTGAAGCTGTCTTCCCTGTTTCGTGCGCCTCTTTCGTCGCAGACTCGTCATGTGCCATGAATGACTTCGCCAAGGTGCAGCGAGGATTGGGCCCAGAGTCGCACATATATGTCTGGCATGAGTTGAGGGACCACCTCGCAGCGTACCCAACCCGAGGTATCGTGCTGGTTAAGGTTGAGAGCCACAGTGGTATACAGTCTGTCTCTGCTGCGGGAGGGGACCCTTTGAATTCTTATCAGCTAAGTTGCCGACAGCGTGGCCAGTTGGTGGGCGGAGCAACTCAGAGCCCCGAAGCAGGACCGTGACAGTAGATCGTTCGCCCAGGCCACAGCGTACCGATCAGGAGGGGAAGAAACACACAGACACAATTAATCGGCGATTCCCAGAAAATATGGGAAAATATGGGAAGTGGGGGGGAAGACAAAAACCCAGAAAATATTGGAAAATATTGGGGATATGTTTATTTGTGTGTATTTATTTGTGTGTCCCAGTTCCCCTTCAACCGAATCCGTCACCACTTGGGGCACACTCTGTTGGCCAGCATCGAGGCTGACGGGGGTTGAGTTCCTAGGCAGCGTGAGGCGACTAAGTTGAGTCATGACCGCCCATACCCCAGAGTCTGGTGTGGGCTCAAAACTCTGCTGCAGAGTCTGTGGGGGGGATCAGCGCCCAGGCCCGTGGCTGATGAGTTCCTCTGGACCCATTGCCACCAGGGCTTGTTGAACGGGATCGTGATGATCCCGCGTGCGCTTGCGATCAACGGGCATATCTTGCATGAGCCGCGCACCTTCGGATACAGCGAGAGGTGCGGGAGCACTGTGTGCTTCAGCTGTGATTGCCTTACCACCCTGGCTGTCCGTCATCTCGGAAAGCCTTGCATCCGCGTGGTTGGAGTCTACGGGAAGACGTAGTTCAGGAGGGCTGCCAGGGGGCAGCCCCAAGGCGGAGGTCCTCTGCCCAAGCAGTTGCCCTTCAAAAAAAAGGCTCGGAAGTAAGCGGAGCCTGTAAATAAACACGGCGTTGCCAGGAGAGAAGATCATGGCCTTTCCACTCTTCCTTTTCTCCCCCTCGTCCTCCCCCTCGTTCTCCATCGTTCCCTTCTCCTCCTCCTCCTGCTCCTCCTCCTCCTCCTCCTCCTCCTCCTCCTCCCTTCTCCTCCCTCCTCCTCCGCCTCCTCCGCCTCCTCCCCGCCTTCTCCTCCTCCTCCTCTTTCATCTCCTCTTCCTCCTCCTGCCCCTGCGCCTGCTCCTGCTACCTCCGAGCAGTGCTCCTCGCTGCGTTGGGCGCGAGCTGCGCCGGAGCCATTCCGCTGGCCCGTGCCAGAAGCGCGGGAGTTGGCCACGCCGCGGGCCCCAGTGAAGCCGAGGCCGCCAGGGGCAGGTGCGGGGAGGGGGAAGTGGAGGAGGGGGGGCGCCCTCCTCCTCCTCCTCCTCCTCCTCCTCCTCCTCCTCCTCCTCCTCCTCTCCTCCCTCCTCCTCCTCCTCCTCCTCCCCCTCCTCCTCCGCCTCCTCCTCCTCCTCCTCCTCCTCCTCTCAAGCACATGTGGCTCGAGGCTTCTCCGTACCCTTTTGGCTTCGGGCAGCTTCGACGTCACGTCCCACGACTCCACGTTGGCGCTTGAGGGACGCCTAGGCTGCAGCACCGCGTGTGCCGTTTTTCTGGGCGACGAAGTGGGACGAAAGTTTCGAGCAGGCAGCCATCCAGGGGTATTCAGACCTCCGGGCCTGGAGCCCTTCAGCCAGGTTTTTCTGAATGCTTACCACTTTGTTCTTCTTGGTGCTACATCCTGTGGTTGGTACACTTTCTTCGAGCGTCGAATCCTGCCATCCTCTCCTACAGTACTGGACTCGGCGCATGCGTGTTTGGCGTGCAGGGTTCGTGTGCTCAGTGGCAGTTGAACGGCATGCGAGAGCTGAAGTGTGCACCGACCGTCATCAGCTACAACGGTTTCGCCAGCACGTGAGAGGCGAGCAATCAGAGGCAACGGGTTTTCGTTGCAAAGTTAGATGGGTAGGCGCGGAGCCAACTTCATCAGCTACAATGCTCGGATCAGTGCGTGCGAGAAGAACGTTTGGTGGCAACAGGCAGGCATGGGAGACTAAGACGCGGCCCCTCGGCATGTTATTATTTTCATTGTTGTCATGGGCCAGCGGTGGCAAAGGGCAGTGGCTGCAGTATACCAGTTCGTATTTTAACCTGTTCGCAAAGTTGATTCTGCGGCTTCCGTGCCAATGCGTGGCCTGGCAGGTGCGGGAACGGCGTGCAAGAACTGTTTCAGTCGGTGAGTGGCTTGGGGTGGGAGGCAAGGCTAGGCCGGCCGTTATCAGCTACATCGTCGGGATCAGCACGTGCGAGAAGGCAGGCAGTGGCGGGCAGTGGCAGTTATCAGTGACAGTGCTGGCTCAGCAAGAGTGGTCCGTCGGCGCATCTTCTCCTGCGCTGCCGCAATGGACCCGCTGGGTTTCAGCACCAGGGAGCAGCACGGACAGAGGAGAGGGAAGGTGGAGGCCCCGAGGCGCTGCCATTGGCATCCTCGAAAACCCACACGGAAGGTGGTGGCCCCGAGGCGCTGCTGCGGCATCCTCGAAAAACCACGGCGCACGTTATCGTGCAGACGTGGTACGAGAAAGCAGGCAGCGGCGGGCAGTGGTAGCTACCAGTACCGGTGCGAGGCTCAGTGCGAGCGGTCCGTCGGCGCATCCTCCCCTGCAGTGCCGTAATGGACCAGCTGAGTCTCGATCTTGGGTCAAGCACGTGCGAGAACGGCGAGCAGTGGCAGCTAATCCTGTCGGAGCGTGGCTCGATGTGGGAGGCGATGTTAGCCCGACCGTTATCAGCTACAGCGCCGTGATCAGCAGGTGCGAGAATTCAGGCATTGCGGGCAGTGGCAGCTACCCGTAATGGAGCAAGGCTCAATAGCAGCGGTCCGTCGGCGCTCCCTCTCCTGCAGTGCCGCAATGGACCCGCTGAGTGTGTGCTTGGGTCAAGGCTCGTTTTCCTTCGCAGAACGGCTCGCATAGTGTCTTGGCGTTCGTGGGGTGTTTCATTTCTTCGGCTGGAATGCTCAGCATCGACGGCTTGGCATTTCTTTCCTACTATCAACTGGTCGGTTGGGGTGAGCTTGCTGCTAATCTGTACGGGCCCCACGTGCCCCATGAATGCTCGAGGTGTGATTTTCGTCCCGTTTTTCGGCGCTTGTTGCTCAGTATATGGGTGGCTGGTTGGCAGGAGTGAAATTTCGGCAGCACACGTTTCTGGAGTGAGGTACTCGTGCGAGGTATCCTTATTGTTCCTCGAACTTCCTGCTCATGCCGTCCAGGTACTGGGTCGTGGTGGTCGCTTTCTGGTTCGCCTACTTCTACGGCAAGCTCAGGGGTGGCCCGATCCTTTTGTTTCATTGACACCGTCATGTTGCTATCCTATCCTCCTATCCTCTTCCTCCTCCTCCTCCTCCTCCTCCTCCCCTCCTCCTCCTCCTCCTCCTCCTCTTCCTCCTCGCCCTCCTCCTCCTCCTCCTCCTCCGCCTCCTCCTGCTCGTCCTCCTCCTCCTCCTCCTCCTCCTCCTCCTCCTCGTCGCCCTCCTCCTCCTCCTCCTCCTCCGCCTCCTCCTTCGCCCTCCTCCTCTGGACAGCGTGGGTCGCGCGTCGACCACGCTGGGACGGCCGAAGCCGCTGCAAGAGGGGGGGGGCGGGCGGCAGCGGACGAGGCGGTGGCCAGCGTGTGGCGGGAGGGTAGGAAGGAGGGAGAGAGGGAAGGCGAGGGGAGCGCAGGCGAGGGAGGAGGAGGAGGAGGTGGAGGAGGAGGAGGAAGAGGAGGAAGAGGAGGAAGAGGAGGAAGAGGAGGAGGAGGACGACGAGGAGGAGGAGGAGAGGGGAGGAGGAGGAGGAGGAGGAGGATGAGGAGCAGGAGGAGGAGGAGGCGGAGGAGGAGGAGGGGGAGGAGGAGGAGGAGGAGGAGGAGGAGGAGGAGGAGGAGGAGGGGGAGGAGGAGGTGGAGGAGGAGGACGAGGAGGAGGAGGGAGAGGAGGAGGAGGCGGAGGAGAAGGAGGAAGATGTGGGGGAACTGGGGGCAGGCGGAAGGGGAAGGAGGGAGGAGGATGACGCTCATGAGGATGGTGATGGTGATACTGATGGTGATGGTGATGGTGATGGTGATGGTGATGGTGATCGTCAAGATGATGATGATGATGATGATGATGATGATGATGATGATGATGATGAAGATGATGATGACGATAATGATGCTGATGCTGATGCTGATGCTGATGTCGATGGTGAGGATGATGATGATGGTGATGGTGGTGTGATGGTGATGGTGATGGTGATGATGGTGATGGTGATGGTGATGATGCTGCTGCTGATGGTGATGCTGATCATGATGATCATGATGGTTATTATAATCATGATGATCATGCTGATCATGATGATGAGGTTGATGATGAGTATACTGATGATGCTGATGATGCTGATGACGGTGATGATATTGATGATGCTGCTGATGCTGACGATGATGGTTGTGGTGATGATGATGGTGGGGGTGATGGTGTTGATGTTGCTGATGATGATGATGTTGATGCTGATGGTGCTGGTGATGGTGATGACGATGATACTGATGATGTTGGCGATGATGCTGATGATGATGGTTGTGATGATGGTAATGATGATGCTAATGATGATGGTGTTGATGATGATGATGGTGATGATGGTCGTGGTGATGATGATGCTGATGCTGATAATGATTATGCTGATCATGATGATGGGGATTGTGATTGTGATCGTGATGACGATGACACTGGTGATACTGATAAGTATGATGATGCTGATGATGCTTATGATCCTGATGGCGATTATGATGATGGTGATGGTGATGGTGATGGTGATGTTGCTGCTGATGCTGATGATGGTGATGATGATGAAGCTGATGCTGATGATGATGCTGATCATGATGATGATGATGATGATGATGATGGTGATGATGATGGTGATGATGTTTATTGTGACGATTGTGATCGTGATAATGATGATGATGACGATGATCATACTGATGATTCTGGTGATACTGATAAGTCTGATGGTGCTGATGCTGATGATGATTATGCAATTATGCAATTGCCCCTCCACTTGAAGATGTGGAACCCAGGTCTACCTGTCCCCCCTGCGGTCCTGCCGGACCTCGCCCTCGAGTCCAACCGCATTTGCCTCGCCACCCCATGGACCTCAAGTGGGACTCGTGGAACAGGCGCCTCGGGATTCAGGTCGACTGCTTGGGGGTCGCCGACGTCGTCAACGGGAAGTCGGTGTTGCGAGCGCCAGAGTTGGAACTGGTATTCAGGAGGATTTGCGCCAGGTTGTTCTTTTTGGAGCGCGCCGGATGGAGTGGAAGACGGGACATCGATTCCTACGTGAACTGGGCCTCCAGGGACATGAACACCGTGCCCGATTACCTCGTGAACGCGGCGATGGGCACGCATCAAAATCACCATTGGGCGAGCCAAGATGCACTGCGGAAGCGCATTCCCCAGCGGGTTATCAAGATCTACGTAGATGGAGGACTTCGAGGTCTGCCTTCTGATAGGCACCGGCTGGCGGCGATCGGCTACGTCACCTATGGGGCTCGGGGCGTTGAAGGGCACGAGGTCCACTACGAGGGGCTCGCGCTGATGGGGGAGGTGGTCACGGGCATCCTTTCTGCGTTTGAAGCGGAAGCAACTATTTCGCCATAGATGTTTGAAAGCATGTTTGTATATTTCTGTCTATTTTCCTCTACCTCCTCCTCCTCCTCCTCTTCCTCCTCTGTGCCCGCATGTTGATTCAATCTTTTCTGCGCGGCTTATTAAGCGCAGGCGCTTCCCTCATCCCAGGCAAAGGCCCCCAGGGTCGCTATGAACTCAGCGCAGTGTCGCAGCAGGAACTGCACAATATTTGTCACGCGTCCAGTAGAAACAGCGGCAGCGCGAAATAATTAAATATTCAGACAGCGATGTTGAAGATGACGCTTATGATGGTGACGACGGTGATGATGGTGATGATGATGATTATGCTAATGACATGGTGGTGATGACGATGGTGACGCGTTCGCTGCTGATGGTGATGAAGTTGATGATGCCGATTGTGATTGGTATGGTGATCACGGTGGTGATGCTAACCATAATGATGATGATGGCGGTGATGACGGTGACGAATAATATGATGATTCTGATGGCGGCGTTGATGATGTTGGTGATGATGCCGATCGTGATGACGCTGATGAAAGTGACGACGATGCTGGCTCAAGGGCGCCAAGGCCCCCAAGCAAGCGCGAGCTACTCCAATCGCATCCCCTCCCAGCCGCTGCAATGGCCGGGCGCTGCATCATGTGCCTCGCAGGAGGCGTCGACGCCCCGGCGCTGCCTGGCGCCGCCTTGTGCGCAGGGCACGCTGCGGCTACCACCGGTGTCGCTGCGCCCACCGGCGCCGTCGGCGCCGCGCCGGCGGACGGGACAGTGCTCCGGCTGGCGCAGGCGATCGAGGCGACCGCAGCCCCTCCGGCCGCCCCACCAGGGCTGGCGCCTGGCGCCCCTGCCGCCGGCGCCGACGCGGAGGGGACCTCCGGCTTGTCGCAGGCGCTGCACAACATGCAGATGGACGGCCTCATCATGGACCACGCGGGCGCACCCCTGGCCGCAGCGCACGCCATGGCGTCCATGGAGGTCGAAAGGGCCCCTGCTGCCGCCGGAGATGGACCCGCTGCTCGGTTCGGTTCCCTTCGCTCTGATCTTCTACGTGAATGGTTTGAGGGGGAAGTTCTTCAGCACTTCCCGCTCGTCCACGCCTCCACCGTGACCGAGTTGCCCCATGCTGACATGCCAGTCCAGCTCCCTGACACCTTCGAGAAGCTGAGGGAACTCCTGACCAAGCTCGGCTACGCCCTGGACTGCGAGGACCCGTGGGCCGCCATCGGCATGGCCCGTCTCGAAGGCCCCACTCCTTCGGAGGCCGGCATCGCCGCGCGTATTCGGGCAGCGCGTCTCTTGTTGCAGCTCCCCCAGGACCTGTATTTTTCTGATGAAGACAAGGCGAAGGCTAGGATTTTATTGGACAAGCTTTGTTCGATCGCTGATCGATGCGAGGGCGATCTTCCAGCTCTTCCTTCGTGCTCGCCGTAAGTTGAAGCTTTCCCGTCTGGAACCCTACCAGGAGATCGGCCTAGACACCTTGCACAAACTCCTGGGTCTCATTCCGGAGGACGCCGTCGTGCTCACACAGTGGTCGAACGTCTTGAAAGTCCACCATCCCCGCCTCGCTCCGGTGGCGGAGGCACGCGTTCTGGCCGAGTTGACAGAGAAAGGCGACGATAAATGGCTCGATTTGGCGCGCGACAGAAACATCGTGATCTGGGCCCCCGCGGACGATAATGCGCTTACGCGATGCCTCGCGGGTTTCCTTCGCCGGGCCATGTCAGGTATCTATCCTTCGTCGGTCATCTTTGTCACCGCCATCCCGAATACGGCAGGGTCCAACACGGTCAGCAGCATCACGGATCTCTGGTCGTCCCCGCTTCTTTCGGAAAGGTGGAGCCCCATAGTTCGAGCTACTACCTACATCCCATTCCCGTTCGAGATGGTGTCGTCCACGAGCAGCGGTACGCCACGGCATTTTCGAAGTGGATTGGGTATCTTTTCTCTCATGCAGGCGGGCCCCATCAGCATCCCGAAGGTTATCCATGTCGACGCGCTCATGCACGTGGATGAGGTTAAGACCATCGTGGTCGACATGCGGCTCGACCTCCTTACGGACTTCCTCAAACTGGCGCGGCTGGACATTCTGGAGGGCCTCTCTTATAGGACACACCGGAAGAGCCTGACCAGTACCCCTGATGCCCCCCGCGTTGCGGTTGAGGTGGTTATGGATGCACGTTTGTCTGAACTTGAGTGCTTTGCGATCTTGAAGCATCTGCGTCGTCATCACCTCCCTCACGACACGTTCTTCGGATACAAGCACCTTGCAGGTGCCTCGGACGCTCTGCTGCTCGAGTGCGGTGACTCTCGTCTCTTTCGGCACTTTTGGCCCCTCTGTACACAGATGCTTACAATTGGCCCCTCTCGCTTCCTCGTGTACACGGAGGCCCTGATGGACACGTGGACGGAGGTGATGCAGCAGGTTTTCTCGGACAACACCATCAGCGGCGCCACCCGTCTCCGCTGCCGCCCCTCCCATCACGGCGGCCGGACTCTCGCCACGCCAGCGGCCACTACAACACAGTTGACGACGAACAGGCGACGCAGCGGGAAGAAGTGCGGACCTGGGGACCTCGTGGCCGAGATCGCGCCGCGCGGCGACCTGGGCAAAGCGGAGGACGTCGTTTTGGACTCACTCATGAAGCACGCCTGTGACAGCGTGGGCCTTTCTTTCACCAAGGCCGCGGATCCAGCCCGGCCGAAGGCTGGCGAGTACTACCACATGCCCGCTTGCCCTCCTCGCACGCCGGCTGGGGCCCTGAAGGTCTTGGCGCAGACCCATGGCGACATCCGCCGGCTATATGCTGCGCTACATGGGCAATCCATCCTGGTGGGCACGGACCACGTCGTGGTGGAGGTGAAGAACGACTTGGTTGAGCTGCAAATCCAGCAGGGAAACGACCCGCGAGCGGGGCAGTAGGTGCCGCCCCCGCTCGCGATCCTACAGCGCACCATTCGGACGCATCATTGGGAATTCAGTGCATGACCTATGAGGGGACCTACGTGTACGCGATCTTCGTCGTCTTTCGGATCCACACGGAGCTTTTCGTGCCGATCAGTCTTGACCGCGATCTTCCCGGACACATGCAGGTTTCTCATTATTCGCCTTCTCCTTCGTTGTCCTGTTCATCTTCCCCCAGTGCTTCCCGGCTTCGCCCTTCCATCCCTCGGCTGCACCTCGCTATGCACTTCGCGCTGGCGACTGCCCCAGCCCATGGGGACTACTCTGACCTTCCACTTCAACTCTGCCTCCGTCGGCACCTTCACCGAGCCCCGGGCCATGATACCTCCAATACTCCTCTTCCCTGGCTACGGGATGTGATGCATGACCCCCCCGCGGGTCAGAGCTCCGCGGCGGCCCCGGCGGCCGTCGCTCGCCGAGGCCAATTTCAAGGCGATATATCGGTCACCACTTGGAATTCGCAAGCCCTTTTCGCCACAGACCCCATCCGACACGCTGCGAAAGCCGCTTACGTGCACCAACTCATGAAGCGCACCGATGTCCTGCTCATCACGGAGACGCACGGATCGGAAGTTGCGAATGGCACCTGGAGACCTCCTCCAGGTACTTCTGCTTGGTGGTCGCAAGGTCCAGTATGTGGTCACTCTGGGGTGGGCTTCGTTATTCGGGACGCTTTCCTGAAAAACTTCGAGCTTGTGCCGACGTTGGTTCATATCTGGCGCGGGCGTGCCGCGAAGCTTTGTCTCCGGGGATCTGCTGGTTCTCTGGACCTCATCGTTGCGTACTTCCCGTCAGGCTCGCACAGCTGCCCCAACGACCTCGACCTACAGGGTGTACCCTTGCAGCACCGTGCCGAGTGCGCGACCTTCCCAACCCTCCGGAATCATTTGCGCCAGCTGATCGCGAACAACGTGATGAACAAGATGGACGGGCTTGCAGCTTTTGGCGGGGATTTCAACTATGTCACTGCCGATGGGGACCGCGTTTCTCTGAATTCCGCCAGCCCTTCTGGCCGTCGCGACGCCCGAGAGGAAGCCCACTTTCAATCGGTTTTGGGTGCCCGGCACGGTTTGTTCGAGCTGTTCCAGGGATCATTTACGCATTCTTCCGCGTCGGCGCGATCCAGGCTTGACCGCGTGTACTTCAACTACCATGTCGCTGAACAGCTCGACCGCAGAGTGCACTCGACAGCATTGGAGTGGCGTCACGATCTTTCACACCACCGAGCTGTGCATGTTGCCCGTCGCGCTCCGGATCACGACGAGGAGCGCCAGCGGCCGATACCGCCTCAAGCCTACCTTCGCAAAGATTTTCCCCGACGCCTTGTTCTGGATTTTCAGGAACGGCTCAGGGACGATCCGAACATCAACCCCTTCCAGAAACTGGCGCTGTACAAAGAGTGCATCGTACGGGTCGCCCGCCGACTTGGGGCTGAGATGCCCTCGTTTCCGCCTGCTCTGGATGCCGAGGACCGCTTGGGCGTTGCCCTCAAGATGATCCGGGCGATCGAGGGCGCTAGCCCCGACCAGGTTTCCGCCTGTCTCACCCGCCTCCCTGACCTCCGCGATCACGTGGCGAACCCTTACGTTTTCGGGTCGAACACCTCTAGATCACTGGACCGGCTTCGCGCCTACGCGGTTAAACTCGCCCGCGAACACGCCCTCCATGAGCTTACTAGTTCGCGCGAGGACCTGGTGGGGGAGGATCGCTTCAAGGCGCAAACTGCAAGGCAGAAGAATGCCCGGCTGATTTATCGCCTCTTGCCTGGCCGATCGAGCTGTTTGAGCGCCGTGCTCAAGGGCGATGGGGAGATCACCGCTGACCCTGCGGCGATGGCCGAGTCGCTCAAGGCGCACCGGTCGAAGGTGTTCCGGGGCAGGGGGGTGAATCAGGCTTTGCTTCAACAGTGGCTTGCCGAAGACACCGACCACCGACCACTTCCTGAGGTTTTCCCTCGTGACCTCCATTGTCTTCGCCTCCACAAGCGCCACGTCCAGCAGGCTTTGAAATCATCAAACAACTCTGCGCCAGGGCCTGATGGGATCCCGTTTGGGGCCTGGCGGCGGTGCCCAAAAATTGCGGCAGACATCTTGCACGAGGCGGCGACGTACATGTGCAGCGAGGCCGGGCGCGAACTGTCCGAGGAGGACCGGCAGGCTTTCAATTGCAGCTTGCTTTTCTTCTTGCCGAAATCACCATCAGGCACCTCGGCTTCTGGTGAGGGGTACTACGCGCCGGAGAACACCCGGCCGCTCAACGTTGCCAACACGGACAACCGTTTAATTTGCAACGCCATTCGTATTGCGACCGAACCGGCTATCAGCAGACGCATCCTTGACATCCAGCGCGGGTTTCTGAATGGCCGTTCGTTACTCGCCAACCTCGTCGACATCGACACCTCCATGATCGAAGCAGCCATCAAAGACACAAATGGGGGGGCATTTTATTTCGACTTCGCGGCGGCATTCCCGTCCATCGAGCACCCGTTTATGCGCGCTGTCTTCGAGGAGATAAACTGGCCGCCCTGGCTCCTGCAGTTCTTCGACGTTCTGTACAGCCAGAACCACTGCGACGCGGTTGTCGGTGGCGCTCGACGGGGCGGGTTCGAGATCACCCGCGGCGTACGACAGGGTTGCCCTTTATCACCTTTGCTTTTTGTTGTCGCCATCGACGTCTTGATGAGGAGGATCAGTCGGCTCCTACCGGACTGCACGCTGCGCGGCTACGCTGACGATTTGGCTTTGGTTTCCAGAAATATTTGGCGTGACGTCCTCCTTCTGGAACCCGCTTTTTCCGACTTCGAAAGAATTTCAGGCTTGGCTCTGAACGCGAAGAAGTGTGTCCTCGTCCCGCTTTACCCGGTATCTGTGGATGATGTGCGCACGTGTTTGAACAACGTGGTCCCGCTCTGGGGGTCATTCAAGATCGCCTTCCACGCCAAATATCTCGGATTCGTTGTTGGCCCGGACAGGGGCGAGCTTACTTGGGACTCCGCCACGGCCAAGTTCCTCGAGCGCTCCGCGGTCTGGGGGGCGGCGCACGCGGGCATGCTACTCACCATCGAAGCCTTCCGGGTGTTCATCATGTCTGTCATGTTGTTTCCTGCCCAGCTTGACCCTTTACCATCGAACTACGATAGCCTGGAGGTCAAAGCTTTGCGGAGGCTATTCCCTGGCCCCCCTGGCTGGTGCACGCCAGATGTCTTGAAATCGTTGCGACACATGGGCTACCCCAAGGAGCTCCAGGACTTACAGTCCGCTGCGGTTGCGGCGCGGGCCCGCGTCGCCCTTCATGAAAATGCTCGTCACGGAGGTCTTCGCGTTCGTGCCCGGGCAGCCAGCATTCGGAGACTGATCGTGGACTGCGACGACATCGATAGACGCGTGCGCTTCGCGGAGTGGTTCAACGGATGTTTCGTTTTCTCCCTGGGCGCCGCGCTGGACAAGCTCCACACTCTTGTTCCAGGGGACCGGGCCTTCACAGACCCTCAGCATCCTGAACACGAGTGCGCAGGGTGGCAGGCGCAGTTCACGAAGATCGTTCGCCCACATCATGAGCATGCTGCGGCGGTACACGTGCGAAACCGACTTGATCGTTGGACCTCTCCTGTTTTACCTGGCCACCGGGTTCGACGATTTTTTCACCATGTTGACGTGTTGTCTTCACGTGTCGCCCCAAAGGTATTGGCAGCGACTTTCCGCACTGCTTTCGGCGGCTGGGTTCTGGTGCGGCGGACCCAAGAGGACTCTACTTGTGTTCTTGGTTGCATGGGGCCCGACCCCATCGAGCACTACAGCGGTTGCAGGTGCTACCACGCGTTGTCCTCCAAATTCCTCGGTCTCTCCCGGCCGGCTGCCGAACATCTCACAGGTGATTTTGTCGGTCTGGTCGCAGCCTCGACTTCGTGGGCCAACCCCAGCTTGGACAGCAGCGAGGTTACCGCACTCCGAGCGATTGCTGTCTATGCTTTATACCGCGTCCACGGTTCTGTTCGGCATGGGGCGGCGCGGTCCGACGCTTCGGAGCTCTTCCGGGGGTACGTGCGGCAGGCGACGGAGAGCCACGCGAAGTCGCGCGCTCTCGTGAGCCGCGCGTTCAAGCGCCCCCGCAGCTAGGCCTGAGTTTTCAACGACATCCGGTGCAGACGTGCGTCCACCGACGAGTTGAGCCTGGGGCTATTGCCTCTTTTTTCCTCCTGCAGCCGAGTCCGGGGCAGCAACCCTCCCCCGCTGGCCTCTCCTCGCCCCTCGCCCTCCCCCTGCCTCCCTCCCCCCCGCCGGTGGCTTCTTTCTTCCCGCGGCGGCCGTTCAGGTCGCCTCCTGCTCTCTCTGCCTGGCTCTCCCGGCCCTCGCCGGTCAACCATACGGGTTGCATTTAGTTGTGTAGTCACTTGCGTTCTTGACAGTCCGGGCAGCCACGCCCGCTTCGCTATGATACGAACTCGGGCCCTATTTGTATCATTCAGTGTTCCTGCTCCTCCTCGTCTTCGCTCTTCCCTCGTTGATGTTGTGCTGGATTTTTGTTTTTGGCCGTCTCGGCCTCCGGGGTGTCCACACAGCGTCGTCCCGCTGCCCCCCTCACCAGAGCTGGCGCGTTGTCCGCCTCGCTGCTTTCTGCTTCTGCTGTTCCTCGTGCTCCTCCTCTTTCGCCTCCTCCCTCCTCCTCCTCCTCCCCCTCCTTCCTGAGAGTGGTGACGTTTACCCGGCCGGCCATTTTCGATCCACAGCTATGGAGTTTCAACGCGATTCGTTGCAGTTCATCGGTGGTTGCGGTCATAGCCCCCTCGAGGGGAAGCGGATCTACCTCTCATCACGTCCTGTTGTGCTGTTTTCGACTCAGGGTGGCGTGGCCCCCGGACTCCACGGCACGATATGCGAGATGGACAGCAAGCGGGCGTGTGCGTTGTCTCCTTTTCGCCTCTTCCTCCATAAAAAAAAGTGACGACGATGCCGAGTATGACGATGTTGATGGTGATGATAATGACGGTGGTGCTGAGGATGATGATGAGGAGGAAGGAGAGGTGGAGGCGGAGGCGGCGGAGGAGGAGGAGGACGAGGACGAGGAGGAGGAGCAGGAGGAGGAGGAGGAGCAGGAGGAAGAGAAGGAGGAGGAGGAGGGGGGAGAGAGGGAGGGGGGGAAACTGATGTTAATGAGGGGAGGAGGAAGAGGAGGAGGAGGAAGAGGAGGAGGAGGACCACTATAAACCCAAGAATCATCAACGATGCTGGAATACATCCTCCCTCCGAGCTCCCCCTTTTCATAGGCCCCTACAACGGTGCATTTCCATTGAAGGAATTGCCTCTTTGGAAGACAACCGTGTGAAGAGCCCGAAGCATGCCAAAACATTGTTCTCGGGATCCCAACGCCGTGGATCAACCTGACTGCTACGTCTTGACAACCCAGAACCGTGCCATAACATTATTCTTGGGACGTCAACGCAGCGAATCAACATAACTGTTGCTCCCGCGCAATCCCAGATCCTTCCACAACACCACTTCTGGCACGCTGGTGATGGGAACCCGTGAAACTCTTGCATTTAAAAGAAAAAACGAATGTGCACCGCGCGAAGGCGAGAGCCACATGTTGAAAACCACCCGCCCTCAATCCGTAAAGCTCTTGCGATGTGTTAAACGAATGCGCGCCGCGCTAAGGCGAGATCCACATGTTGAAAACCACCCGCCCTCAATCCGCGAAGCTCTTGCCACTTTTTACCCCTCAATCCGTGAAACGCTTGCAAACGCTTTACAACAAATGTGCGCCACGCTCAGGCGATGGCCACATTTTGAAAATGACCCGCGTTCCCTATGTGAAGCCGCGGCAATGCCTAAGCTTCAGAGTCATAACTTACGAGGAAGTCTAAGGCGAAACGCCCAGCCCGACCTAAAAACTGGCCTCGGGGTGCGACAGGGGGAAGTTGTTTATAAGGTAAAGAAGTGGAGCAGAAGGAAGAGGAGGAGGAAAGGGAGACGGAAGAGAAGGAGCAGGAAGAGGATGACAAGGAGGAGGAGGAGGACGAGGCGGAGGGGGAGGGGGAGGAGGGAAGTGTAGGACTGGCATGAGAGGGGATGGCGACGAGCAGGGGGAGGAGGAGGAGGACGAGGAGGACGAGAAGCAGGAGAACGGATGATGATGTTGATGATGATGATGATGATGATGATGATGATGATGATGTTGATGATGATGATGATGACGATGATGATAACGATGATGATGTCGATGATGAGGAGGAGGAGGAGGAGGAAGAGGAGCAGGAGGAAGAAGAGGGGGAGGACGAGGAAGAAGAGGGAGAGGAGGAGGAGGTGGAGGAGGAGGAAGAGGGGGAGGAGGAGGAGGAGGAAGAGGAGGAGGAGGATGTCCACGGCGTGTGCGTGCGTGTGTGTGTGTGTTTGTGTTTGTGTGTGAAGGTGTGTGTGTGTGTGTGTGAATGTGTGTGTATGTGTGAAGGTGTGTGTATGTGTGTTTGCGTGTGTGTGTGTGTTTGCCTGTGCTTGTGTTTGCGCTTGTGTCTGTGTCTGTGTCAATGTCGGTGTCTTTGCCTGTGTCTGTGCCTGTGTCTGTGCCTGTGTCTGTGCCTGTGTCCGTGTCTGTGTCTGTGTCTGTGTTTGTGTCCGTGTCTGTGTCTGTGTGTGCGTGCGTGCGTGCTTGCGTGCGTGTGTTTGTGTGTGGAGGGGGGTGGAAGGGGGGTGGAGCGGCGCGGCCGCGCAGGAAGCAGGATCAGATTGACGCGCACATCAGGGACTGCCTGGCACAGGTCAAAGAGCAGCAAAGCAAGGACCTGGCGAAACAGGCGATATGTATGAGGAGCATGAGAATTGAAGACGAGGAGGTGGAGGAGGAGGAGGAGGAGGATGGACGAGGAGGAGGAGGAGGAGGAGGGACTGGGGAGGAGGGATTGGGGAGGAGGAGGGACTGGAGGAGGCAAGTGGGCTGAGGAGGAGGAGGAGGAGGAAAAGGAGGAGGTTGAGGAGGAGAAGGAGGAGCAAGAGGAGGAGAAGGAGGAGAGAATAGGCAGCAGGACGGGGAGGAGGAGGAGGCACACAAGGAGGGAGGGACTCTGAGTGATTCTGACGAAACGGGCCATCGGAGGGCCCCTCGCACGCAGGCAAAGAGGCTCGCCCTGGCGCCATTGCGCCGAGCCGCGTCGCCGATTGGAGACCGCTCTGGCGGCTTTCACGGCCACCAGAAATGCCGAAAAGAGCCTCCACCGATCCCCCCAGGACAGTCCAAGAGGGCCCCCCATGAGAGTCCCAAAACGAAGCCAGGCGCACCGGAAAGCACGAACGGATGAACCCGGCGCGCTTCAAATTCGGGGGCAGCCTTCTATGGCACGGATGCCCTGGTTGGCCCTGCTGCCTGCTCGGCATTGCTTGGCATTGCTTCACATTGTTTGGCGGTGCTTGGCCTTGCTTGGCGTTGTGTGGCATTGCTTAGTATTGCTTGGCCTTGCTTGGCGTGCCTTGGCATTGCTTGGCATTGCCTGGCAGTGCTTGCTGTTGCTTGTCTTTGCGTGGCGTAGCTCGGCATTTCTTGGCATTGTGTCGCGAGGTAGCACGGAGGCAAGGAACCAAGACCAAGACACTGAGGAACCAAGACCAAGGAACCAAGGCCAAGGAACCACGAAACCAAGACCACAGAACCAAGGCTCCCGGGGAACCAAGGAACAAAGGGCAAAAGACCAAGGGCAAGGGGCCTTGTCAGGAGATCAGAGCGAGGCATCTGGAGGAACCTCCTTGTAAGGACACAAGCCCGAAGAACCGTCAGACCCCCCCGGCGCGACCGCGTTGTGTGTGTGTGTGTGTGTGTGTGCGTGCGTGCGTGCGTGCGTGCGTGCGTGCGTGCGTGTGTGTGTGTGCGTGTGTGTGTGTATATGTGTGCGTGTGTGTGTGTGTGTGTGTGAGTGAGTGTGTGTGTGTGTGTGTGCGCGGGCGGGTGGTTGGTTGGGCGGGCGGGTGGGCGGGCGTTTGGGCGTGTGTGTTGTGACTTGTTTCTGGGGGCCATGGGGCCTCTTTGGTCCACTGGGCGGCCCAGTAGGCCCCGCCTCTTTCTTTCGCAGGGTGCGGGGAAAGGGGGCTAGAAGGTTGGAGGAGGGAGGGTGAGAAGCCGTGAATGATGATGCTGATGATGATGCTGATGATGATGGTGATGATGATCATGGTGGTGGTGGTGGCGATGTTGGCGACGACGATGATGATGCTGCTGATGATGATGATTATGAATATAATGATTGTGACCATAGTGGTGATTATGACCATGGTGGTGATGATGATGATGATGATGATGATGATGATGATGATTATGGTGATGTTGATGATGCTGGTGATGATGATCATGCTGATGATCATGCTGATGATGGTGGTGATGATGATGAAGATGATGACGATGACGAGCTCAGGATGCAACATAGGCAACACTGGTCCTGGGGAAAGGGTCGGGACTTCTGGGAACACTGCACTGTAAAATCGAACACCGGATCTCTGGGGTATACGGGCAGGAGGCTTGGCGCATCGCGCCGCCGGTTCTGGCCCACCACGCTTCCGTGCGAAACGCTAACCATCACCACCCACCAAACCACCCCAACCCAACCCGAAGCCCTCAATTTGCCCTCCATTTCTGGTGGGGGGGGGTCGGGGAAGGTTGAAAAAACACATGGAACCCGCACCCCCCCCAACCCGAAATTGGGGTCAAATTCGGGTCTTCGGGTTGGGTTGGGGTGATCTGGTAGGTAGTCAAACCACGTCCCAGCCCCCAGGCATCGACGTTGCGAGCTGCTCCCAGCCTCCCGCCCCGCAGAGCAGAGCGACGCTCTCTTGGCATCGCTCGGACGTGTGCATTCTTCCTTCGGCGAGGGCCATCGAGAAGCATCCTTGACGATTTGGCGAAAAAACCACACACGAAACAGAAACAAAAAGCACAGGAAATTGACGTCCGAGCGATGGCCAGCTCCAGCAGCGCGCGGGGCACGCGTCGCGTGTCGCAGGGGCCGCCGCCGCGGCGCGCGGAGCAGCAGCTCCTGGGCGCACGTCACGCCGTTTGGGCGGAGTGCTCGTCCTCACGAGGCCGCCGGCCGCGACGGAGCATGTGTTCCAGACATGCGATGTCCGGTTTTTCCAGGCGCGCGGAGCAGCAGTTCCTGGGCGCACGTCACGCCGTTTGGGCGGAGTGCTCGTCCTCACGAGGCCGCCGGCTGCGCGACGGAGCACGTGTTCCAGACATGCGATGTCCTGCTTATCCCACACGCGGTTCCCGCAAGTCTCGCCCCCTGGTCTGGCCTTTCATCCCGAGCCGTTTTTGTTTACGAGCCTGGAGCCCGGCGATGGCCCCCAGAGGTCGGAAAAAACACGGCGAAGCACCGACCCGGCCTGATTTGTTTGAGAGACGCGAACCTGTCTGGCGTGTCCCCCCTCACGAAAGCACTCGATCTCCTCCGTGCTCATCGGCGGCACCCCAACATACTTCTGCTGTATGAGCGTCGCCCCCCCGGGGGCGATGCGCGCACCGAGAAGTCTTCTAGTATATGCGTCGTGGCGGGCGCTTCCTGGCCACGCCGCTCGGGAAACACGTCTGGCTTGTCCCCTCCAACATAAGCGCTCGATCTTCTCCGTGCTCAGGTCCGGGGTACCAGCCTCGAGCGTATCCCTGTCCCTAAGACTGACACGCCAAGAGGCGATGACTATCTTAGGGATCCGCCCTCAAAAAATAAGGGAACCCCTAAGATTGGCATCGTGATGAGGAGGTGCCCAGCATAGGGATAGGGATATGTTCCAGGCTGGTATCAGGAGGGAAAGAAACACACAGACACAATTAATCCTCGATTCCCCAGAAAATATGGGAAAATATGGGAAGTCGGGGGGAAGACAAAAACCCTGAAAATATGGGAAAATATGGGGAATATGTTTATTTGTGTGCTGCAGCCCGCGCGACGGACGAGGCGAATGGCGGACGGGAGAGCGGGGGGGGGGGGGGAAGGCGTGCGGGCGCGCCGCCTGCCCGCCGAGCTCCTCGACCGCCAGCCTGGGCAAGGGCGACGGGGATCGAAGCCAGAGGAGGAGGAGGAGGAGGAGGAGGAGGAGGAGGAGGAGGAGGAGGAGGAGGGATGGAAGAGGAGGAGGAGGAGGAGGAGGAAGAGAGGAGGAGGAGGAGGAGGAGGAGGAGGAGGAGGAGGAGGAGGAGGAGGAGCGAGGAGGAGCGAGGAGGGAGGAGGAGGAGGAGGAGGAGGAGGAGCGAGCGAGCGCGCGAGCGAGCGGAAGCCGAGGGGCAGCTGGATCCGGAGACAGGGAGAGAGGAACAACCCTCACAACCCCCCCCCCAGCACTTACACGGTGGAGCCCGAGGGCCAGGACCACCTTGCAAGCACCAGGGCGGGGCGTGGGGGCCGTTCCTACCTTAAAGCAGACGCGGGCGGCCAGGGAGCACGGGGCCTGCGGCAGGCCCGTGCTCACCCGCACGAGGCCCGCCGAGGCGACGAAGGGCACCTCGAGGGCTCCCAGCGCCTTGAGCAGGTGCGACCACCACACCAAGCCCAGCTCCAGGGCGGCGAAAACCATGCCCACGTGGAAAGCGCCGCCGACGTGGCAAACGAAGGGGACGCGGAGCGACAGCGCCACAGTCGAACCACGGCAAAGCTGACTGGCGCTCCCGCCTCTTAGAGAGTTCAAGGGCCAGCAAGGCTGCAACCTCAAGAATCTCGGACGGAAGTCACCAGCCTGGCGACGAAAGAACCTGCCGCCCACAGGGCACAGGATTTGAAAACAGAGCAAGTTGTAGAAGCCTCCGAGGATCAAACTCCACATCGTGGCTTTTATCGGTGTACAGTCCATGCTGCACACTCAGTCCGACTCTTGGTCATCTTCATCATCATCAGGAATGTGGCCTAGCTCCACGGCCTCGCGGAATTCCATCCCGTACGCCAGGAGGATGCGCGATGTGTCCAGGAGCCTCTGCTTCTTCAGTGGGGTCCGAACTGCACTGCTGCTCAACTCTAGCTCCCACTTCTTGGTCACTCTGACCATGTTCCGTGCTGGCCCAGATGGCGACCGCGGAGACTCGAGCCTGACATGGGCTCGAATCGCCTGTGGATGCCTGAGAGTGTCCAAGTGCCGACGGTTTTCCACTTCACGGCCACCTCCATGCTTGCCTTTGCACTTCTGAGCCAGCCCTAGATGATTCTTAGAGTCTGAACAGAAATACTGGCAGCACGTGGAACAGAACAAAATAAAGTGTGGTGAGTCCACCATCGGATATTCCACTAGGCTGTGCCCTGCCACATGCCATGGCTCCAGGAAACCGTCTAGCTCGTCCTCCAGGACCAGTTCACAATGGGGCTCATTGTCCACCATGGCGGTCAGGGACTGCTGAAAGGGGGCCTCCTGCTCCTCATCTGCTTTCAACGGGAAATGGTAGTCCAGGCCCGCAGCGTTACAATCATACAGCCACGCTTGAAAATTCCCAAGGTACTGCAGTAGCATTTTGTGCAACTTCCTACAGCCCCGAACGAAATCCACATGCTCGTCCTCTGGCATATTGTATGCAGCCCCACGCTTCGCCAATGCGTCCGCCGTGGAGTTGTCCGTCTTCTCAAAATCTGACAACACACCTTCAATAACATCCGACTGTGTCGCATGACCCTTCACATGCTTAAACGCCTGCCGATGGAACTCCTCATTCTGGCCTATCAACTTCCACACATTAGCTCTTGGATTGCCTGCTCCCGCAGCCAGGCTAGGCGAACGGCAGTAAGACAGCGTGCCTTTGCAGTCTGAGAGTGCCGTGTATGATCCCAGAACTTGCCTGCTAACGATCAGCATCGCATAGTCCTCACCACACTTGGCCACTTGTAGCGGGCACATGTCCTTTGGCACTGCACCGAAGTATCTGGCCACTCTCCTGCGCTCATGGTCGTATACAACGACTGACCAACCTGCGCTTCTCATGTACGGTATGTCCGTATAGAAACCACTCCCGTCAGTGAAAACAAAGCCTCCATCAACATGCACAACACCTTTACGATCCATATCAAAGTAGTGGTGAGCTGGGTTCCTGCTCGGATAAGCGAAGGCTTGAGCAGGGTCAGGAAGAAGGCCACGGCAGAAGAGAGTCTGTAGGGCCTCGGGGGCCTGCTTCATACGCTTGACTGCATTGTGGAGCTCCTTCGGGAGCCTCTCCTGCCTGAAGAAGTGGTACGCGTCGCACTCAAAGAACCTATGATAGAAAGTGCCTGGGCATCCTTGGCACCTCAAGAACACCGAGGGCTCCCCGTTGAAGGACTTCGAGACCCTGTACTGGCACCAGTGGGCCCCCGAGCACAGGCCCCTGAGAGACCTCCTTTCCCTTGGCGGCAACTTACTGCGCTTTGAGTGCAGGACCTCATTCATAGGTATCCACGATATGGGGCCTTGAGGGACTCGTGAGTCGCCATCTGCGATCCTGTGCAGCGCTTCCCTATCGATGTGCCTCCGAACCCCATGCTTGACCATCGAGCTCAGTAGGGCAGGCGGAGTGCTCCTGAAGTCCCAGAGCTGCTCATCGTCATCTCTGATGGTGTGGACGTCCTCCCAAGACCACCCAATCCTGTGGAGCGAGAGGAGAAGAGCGGCAATCGGGTTTTTGCACTTGGCCCAACGTTGTGGATCCAGTAGCAACGGCCTCGCTTCTTTGAGCAGCTTGTCGACGACCGCCCATGTGACGGCCTGCGAATTCATGACGACAGCAAAGGTGTGGACTGCGTCCACCGTCGCAATGACCAAGGGGTCCTGCTGCCAGCCGCACTCTGCCGTCAGCAGCGACAGTCCCACAGACGCACCTGGCTTGTACTTGCCAACGTTCAAGTACGACATGCGCAGGGACTGGATCCTCGAACTTGCCACACCGTGGATGCTGGAGCCCCAAAGAGATTTGGCCAGGACCCCAGCCCGATGCACCGCTTTTTTTTTAACGACCCAGTCCCTGGAGAGCTTTGACACGCACCCCTCGCTGAAGAGCCTCTGAGATCCTCGAAACCTGAGTGCTTATCCTCCTCATCCTTCCGTCGATGGCATCTCCCCCTAGATCTCTATGAAAGACATCCCGACCAGGGCAAGGAGCATCTTCTGGCCAAAGATGTCGCACATGCGCTCTCACTTTGCGGAAAACTTCCTCATCACTGCACAGCATGCCACACTTGTCCCACGAAATGGGGAGCCTGCGGTCCTCCATGCCTCTTAGCAGCATCGTTAAACCAGTAGTCGCCTGATCTGCCACTTGGGTGGGCCCTCCTATCACGTGTAGGCTGATATCGTCAATCAAGTTCTTGATTCTGATAAGGTTACACTTAACAAGAGGAGGAGGAGGAGGAGGAGGAGGAGGAGGAGGAGGAGGAGGAGGAGGAGGAGGAGGAGGAGGAGGAGGAGGAGGAGGGGGCACCCTTCGAAACCCGCGACGGTGCGCCGCCGCGCGCTTCCCGCGCGCGCGCGCCCCCGCGCGCGCGTCCATCTCCGGGCCTGGGCTCCGCCTGCCGCTCGGCGCCTCTCCCTGCGTGGAGGGGGGGGGCAGACCCGGCGAACGCTTGCCCCCCCCCACGCAGGGACCTGCTCCCTCGTGCGGGCGGCGGGGCGGCGTCCACGCAGGCGCCGTCACGGCGAGCACGCCGCCGGCGCCGACGCCGACGCCGACGCCGACGACGACGACGCCGACGCCGACGACGACGACGCCGACGACGACGACGACGACGACGACGCCGACGACGACGACGACGACGACGCCGACGCCGACGCGGACGCCGACGACGACGGCGGCGGCGGTCTGGGGGCCACGAGGCCGGCGCAGTGACGGGGTGCGGCCGGGGACTGGGCAGCGCGCTTGGTGCCGCGGGAGCCGCGACCTGGGCTCAGCGCGGGCGTGTAGTGCGCAGCGCTGCAGCGAGCGCGGCGGCCTGTGGTCGACCAGGCGTAAGAGTGTCAAGCAGTGGCGAAGCGTCCTGGCTCGCCTATTGTCCTACCAAACAATGTTCTAAGAGCCTTCCGTGGTTTCCACGACATGTTCTCAGAACATTTCTGGCGGAGTCTGATTTTGTTTGAACACTTCGGGTCTGGGTTGATGTTCTAAGAAAACTGTTTCCGTTCTTAGAACATTTTGTGGGTCCTAAGAACATGTCGTGGTAGGACGGTAGGAATGCCGGGACGGTCGGTCCCTGCTCAATAATGACCTTTCGCCAGGGTGACCGTTGGTGCGGGCCCAATGGGGCCCCCTGATCGCTGAATGCGACGCGACAGCAGCAGCTTGTGCGCCCGGCGGTGTCCCCAAAAGGCCCTCCCTCCCTTAGCCCCGCACCAAAGGTTACTCAGGAGGGAAAAAAACACACAGACACAATTCATCGGCGATTCCCCAGAAAATATGGGAAAATATGGGAAGTGGGGGGGAAGACAGAAACCCAGAAAATATGGGAAAATATGGGGGATATTTTTATTTGTGTGTATTTATTTGTGTGTCACAGTTCCCCTTCAGTTGCTCCTGCCCAGGGTCGCTCTTGCGTGTAGCCGATGTGGGGCCTCAGAGGCAGACTGCTACCGAGGCGGGGCAGCGCTGCTGTAATCCCGCCCAACCCGCCCGCTGAGCTGAGCTGTCGCTTGCCTCAAGCAGTGGCGAGGCGTCCTGACTTGCCTATGGGCCCACCAAAGGGTGTTGCTGTGTGGCGTGCACGAAATATGATTCGGACATTTCTGGCTGAGACCGTCTTGTTTTAACACATCGGGTCCATGTTCTAAGAACCGTGTTTCTGTGGTTCGAACATGTTCTGGTTCCGAGACCACTTCGTGGCAGCTTTCGGACTGCTGGGACGTTCGGCCCCTGCTCAATTTAGTGTTCCTCCACGTGCTGCTCTCGGGTACACTCCAGGCGATGCTTAAGAAAACCCCAGTTTTCGGCCAGAGTCTCGATTATTCTTACCGTTTCAATGTAAACCTTAAGATTTTGATAGAAGTTTTGGGCTTTTATTCAAGTTCTGAGACTATGAATTTCTTAACCCATGATTTCTTAAGCATTTCGCAAGGGGTATGCATCTTTTTCCTCCCTGCAGCCTGTTCCCTCCGCCTGCTCCGGCCTCCTGCTGTCCGCGCGCGGCGCCCCTGTTTTTATGTCATGGTCTCTGGCGCATCCCGCCACTTGTGCCCGGGCTGTGGGTGTGAGGCCTGCTGGATGTTCGTTGGGATCTCGCGGGAGGCCTCTCGGGGGCCTCTCGGAGGCAGTCTTGAGGCCTCCTGGAGGCCCCCTTGGGGCCTCTTTTGGGCCTCTGGGGGGCCCTTTTGGGGGCCTCTTGGGGGGGCCTCTTGAGCGCCTCGGGGGTCCTGGGGGCCTCTTGGGGCGGACGGCTCGGATGTTCGGTCCGTGTTCCCTCTCTTGGCCCCCTTTTGGGGCCGTAGGGGACCCTCTCGGGCCGTGTTCGGCGCCTCCTGGGCCGTCTTGGGGCGCTTTCAGGCCGTCTTGGGGCCCTCTTGGAGGGGTGGTCTTGGGGGCCTCTTGGGCCGCCTTGGGGCGTGGGAAAGCCGAAAAGGCAAGAACGCCCAAATCTGTCAAAACCAAAGGAAGATCAATGACTTGCGCCTCTTAGGGCACTCTTGGGAGCCCTCTTAGAGGCCTCTTGGGGCTTTTTGGAGGCCTCGTGGGCCATCTTGACGCCATCGTCGGCGTCTTGGAACGATCTTTCGGCGACTGGGGTCCCTCTTGGACCGTCTTGGGGGCCTCGCGGGGCCTTCTTGGCCCGTCCTGAGGCCTCCTCGGACCCGAAAAGTCATGCGAGAAGATGCTGGGAACCCCAGGGGGCACGCGGCACGCCGCAGGAGAACTGAGAATTTGGGCTCCAGGCCCTTTGAAGATTTCTCAGGGGTGAGGGCTGAGGTCGTTCCTCCTCCTCGTCCTCATCCTGGTCCTGGTCCTGGTCCTCCTCCTCGTCCTCATCCTCGTCATCGTCCTCCTCCTCCTCCTCCTCCTCATCTTCCTCTTCCTTCTCGTCCACGTCCTCGTCCTCGGCCTCGGCCTCGGCCTAGGCAAGGGGATTGGGCAAAGGACCCGAGGACGCACCCACTCCTTGCCCAGCGGCACGGTGGCGGATCACCTGGCTGCCTGGGCTTTGTAGTGCAGTCGGCCCTGATTAGTAGGTCGGCCCTGCCAGCTCAAGGGTACCCCCTTGTGTCCTGTGCCTCGCGACACGTGCATTCTCACACTCCTATGGCGACGTGGCCTTCGGAAGGGTCTCGTGTCCTCTCGCGTGCCCTCCCAACCAAGGCCGACTGTATGCACCACGACGCCTGGGGTTGGGGCTGCGTTGCGCTGCGGAGCCCGCCGAGCTGAGCTATCATTTCTCCTCTCGACCTCGCCTGCGCCCGTCGGGCGATCCTCATCCCCCGCGTGTCGCCTCTCGACGGCGAGGCGCGCACCAGGCTCGTGCCACCGCCTGCCTCGCTCACGGAGCGCTGCTGTCGGGCACCTGGCACTTGCAGAAGGAGAGAGGAGGAGGAGGAGGAGGAGGAGGAGGAGGAGGAGGAGGAGGAGGGTGAGGAAGAGGAGGAGGAGGAGGAGGAGGAGGAGGAGGAGGAGGAGGAGGAGAGGAGGATTAGCAGCAGATGGGAGTGGAGGTGGATGAGGAGGGGGGTGATAAAGGGGGGACATATGACATCTTATAGCAGGGGGGACTTCTTGGGGTTGGGTGGATCGTTCGAGGGCGTTCTGGGAGGGGACCTTGGTTGTCCTCGGGGGGTGCGCCACTCCACGAAGCGCACGACAGGATGAGGATGATGAGGAAGAAGAGGAGGAGCCAGGAGGGAAGAACAGGGAGTGGGAGAAGGATGAAGCGGATTAGCGAGGAGCAGGGATGAGCAAGGAGGAGCAGGAGGAGGAGGCGGAGGAGGAGGAGGACCAGTGTAAACCCAAGACGCATCAACGATGTTGCAAGACACCCTCCTTCCAAGTTCCCTCGTCATAGGTCCCTTAAATAGATTTACTCTCATCGCGGAAAGTGGCCCACTAGAAGGCAACCTTCTGAGAGTCCTCAATCGTGCCAAACATTGGTATTGGGGCTTCAGCGCCGCGGATCAACGTGACTGTTGCCTGACAATCCAACATCGTGCCAGAACGCCGTTCCCACACCGCGAATGAGTGTGAATGTTAGGTTCAGGCAATCCAGACCCGTGCCAGAACAACAATATCTGGGACTTCGGCCATACAAAGTCTTGAAACCATCGCGCACTTTGAAGACGAATCTGCGCAGCGGTAGGAGAGAGCCACAGCTTGAAAAGGAGAAAAGGAACCGCCCTCCATTCTTGGTGCCGGTGCAGACCTTCAAGACGAGTGTGCGCGGCGTCACGGCGATAGCCACGGTCAAGACGAGGAGCCGCCCTCCAACCGCGGAGCTGCTGCAAGCTTGTGCGACGACTCTGCGCGGCGCCGGGGCGAGGGCCACAGTCCGAACACCACGCGCTCTCCACCCCTGAGGCCGCTGTGGAGTTTGAAGACGAATGGCCCGTGGTGTGTCTCGGCGAGAGCCGGATTTTGAAAACGACCTGAGGAGGAGGAGGAGGAGGAGGAGGAGGAGGAGGAGGAGGAGGAGGAGGAGGAGGAGGAAGAAGAAGAAGAAGAGGAGGAGGAGGAGGAGGCGAGCGTGTGGCAAATTTAAAGCCTCAGCCGTGCGTGGCAAGGGATCTCAGGGCGGAACGCCCAGCCCGCCTGTCCAACACGTGCGGGGGTGCGACGGGGAGGAGTTATCTGCAATGGAAAGGGGTGGAGGACGAGGAGGAGGAAGAAGAGGGGAGGAGGGAGGGAGGGAGAGGGGAAGGGAGAGGGAGAGGGAAAGGGAGAGGGATGAGGAGGGGTTGGATTGGATCGGACAGCTCCTTCGTCGGGCTGCGATAAGCCAACGAAGGGAGCTGGAGCAAGCCCCCGCCCCCGCCTGCAAGGAGGTGCAGAAGGAGGAGGAGGAGGAGGAGGAGGAGGAGGAGGAGGAGGAGGAGCAGCAGCAGCAGCAGGAGAAGGAGGGAGGTGGGAGGATGAGAGCGAAGGTGTCTGCAAGGAAAAGGGGGCGGAGGAGCCGTGCCGGGTGCTCCGGCGCCTCCCGTAGACGTCGGGGGCCGCGTCGTCCCCGCGCGCCAGGCGGAGGCGGTGGACAAGAAGCTCGCGGACTCGCTCGGCGTGGTCGGCGAGTGCAGCAGGGCCGCGGCCAAGAACGCCCAGGACATCGCCAAGGCTGCGGGGGGGGGGCGCGGCGCAGGAGCGGAGGCGGGGGCGGGGCTTCGCCAGGCGAGGGCGAGGGGAGGCGGATGCGGAGGGAGGGAGGGGAGAGGGCCCCGAGATCCGACGCGCCACCAAGACTTGGAGCGGCAGGCTTTTGGGCCAATGTCCTCCTCCTCCTCCTCCTCCTCCTCCTCCTCCTCCAGGGGCCCTCGCTGGGCCTCGGGACCATCAAGCAACGACTCGGGACGAACCACCGGGAACTGGTCCAGACGCCCCCGGCCCAAATCGGGGCGGCCGGATGTCTGGGGAGAGAGGACAGGGAGGCAGCGTCTTTATCAAGCAAGGCGGGAGCTCGTGTCCCAGTCGAAGGCGGCCCAACTGCGGCGCTGAGCGACGTCGATGCTGGAGACGGCCGAGACCACCGCCCACGCGCTGGTGAGGACAGGGAGGCAAGATAAGACAGGACCGACCGCGAAGCGTTTCACTCCCAGCGAGCGCCGCTCCATTGAGCACGTCGGAGTAGTGTCAGGAGGAGAAAAAACACACAGACACAATTGATCGTCGATCCCTAGGAAAATATGGGAAAACATGGGAAGTGGGGGGGAAGACGAAAAGCCAGAAAGTATGAGAAGATGTGGGGAATCCTTTTATCTGTGCGTATTTATTTGTGTGTCCCAGGGCCCCTTCATGGTGGGCGGCCCTGAGGGGGGACGGCGCCGACGCAGAGCACCCCAGACGTAGTGCGACCGCCCAGGCCCGGGGCTGCGCGGCCGCCCTCATTGGGGCCCTCGTGGGCCATCTCGGAGCCAGCTCGTGGCTTCCGGGGCCCACGGAAGGCGACAGGGCGAGAAGGCAAGCATCAAAGGTCGTCGCAGTCCTAGAGGTTGACACCAGCACCAAGACCGGCGGTGTGCCTCCACCGAGGGAAGACGATCCCGATCTCGGTGATGGTGGTGATATTCTGGCTTCCAAGGTGACCGAAATATTGCCACCAACACCGAAATCTAAGATCATCATCTCCCTGTGGAGGCAAACCCCTGTGCTGGTGTTGGTGCCAATGTCCAGGCCTCCAAAGGTCCGGCCGACGTCCTGGAAGGAATCCTTGCCCAAACAGCCATCGGCACCTCTTTCCCTGGACTCCGGCAGGTCGCGGGCGAGCACATGAGGAGTGGGGCGCTCAAGCTCACCACCATTGACTCCAGTCAGGGGGGGGAGGCTGACATCGTTATCGTACTAACGACTAGGAGCAACGGGAACCACAACTGGGGCTTTGTCGACGACGCCAAACGTCTTAATGTGGCGATCGCCAGGGCCAAGAGGAACATCCTGATCTTGGGAGACGGGCGCATGTTCGCCAACGCCACCTGGTCCCAGCTGCGCGTGCTCTCCGAATACGGACGCCTGACCCGCCTCTGGGTCCGCTTTCGTGGCGATGCTCCCGCGGGCCACAGGAGTTCCCTGGTCATAGACGAGAGCTTCGACCCACTGCGCGATCTCGCCTCCTGGGTACCTTCACCTATTGCCTGGAGCTGCGACGCAAAGGGGGAGAGTGGACAAAATGAGCTGGATGCGGCTAGAAAGAAAGCACGTGACGCCCAGGCTATCGGTTTCGCCGAGCGCTACAACACCCCCCTGGACGAGCATTTCGACTGGGACGCCCTTGGGAAACTCATCTCGGGCGGCCTCAACGATATTCTTTCGACGCCTGCTTTCCATGTCCTCATCTACCTGATGTCTGGACTGCACCCGCACGAGTTTTCACTGGCCGACACACCGCGACAACCAGGCAAACTCGACCGCAAGGCGTGGTCGCACTTGGGTTTCCTGTTCGACATGTCCCTGGGACTAGACGCCACCAACCTAGTCTGCAACATGCTCTGGGCCGCAATGGTGTGGACACTCGGCCTGGGCACCCCCTGGCGTGACGCGAACCACGCTATCCACGACGACTCCCTTCCACCGTTGCCTCACGTCAAAGGAAGGCGGGTAACACTCTGGGGGCGGCGCCAGTGTACCCCCAAGGGGCTCTTCCGGCATGTTCCCAAGGCTTGGAGCACTTCTACTAAGGACTGCTGCAGGCACAGGAAGCACCCTGAAATGGCAGGGCTGCAGGACATCCTCCGTGGCGCGTCCGACGGCTCCAAGCAGGACGGGACCCGGTAAGGGAATCATAGACACCGACGGCCTCCCCATGGAACCTTGCAAAGCCCGGTCGCTCTTGGTCGTCATGATGCTCATGCTTCGAGAGCCGCGCGTCTGCCTGTGGCCGTTCTCTCACGCAGAGCAAACCGGGGACGTAATCGAAGCCATCCTGGGGTTCTGTGTCCCCTGGCAAGAGGCCCATCAAGGCTTCCGACACGACTTCGCACGAACCTGGAGCCTCACGTTGGACGACCTAGCCGACCTCCATGGCCGCATCGAGGCAATCTTGCCCCACATCTCCAAGCTCGTGGCGGTGGCGCACCACCACCCGGATGCACGAGCGGCCGGCTGCCCGCAGACCTGGAATGAGTTGGACAGGCAGGATTTCCAGCTGAAAGCACCGATGCTCGTCCTCGAAAGGATCGTCCCGGCCGCTACTCTGACTTCCCTGGGTACACACCGCTGCTCGGTGTGCGCGCTACACTTCGCCCTGGCGGGAACCGACGCTTCCCTGGGTGCCGACGATAGACGTGCGGGGCTTGCATACATTGGCGGCGGATTCGCCTTATCCAATACTGACCTCAGCGCCCCTTTGCCGGCCACCCCCGCCCCTGGCACCAAGCAGGACCCCCCTTACATTCCTGATGAAAGGCTCGCTCCCGAGCAGAAGAACGGCAGGTTCAGGTGTGACAGGTGCGGGAGGGACCAGCTACGCTCCACCGATGGCACATGGATCTCCGACGACACACGCCAGATGGTCGCTCAGAATAGGCCGCAGGCCTACCTCAACGGCGCAAACATGGGATGGCACTGCGAGACCTGCTGGATACGGCACCTGGAGGACCAGGGCATCCCAGCTCCGACAGGGGCGACACTTGCCGACAAGGTCAAAGAGCACGAGCAGCACAGGCCGGGCTCCTCTAGCAACGACAAGGCGGATGCTCCCCCCTCCCTGGGCCACCTCCCACTCGGCTACGGATGCAGCCCCCAGGCGGACACCAGAACGCTAGCGGACCTCATCATGACGCCGATGGGCATGAAGATCCCTGAGCGCGCCAACACCACCATTCCCATCTTACGGATCCGAGACGAGCGGTTCGGCCTCAAAGCTACTCAGAGCCAGAGATACTCTGTTCGGTGCGACACATGTCCCCCGGGGGCCCCCCTCCTCGTCTGGAAAGCAGGAGCCCCGCCCCTGGGCTGCTTCATATGGAAGCCAGCGGAAGGGATAGGGGTGTCTGAGCAGGCCGGGCTGCCTCCCATCGACAAACGAGCCATAGCCTGGTGGGAGCGCAAGTGGAACGCCACCTGGTGCTGTCGGCGCTGCCTGGTCCCTGTATGGAACATCGGCCCTGCTACCCTGGACCACATCCTGGATCGGGGTTTTAGAGCGCTATGCCCAGCCGAGGCCTTGTCCTTCCTACGCTCAGTAGCCAGATTGGAGCTGAGGTATCAGTGGACATATGGGACTCTCTCCCATGGCTAGGTGCGGACGCCAAGGCCCAGGATCGCTTCACCAAGACCGGAGCGAGCAACCTCCCTGGGTCCACCGCCGCGAGTGGTGCGGCCGCCGCAGCTGAACGGGCTCCCAGGTCCCTAGCACAACTCATGGAGCTCCTGCCAGATCTGCGAGTACCGCAGGGCCCGCTCCTGGACAACAGGGACGTCAACAACCTCACGCTGAGCCCAAACGACCCCAGGAACGGACCAGGCAGTGGAGGACTGTCCGCACAGCGACAGCTCGTGACCTACCTCCGTGATTTACCCTGGGCTGGATTTCACCTGGAGACAGTTCTGCTTCACAAACCGCGACAGCAGCATCCCAGAGCACAGTTGCGATGAAAACTCATGGCCGGACGGACGTCTGACTGAGTTTCTCCGGACGGGTGTACGGCCAATGCATTCCTGGGGACTGCGTCCCGCCCAACCAGCGCTGGGAGGGCAAGCGTGTGGCCGCGGCGCGGGTCGTCGCCCACCTCACCAACGGCGAGAAGCATAGGGAGGCCTGGGTGAGGCACGCCACGACCCTGGCCCCGGCAAGCGGCCTTAGTCCCATCAGACACGAAATTGGCACGCTGACGAGCTTCCTATTCAGCCTCAGTGCCGATGCCCTCGCCTCCACGTCCATCACTTCCCTGGCCGAGTCACCTCCGCCAGTCGTGCAGACCATGAGTGAGGACAGGCCTGACACCCCTACGGCGGCCGACACGGACAAGACCCTGGGTACGAGAGACAACGACTCCCGTCATGGCCTCCCAGACCCGCCCGGCCACGCGGTCAAGGATGAGAGCGGGGAGGACGTGATCCCCCCTACGGAGAAGGTGGAGTCACCCGACTACGGAGAAGGTGAGCCCCCCCCCTCCTGTATCCTGCTCGGACTCGGCCACGGAGGTCGACGACAATGGCCCAAGCGGCAAGGCGCCTCGGCGGAGCCCATCGACAGACAACTCTGAACCCACCTCCGATCGTGAACCGGCTGCCGCCGGTGATGGCTCGGCGAATCCCGACCGCAGCACCAGCGCTGCCAGGATATCTGAGGACGAAGAAAGCGCACGTGACAGGGGTGACGTGCGGACCGAGCGCCCTCCACTGAGTACCCCACAGGTCCCTGGACATAGACCCACCTACCCGCGCCCGACAGGCTCGACGGAGCGCGACACGCTCAACCTGTTGACCGACTCACATGGGGGACCCATGTATAAGGTCTGGCTGGGCACGGTGGACTTGGAGCGTAGCGACGAGACGCTTCGCCAGGTACCAGTTTTTCTGCGCGCTGTGGACCGCGCACACGCAGCGCATTTGGCTCCCTGGTTCCAGGGAGCCCAAATCAGACCCGAGACTGCACACGGATACAACCACCATCAACTTCCTTGACGACTGGAAGGGCTGCGGGTACAACGCCTACCTGATGGACGCAAGGTGTGGCTATCACATCGACTGGGACAAACTGCGGGCCAACTACCTGCGACGCACCAGACCCGACGGCAGAGGCAAAGGCAACCACCAGCAGAGCAGCTGGCGGGACCGTGCTACGAGCTCCTGGGACTCCTGGGGTAGCTGGCAGGGCGACTGGAGTGAAGGCTGGCATGACGACCGCTGGCAGACGGGTGGCAAGCGAGGGGGAGGCAGACTCGACGACCGAGACGAGAAGAGACACCGATGGAGAGACTGAGTCCACTCCCCCTTTCACCCAGCTTCTATACATCCTGAGCGACAACTCACTACACACTACGCGCAGCCTTCAGCTGTCTTACTTCTCCCTCAACTGTGTGGCAGCCAGCCTGCCCACTCTCCCTGGCCCGCACACTTCCTGCCTTTGGACCCAAGTGTGCCGACCAGCAATACCATCTGCCTCGCTGCGTATGGGAGCGCAGCCCGCAGACCCTAGTTGGCCCCTGGCCCCGCTGCAGTGTTTCTCACCTGTGGCCCGTTTGGTCCCGTGCCCAGCTAAGCTGCCCTGGGACCGATTGGGCTCACACCTGAACGTACCTATACCGTGGGATTCTCTATCAGACGACGGCCGTCAGCCGTGCTTTGGTCTTCGGGCCCGCTTGCGGCAATCCGCCGCCCCTCCTGGCACACGCACTTCCTGCCTTTGGACCCAAGTGCACGTGCCAGCAATACCGGCCACGCCGCTTCCTCGTGTTGCGTGTGGCCATTGTGGCCCCTGGCCTCACTGTAGCTGTTTTCACTGCCAGGCCTGCCTGGCGCGCAGCCTTCGCGGTCGGCGACCTGGCGGTTCCGCCCCGCTCTCGGTTCTGCGCTCACTCCCTGGGACTCACAGGTTACAATGGCCTTCAGCCGTCTTATTTCTTTCCTGGGAGCAACGTGACACGGTGGATGGGCGGCCCATCGCCGCGGTGTGCTACGCCATGGGCGCAGGCACCCCTGGCTGGCTGCCTCACTGGCTGGACCGTCGGTTTTACCCGATCAGCTCCGCTCACCGTTGACACGCGTCTACCTCGTGCTGCTCGTTTTCGGAGTATGGAGGGTCGGCTCCTCTCGTTGCTCTCCCGCACTCAGGTGTGCGGTATTCCCTGGGGCCCTGTGACTGTGATGCTTTGCCGTCTTGGGTATACGACGGTTGCGTCCATCGAGCGCTCACGCATGGTTGAGTTAGTCGCCTGGCGCTACGTCACATCGTTGTTCGGTACACGTCACTCTTGAGCCCTGCGTTCTCGTGCATTTGTGTACCCCGTTGCGTCCTGACCAGTTTGCTGGTTTCTGTGCGCAGGCGCATCGCTCTGCCTCGGTTGGGTCCTCTCTCGCTACTCTGGCCTTGACCCTTGCGTGGATGCGTTTCCTGATGTTGCGACGGTTCGCTGGCGCCGTCAGAGCCTCTCCTGCTGGACAACGTCACCAGTACTACCTGATCATACCCGTCAGGTTCCCTGGGTGACCTTCCTGCACGGCGACTGTCCCACCACGCGGTTCTTCTTACTTGGACGCGTCGGGACGATTGCGCGCCATTTTGGCTGCGTTTGGCCCGCCTCAGGGTTGACCTCACCGACTCCCTGGGATGCAGCTTGCACGTTTGTCTCAGGCGCTGACCCTTCAGACTCCTTGGGATTGCACGACGCTGGCTCCTCAGACACCCTGGGTTGCTGCTCCCGCCGCCTGAGCCGCGCCGCGCGCGCTCGGGAATTTAGCCACGGCCGCGGCCCGACCGTGACTGCCCGCCGCTGGCGCTTCCGCCTGCGGCCGTAAAAAAAGTGCCCCCACCAGCCCCAGCCTTCTCCTGCCTCTCGTGTGCGATGTAGGCTCGTGCTGGAGAGCGGTAGCTCTTGACGGCGCGCGGCCTTTGCGTTTGCTTGCGCTCGCGATCAAAAAGTATCCCCACCAGCCTACCTGTGTGACGCCTCCCGCGCCATGTTGGCTGCGCTTCGCTCTGCTCCGCTGTTTTTTCCTTCGCTACGGCGCGGCCCGCCCTAGCGTGCTCGGCGTTCGACTTGCTTCGCGCGCCCGCATGCCAAAAAGTACCCCCACCAGCCCATCCAGGAACAGATCGCCAGGCGAGTTGCCTTGATCAGGGAAGTGTAGAAGCATGCGGTGTAAAGCCGCCTTGAAAGTGTTTTCTCGGAGGTCTCTTGGAGCCATCTTGGGTCTCTCTTGGGGTCCTCGCGGAGCCACTTGGGGCTCTCTTGGGGCCCTCTTGGGGCTCTCTTGGGGCTGTCTTGGGCTTCATGGCTCATGAAAAAGGGGGGGGGCTCAATTCAGCCTCACCACCCCCCCTTGGAGGCGCACCAAGTATGTCCTGAGGCCCTCTTGGGGCGCTCTTAGGGCGCTATTGGGCGCTCTTGGGGCGCTCCTGGCTCTTGGGGCCCTCTTGGGCCCCTCTTGGGCTCTTTTGAGCCGTCTTGGGGCCATCTTGAGACTTCAAAAGCCCATTAGAAGCGAAAAGGCGAGAAGGCAAAACATGTTGATTTCCCGTAGGTGCTTGAATGATGTTGGCCTCTTGGGGGGGTCATTGCATGGCTCGGGGGGCACTTGGAACCGCCTTGCGGCCGTCTTGAGGTCTCTTGGATGCGTGTTGGAGGCTGTCCTGAACCATCTTGAGGTATCTAGAGCCATCTTGGAGGCCATCTTGTGCTCGCTGAGGCCCTCTTGGAGCCGTATTGGGCTACCTCGGGTGCTCCAACTACCCGCGCGCCCCCCCTTCCGGGGGCAGCGGGAGGGGTCAACCCGAGGACAGAGTTCGTTAAACCGCCTGCGCCCAGAGGGCTGGTGTCGCCCAGAGGGCTGGTTGGCTTTGGTCTCCGCGAGGCCCCCCTGGGGGACAGGATGCCCAGCAGACGCAGCGCGGACGCCCAGATCCAGGCTGCACGGCTTCTGCTGCTTGCGCGCGGCGTCCGTGGGAGACCCTGCAAGGGCACCAGGGTCGCGCAGAGGAGGCGCAGTTCCTCGGCCGCTCGCGAGGGGGGGGCTTCTTAGAAGCACCCCTGCTGCTCAGAAGGCGCGGGCCTTGTCTGTGGATGCAGGGCCGGCGCCTTCTAAGAATCCGCCTTCTTCTAGAAGCCTTCCCCCCCCCCTGCCCCCTTGTGCGCGCCGCCAGGTTTCTCCAACTCCACCGCCAAGGGCTGCCAGTAGCGCTACCTGGGAGACCGTCGGGACCAGCATCACCGCAGGTGCGAAAACTGCCACGCAGACCAAGCTGAGCATCACCACCAATGGGGGCGATGGCTGTTTGCTCGGCGAACGCGTTATCAACTCCACAATCAGGAATAGCATATCCCCGACGAGGAAGATATACCTGCATGTCTGGTGAGCTTGCAAGCTTGGAGAAAGCTTGTGGGAGATGCTCGCCAGGTCGCTGGAAAGCATGCCTGGGGAGCTCGCAAGCTTTTAGCAACTCGCTTCCAAGGAGATTCGAAGGACCTTCTGGAGAGCTTCGGGGCACGCGTATTGGGAACGAATATGAAAACGCTTCTCGGGACCCGCTGCGAGCTCAAGCTTCGAGTCTTCGGGCCCTCCGCGACTGCTTCAGAGCCCCGACCCCCTGCGCGGCCGTGCAAAACGCGAGGAGAGGACGGCGGCCCCGCTCGTGCACGCGAAGCCGGCGGGCCCAGGTGCCCGCTCCGAGCACGAAGGGACGGGCCACCGAGCGCAGGCGTGATCTCTCAGCTGCGGCCGGTGCCTCCTCCTCCTCCTCCTCCTTCTCCTCCTCCTCCTCCTCCTCCTTCCTCCTTCCTCCTTCCTCCTTCCTCCTTCCTCCTTCCTCCTCCTCCTCCGCCGTCCGCCCTCCGCCCTCCTCCTCCTCCTCCTTCTCCTCCTCCTCCTCCTCCTCCTCCCAGTCCAGTGTTCGGCTGAGGCGACTGCTCTTGGCGAGGTGCAGCTGCCGGCGCTCTCTGGCACTCTCACGCTAGCGGACGCCAAGTATCGTTCCAAATCCAACTCGGACTGGCGCGCTTGGCTCACGGAAGGTCTGGACCAAGGGGCCAAGAGGGTCCACGCCATCACTGAGGACCCCTCTCCCTGGAGGCCGACCACGACGTTGGCGGCGGATGGCTCGGTGGTGGCCGACCCCCTGTCTCTGCTTGCCAAAGAGGGTGACAAGTTCAGCAAGTTTTGGGGGCAGGCTTCTGGTGAGGCCAAGCCCGTTCCTCTTGTTCAGGCGTTCCCACGGGCCCCTCCTGACCAGCTGCGAGCCGTGTCCAAGCGTTACAAGCAGGGTACTGCTGTTACGTATGATGTTTTCGGCTGCAGGCACTATCACTTGTTGTGCGACGACGGTCTTATAGCGCTGAGCATGCTGATTGAAGTGATGGAGTCGGTTGGGGTGTTGCCGCGACAGATTTCGGCGGTGCTGCTTGCGCTCCTCAGCAAGGCCACTAGCGGCTCCAGGCCGATAGGGATGTCATGCTCTTGGTGCAGGGTGTGGAGCCGATAGGGATGTCATGCTCTTGGTGCAGGGTGTGGAGACGCCTGCGGCGCCCCCATGCCGTGGACTGGGAGCGGCAGCACCCCCGTCGGCACTGGGCTGCTGGGGCCTTTAGGGGAGCTTCGGACCCTGTCTGGCGCCAATCGGTGCGGACGGAGGCGGGCACAGCTAGCAAGGAATGCAGTGCCAGCGTATTCTACGACATGCTGAAGTATTATGAGACGATCAGCCTGGATCTCTTGGAATATAGATGTGAGCGCCATTGTTTTCCTTCCGTCATCTCTCGTCTTTCGTTGTATGCTTACCGATGCGGCCGTTTAATTTCGATTGCTGGCCTACTTGATGGCTCCTTGGTTCATGAAGAATGGTGTGATCGCGGGGTGCTCTTACGCGGCTTCGCACATTCGGGCTTTCTCTATGGACGCGTTCGATCGGCTCCTTCGTCATAGGCTGCTCGAGTTCGACGCGTATATCGACGACACTGGAGTGTCGAGCACTGGCCGTCACCAGCAAGTCGTCAGCAGCCTCGCGTCGACGTCGATCCTTTTGCACCATGTCATCACCACGGACATGGTTTGTCAGTTGTTTCTTGAGAAGGTCTGCACGGTGGCGTCCAGCGAAAAACTGGCTGGCGACATTTTCAGTGCCCTCAGCCTTCTTGGGGGCCGTGTGTTGGACTCCATTGGATATTGGAGTCGACTTTTGCGCGGGCCGTTCTGCCGGGGTCTCAGGCAGGAGCTCCAAGATGAAAGCCAGGGCGGCTCTCTTGTGTCGGAAGGCTCGCCGCCTCAAGAAGCAGTCTGAGCATGTTGGCCGTTATGCTCTCAAGATTTGCGCTGCTGGGCCCCTCGCTGGAAGGGGCCTACGGCTCGGACATCCTGGGGGTCAGCGATCGGCAGCTTCTGCTGATGAGACGTCAAGCTTTCTCTACGGTTAGAGCCTTTGCCAAGAGCAGATCTCCCACTGCTGTCAGCATTCTCTCTGACGACCCGTGCTGGAGAGCTGCCGGCGCACCGATCTTAAGATGGAGTAAAGAGATATGGATCACGCGCGCCAGAGTTTCCGACGGGTCTGCTTCGTTTGAAGATCCTCGCTCTGATTGGCACAGTGTGTTTGGTCTCGAGAGGGCCCCGTGGCGCCATGTGAAGGGGCGTCTTTCTGCGATGCGCCTCTCTCTGCTCCGCCTGGTTTGGAGGATGACCGACTGCATGGCGATTGTTGGCGACAGGGGCTACCGGGTCTCTTTAGGCTTAACCTCTCCCAAGCTCTTAGACACGTTGTGTCGGGATGCCTACATGAGGAGTTTGGCGCGGGACGTGGGCGGTAAATGGGATGTCGGGAAAGCCCTCTGTCTGGACATCCCAAAAGCTGCCTGCAGCTCCAAGAAATTCACCCCTGCCCCGCGTGGCTGGATCCACGCCTGTTCTAGTTGCGCCATTTGGACAGCAGATCGCGCTTTGTGCGCTGGATATGCAGTCGACCCTCTGTGCCCGAAGTGCCAGGCTACCGACTCCATCGCCCACAGGTTGCGGGAATGCCCCGATGACGAAGTTGCCGAGTCAAGGGCCCAGCTGGTCCCCGCTTCTGTTGTTGCTGCTGCTCTTGCTGCTCTGACCACTCACGCCTCCGGCGAAGATACCTGCTTGCATGCTAGAGGAGCTTTCGCTCACCCCGCCGAGATGCTGCCCAGGCCAGCTCTTGAAAAGGGCCAACTCCTTAGTGTACACCTGGCATCGCACTGCGCTCATGAGCCCAGGGGGGCCCAGGCCCCCCCGCCAATGGAGAGATGTGGGGGCACCGTTTCATCGATGGTTGCCTACTTCCCTCAGACTCCGCAGGCTGCGGAATTCTCGGCTCGTTGCGTGGTTCTCAGTTCATAAGTTGCCCGAGTATCGTGTAGTCAGACTGCGCCGAGGTGGCCCGCCAGAGGCGCGCCCCCCCCCCCCCCCCCTGCCTGACAGATATTCAGGGAAGAGACCCCATTCTGGAATGCTTTCTGCAAGCCAGTGCTAATGAGGGCCAGGCTTTAGACGACATCGTGAAAGTTAAAGCCCAACTCAGCCTCGAGGGGGAAGGCCTCTCAGCTCATGATACGTTTCTTCGCTGGGGTAACTCGGACGGCGACATCGGAGCTAAGCGCGGCCTTCAGCTTCACCCGTCTGCCCCTGGTGATATGGAAGCAGTCGCGAAGCTGGTCGATGCCGTCGGAGCACATTGTATTCTCGCGGCCAATTTGCTTCCGCTCTGGCCCAAGTTACCCCTCGATGTGCCGCGCGCCCCACCTATGCGCTCTTCCTCTTCGCTGCGCGCCCCCCCCCCCCCCCCCCCCCCATCGCGCCTCGCAGGCGGGAGAGATGGAGCGGCATTTGGAGGCGTGCTGTTTGTCTGCAGGGGCGGGGGGAAGCAGAGACTTGCCCCCCCGTCAGGCTCCTGTGTTAGTTTCCCCAAGCTCCATGCTGCAAAGCAGCGGGGGCTGGGCCGCCGTGCTGTGGCGTCCACTTGCTCAGATGGGCCAGTTCTGTTTATCTGCCAGCGCTGCAAGTGCCACTCTTCAGGCGCCTCGGCCCGAGGCCTAGGAGAGCGGTGCCGGACACCTTCCCGCGCTGCCAAATATGGGTGACGAGCGTTCGTGAAGGGCATTCACCCGCACTACTCTAAGCAGAAGCTGAATGTTACAGTCGATTAAGACAAGTGTATGGCTCGTTTTGACACTTTTGCGTTTGAGGATGGGTCCGGGCCCTCCGTCCGCGGTGATGGGCGCGTCCTGGAGTGCGTCTCTCCCTCCGCTCTGTCTGCCGCCGCCTCTGGTGCTGCTTCAGCACCTGTCGCCGCGGGCCAGGCCCCCCCGCCCCCGCCCCACCTGGCGCCCGCTGCAGTCAGGCCCCTCGCGGTTAAAGGGGCCCATGTGCGCGACCTCGGGGGCTCGGCCAGGCGAGAGACGGCAGCTGCGAGAGGTTCGGGGGGGCTCCTTTTCGCGGCTTTGAGGAAGAGGATGAGGCTGCCCTCTCCCTCTTCGGCCCGCCCAGCGTCGTAGCTCGAGAGATGGGGCCCGCCTTATCTCTTAGAGATGTGTTGGCGCACGGGCGGCGCGCCCTCGAGTCACATGAGGGCGGGGGCACGCGGCCCCCCCCCTGGGCGCGCGCGCTCTGCAGCCGACCATTCAGGCGACTCAGACTACCCTCGCCAGTAGCTCAGCCTGTTTGAGTCGCATTCAGAGCAGGCAGGTCCGGCACTGCCAGTTGCTTGCACTTTGCGGGCCCGTGGAGGTCAAAGCAACTCCTCCTCGTACTCCTCCTCGTCCTCCTCGTCCTCC
>CAUYUJ010005958.1:2500-17500 GCA_963575745.1 Prorocentrum cordatum
AGGATCGGGGAGACGTAAGAAAAGCTTCGGGCTCGGGGGACCCAGGCTGGCCTGGCGGGGCCATCGTGAAAACGACGAGACTCAGTCCGAAACTTGACGCGAGCTCCCGCTGCAGAACAGCGCCGGAAGCCCGAGTTCCGGCGCACTCGAGTCTTACGTTGCCCCGAAGGAAGGGGGCCGTGAAAGCGAGGGACTCCTGGGCCGCGGCCATGGCATCCCGCCCTCCCCCTCGTTGTCACCACCCTGCTTCGCCGCCCCGCGGCGGGACGAGGCGGCTCCAGAAGTTCAGTGGGAGCTCGACCGCAAGGAACCCAACCCTGAGACCCCAGGACGCCCATCGAGTTCTGGTGTTGGAGCGGCACGCTTTCTAGAGCACAGCCATCGAAGCCCAAGAAAGCCAGGGCACCCTGAGGACAAGAAGGGTGTTTCCTGGGCATGGGTTTCCACAGTAGGAAAGTGTTGGAAGCAGATCGGGTTTCCGCCCGCCCCCTGAAGAGGAAGGAAACGGCAAAAGCACCCGATGATCGAAGTAGGAAGGCGCCTGAAGTGGATTGGGATCTGGCAGTCCAAGAATACCTACTTTCAACGACCCGCGTGTACGGCTGGGAGCGATTGCAAAGGACACCCGAGAGGCCACGAGCCCCATCCGGGCAACCCGTGCTCCGGGAACGGGGGGTAACTGAAGCCTGGTAGGCGGGACACAAGGCACCGCTCATGCTGCACTGCAGGGCAAGAAGCGCCTTATCAGAACCGACTGTAGGAGGGATACAGGTACAATCCTCCTCCTCCCTCCTCGATAATCCCCAGGGCGCGCGTGGTAGTGCAAACGTGTGCTTGTCCGCCAGAGCGCTTCAATGCGACGCAGGCGGCGTGACGAGGGCCGATGCAAGCTGCGCGCCATCGGTGGAGCTGAGCGGGGTAACACACAATCGGCTGACACACATCCTGAGGATCCTCGACAATCCCCCTCGCTACAACGACGAGCACGACGATGAGACCCATCACCACCACCACGAGCACGACGACGACGACGACGACGAGCACGGCGGCGAGCATGACGACCACGACCACGACGACAAGGCGCCTCGGTGGAGACACCGTCCTCTGGCGGAGCCGGGGCCGAGCTCGAGGCTGAAGGGTCGCCGGCACCCATCGCCTGGCCAGCGACACGGCCCGGTGAACTCGCAGGTTTGGCAGGTTTCGCACACGAGACATGTCGTGCAAGCACAGCATGCCCAAAAGAAAGTGCGAAGAATGCGGCCCTCTGTTCTTCAAGCTGCGCGAGGGTGACACGTCGCACCAGTCCCCCCCCTCCGCGTGTCGCCCCCTATCGCCACTGGCGTCGTCGTTCGCTCCACCGCCTCGGGCAGGCTGGCACTATCGAGCTATAAGTTCATTGCCGCGGGTAGCAGGTGAAGGAGGACCAAGGGGGGACCAAGTACCCATCGGTCGGAAGAAGTGGGTAGACACATGAAGTAGGAAGGCGTAGATTAGGTGTCCGCCCGCCCCCTGAAGGGGACGGGGAAAGGTGAAACCACTCGATCGTTGAAGTGGGAAGGCGCTTAAAACAGATTGGGATCCCGGACTCCAAAAATACCTACCCTCAACGACCGATGGGTATGGGGAGGAAGGGGAACCGAGGGGCAAGAGAGCCCTCCCAGCTGCTGGCTTCGGCGCGGCCGTCGGGCCTCTGACCCTTGTTGGTAGCTGCAAGCCGCCGCCGTCGTGACAGCACTGTGGTCACAGCGCCAGCTCTGTTCCACTGGTGATCTCTTGGACTGCCTTACCTGCTCTGCTGGAACGCTCCTCTCTCCAGTGGGAAGGGCGTGGCAGGAGGAACGGGAGACGGCCAAAAGGGGCCGACTCCTGACACCCGCTGCTGCACCCCTCCGCTCAACCACAACCCTCGCTAGGCTGGACAGCCCGAGGAGAGGGAAACCTGCGTGCTCGCAGAGACTGGCCAACACAATCACTGGCCAGATCCTGTCGTACTCTGCTGCTTTATTGATTGCTCCTGTTGCACTCTGCTGCTTCATCGTATTCGCTGGAAATGGACATAGAGAAAGACAGCACATTGAACGGATGCTTGAACACAGGCCTCAGCACTACGACAACAGTGGTTTTCATCCAGACCCCCACAGCAACACCCCTCGCTCACATACGACCCTCGCTAGGTTAGATAGCTCTAGGAGAGGAACCTGTGCAGACTGGCACAGTTAGACTGGCCTCCGCAAAAACTGCCAGATCCCGTCGTACTCCGCTGCTTTGTTGATGGCTCATGCGTTACTCTGTTGCTTGATCGTAGCCCGCTGGAAAAAGAAAGCTCTGGAGACAGCCTGCAATGTCAACGAATGCTTGGACACAAGCCACAACGGGACGGCAAGAGTGGTGTCAATCATGGCTCGGGTGCCTGCTGCTTGATGGCTGCTAAATGCTCTTAGCGGGCTGCGCACCTGAAGCAACGACATCGCAAGTCACCCAAATTGCAGCCACCTCGAACCAGCCTTCGGCTGCTGAACGATAGATCCGATCCGCACGCCGCACGCTGACTGGTTGCGCGAGGAGGGGTGTGGGGAGAGCGACACATGAGGGGTATGTGAATGTTGGTGTCAAGGTCTGCCGAAACGCCTGTGGCGAGCCTAGTGGCGCTCCCATGCGCATCCACTGCATTCGACACCGCTTCCGAAGCGGCGCTTCCTGACACAGGCTTGGCTCTCCTCCTCATCTCATTTCCCAGCTGCCCTGACATGGGCGCCGCTGATTGCTTTTTTTGGCCCTGCCCAGGATGGGTCTCACCACGACAGGGGTCGCTGAGGCGACCGCTTGCCTACCATCCCCCGCGGCCCTCCGGCGAGCGGTGCTGAGCCTGGCGGTGGTGACGGCTCCTCGGCACATTCGTGCCGAACGAAACCCGAGGAAAAGAACACTCCCCCCTCACTCCTCTCTTCGTTCCCTCCTCCCTCAAGTGTGAGGCCGTGCCTGGCTGCACCAAGGGCACGCGACGGCCTCCCAAAGCGTAATAAACCGATCCTGCCTGGCGGCGCGGTCCGCCATAACGAAGCGCGCATCGCCCTCCGGGCGGGCTGCCTGCCTCGAAGGCGGCAGGCGACCCGCCGCGGCAAGGCGACTGCCCTGACCCAAGCAGGCGCGCCGCCGCGCCGCCGCGCCGCCGAGGGACTCCCCCGTGCGCGCGCGCGGCGGCAGCGGCAGCGGGCAGCGGCTGCGCTGGCGCCGCGGCCGCGCCGCTCGCAACCCCGGGGCCCCGGGGGCGCTGGGCGGCCTCGAGCCGCGCCATCTCGAACAAAAACAGCAACATACACTGTCATACACCAACACAAAACATAACAACGCACACCCGCACAGAACTCAGGGCGCAGTCTCAAGAACGCCCACACACAAAAACAACAGCACGAAGAGCTGGGAGAAAAAGGGGGGGGAGGTGGCGCCAGAAGGAAGGTCAGGAGCCCCGAGTGGGGGGGCCCACGAATACCGGCGGCGAGTGCGGTCAGCGAAACTTGAAGTCGACCCGCTGGCCAGAGACCGTCTGCAGGGCGAACGAGATCGCGAGCACCAGAGCCACGAGCGAGCCCACGACGTAGGGGCCCTGGGCAAGGTACAGGCGCATGCTCCTGTCCTTCCCGACCGCCGTGCGGCCCGTGATGCGCGCCAGGCGATCCTGGTACACGACGAGGCACCAGATGAGGTAGGCCACCGAGGCGACCACGAGCGAGCCTCCCAGGCACCTGTACGTGGCCGAGTCCTGCTTCAGAAGGACCACGCCCAGGACGGACGAGTAGATGCCCTTCTCGACGTAGTGGAGCAGGGTGCGCTCGTTGGCGAACACGGCCTTCGGATCGAGGTTCTGCATGTCCTTCAGCAGGTGTCCTTCACCCCCGGGCGCCGGGGTGGCCGTCCTCATCTTGGGAACCGTCAGGTCGTCGTACGACTCCTTGCTGCTGCTGAGCCAGGACCGCGCCTGCGAAACGGTGCGCCGCTGGGAGACGTTGCGCTGCTCCTCCATGCGCTTCTCGTGCCAGACCAGGAAGTCCTGGTGCCAGTGCGGCAGGATCGGGACCCGCTGGGGGTGCAGGAACGCCATGGCGTGCTGGAACTTCGAGAACTTGTGCACCTGGATCGCCTCGATGTCCGCCAGCGTCTGGCGCAGCCACGGCGGCGTCTCCGGCGTGCCAGTCAGCTTGACCTCGAGGATGGCAAAAGGGAACCGGTAGACCTTGTCCTTGGTCAGGTACTCGGAGCCCTGCAGGCACCAGGGCTCGACTGGGTGCCCCTCCTCGCGGTACTCGTTGAGCAGCGTCATCTGCGTGTCGAGCGAGATGCGCACCTCGTTGCTCGTCGAAAGCTGGAACGCGGAGCGGTAGTAGGACGTCCGGATCATGGGCTGGAGCTTCCTCTCCTGGATCATCGTGTTCACCTCGTTGGCGATGCCCTTCATGTTCTTCAGGGCCTTGTCCGAGGCGGCGCCTTCGGCCTTCAGCCGCGCGAAGTACTCCTCGATGGGAAACCTGCCCTTCATGAACTCGAAGATGTCCTTCTGCGGGACGATACAGCGCTCCTTCGCAGAGCTCGCGCCGGAGAAACCCTCGTGATGGATCTTCCTCTCGACGTAGATCTCCTTGTCCGGCTCCCAGTTGTTCTCGCCGTACCACCGGAAGCGCACCAGGCGCGCACCCTCCTCGCGGCGGATGCGCTCCCGGTAGGACGACGCGTCTGGGCTGTCGAAGTAGACCGAGTTGAGGATCTGCGCCTCTCGGCTACACGCAAGAGTGACCCTGGGCAAAAGTGCCCTTTAGTGATCGGACTGTGGGGGCTGCAAGTGGCCAAATCCAAGCGCGCAAGCAGCCACTCTCGCACCGCGCTATGCGATCGGGGGGGCCGCGATGAGCCCGCACCAAAGGTCACTCTGGCGAAGGGTCACTCCTACATGTAGTCGAGCCTCCTCCATATTGCCAGAGTACGCGTTCGCGGCGGACTGACGCTCGAAGCCCTCGTACTCGAGGTCGAGCAGCGCGAAGGGGTCGAGGAGCTTCTCCTGCTCCTTCTCGCTGGCGCCGAAGATGAGGTAGGGCAGGTGCTTCACGATGCGGCTCTTCAGCAGCACGACCTTGTCCGGGTGCACCCAATACTTCGCGGTGTTGCGGATGAAGCTCTCCGGAGGCTTCCACGTGGCGTCCTTGCTCTGCTCCGCCATCTGCGAGCTGCGCCAGCGGGCCCAGGCGAGGCCGAGCAGGATGCAGATGTCGTCGAAGCGGACGTTGCAGAACGGCTCGTAGTGCAGGCCGGCCACGAAGAGCGCGCTGCCGCTGACGCCGAGGCACGAGTCGAACTTCTGCGTGAGCTTCTGAAAGGCCTGGTAGTTCAGCCTCACGAACGTGTCCAGGTGACAGATCTCCTCGCCGAGCTGCTCGATGCGGCTGGCCGTCGCCTCCAGATCCTCTGGCTTGATGCGCTTGCAGTCCTCTCGGGCCGGGCGAAAGGGGGGGATAGCAAGGGGGGGGTGAGAATCAGCTCAAGCAGCTGCTTTTCCAGGCGCCGGGAGGCGCCCGTGTATCAAGGAATGGGCTCCTCGGTGGGGCCGAAACCAGCTGCATTTGGCGGCGCGTGAAAGGGGGTAGGGGGAGGGGGGAAGGCTTGTTTTAGAAGCACCCTGCTTCTTAGAAGGCCTCGGCCTTACGTCTATAGAGAAGGCCCGCGCCTTCTAAGAAGCACGGGTGCTTCTAAGAAGCCTTCCCCCCTCCCCCTACCCCCCTCTGCGCGTTGCCGATGTATGCAGCAAATTTCGTACCCCCCCCTTTCCCCATCCCCACCCTTCCGTCCGGCCCGCTCCTCGCAGCACCGGCGGAGGTCGAGGAAGAGCGACTCGTGCTTCACGCAGGCGAACTGGTTGACCTTGCTCAGCTCCGCCTGCAGCATCTCCTGGAACCGGCCCACCGGCCTGCCGCCGAGGTCCATGAGCTCGGCGGAGATGAACTGGCTCCGCGGCGGCGAGGCGTCCTCTGGCCATCGCTCGGACGTCCATTCCCTGTGTTTTTTTCCGGTTTCGTGCGTGGCTTCTTCGCCAAATGATCAAGGATGCTCCTCGATGGTCCTCGCCGGAGGAAAAAATGCACACGCCCGAGCGATGCCAAGTCCTCTGCCAGCTCCAGCACGAGGCTCTTGAGCTGGGCATAGTTCAGGTAGTACTGCTTGTACCTGTTCGGGGCGCGCGAGTCGATGAGCTCGGTGATGCCCATGGTCCGGCCGAGCGCGCGCGCTGCAGCACAAATCGGCCCCTGGCCCTGGCCTCGCTCCGCGCGCAGCTGCCGACCCAGCTTGGCTTGAGCCACAAATGACTGCGGACGCCTGGTGAACTCCTCCTCCTCCTCCCCCTCCTGCTCCTCGTCCCCCTCCCCCGCCTCCTCCTTCTGGACCTCTTCAGTGAAGCTCCGATGCAATCAGCCGGCCTCGTGACTCCGAAGGAGAACCCATACGGAATCTCCCAAAATCGTCCGTCTCACAAGGCCTCCCACGTCAACAAGTCTACACCCAGGACCCAACCCGTGCTTCACACGAGCATTCGAGCTGACCCATGCTGAGTTAGCATAGTACAACGAGGCGCGAACGATCAAGTGCAAGCAGCGGCACACCGCGCACGCCTGCATTCAAGATCGGTGGTGCACGAAAGCGCGGGAGCCTGGATTTGACGGCCACACCGCTAAGTATGTCTCGAGTCACAAGCGTTGGCGATGCACACGATAAGCCGTGTGCGGTCGTCAGGCTGGTGCGACTCGCGACTTTCTCTCGCGTTGCCCCATCGTTAGCGGGTAATCTCTCGGAATCCTTGTCTTTCAATGTCAACATGGCGCACGGTGTCCAGGCACACAATTGCTGGCAAAAGAAAGCATTTGAGCTTTGCAGCGATGCAGCTCGAGCAGCACATTGCCACAGCTTGTGCGAAGAAACATACAGACGTGGTATCTGACCCTTTCCCCAATCCCCGAGAATCAGACACCAAGAAACGGTCACTCTGCGCGCCCGTCTCTTGATATTGCGGAGCGTCTTCCAAGATGAGCGAACTGTTCCGATGGATCCCCGTGGCCGGCTCCCGGAAATTAAAGGCCCCCAGGCCAAACATCATCGAAAGACAGCCCCGAACAGCCCGAGACTGGCCCGCCATGGCCCTGACCTGTGTCTATATCTATATATATATATATGTATAGGAGGTGCCCGCTTCCATCCGACGTGTTGGTCATCTTTGCCTGCCAGACATGTCGGTAGTCTCTCAACCCGAGGATGGACCTCGTCCGCGTGCTTGATGTCCTTCTCCCGCAGCGACGCCGCAGGATAATGGCGACGATGCGGCCAGAGGTGGAGCCAATGTCACACGAAAAAAACTCTGATAAACACAAACTTTTGGCGCTCCGCGCGGATTTCTGGGATCTGCGCTGCGCCGCCAGCGCAGCCCCCTGGCGGCGCCGACCCACCTGGCGGCGCCGCCGGCGCCGCCCCTGGCGCGCTTCGTGCGCCAGGAAGAGGGGGCGGTCCAGCGCAGATTCAAGAAACTACGCGCGGAGCGCCAAACGTTTGTGTTATTTTCCAATCAGCGCTTGCACTGAAGGGGTCCTAGCGGAAATTGAAAGATTTGGCGAAAGTGTCCCGCCGATTTTGGTGGCCGGCTGGGTTCCCAGGTTCCCGGTGCCAAATTCCCGGGTCCCTGGCTCTTGGTTCCGGGCCGATGTCGGTGGGTTCTGGGTTCCCGGGTTCCTGGTCGATCCCCTTATCGATCAAACCATCCACGGATTGGGGTTTTTCTCTGGTTCTTTTTTTCTTAACTTCTTGCATTACGTCGGGCCTGTCCCCCTCTACAGGAGGAGTCTTCAAAAATACTCAAAAAATAGCCCCGGGACCCTTTTTGGGGCATTTTTGTAAGAACATGTTCGAGTATGCTTGGGGTATCGACTGGTTGGGGCTTCTCGCTGGCGTCATGCCCGTGTCTGCGCTTCTTCGACATGCCGGTGAAGCTCCCCGTGGGGCGCGTGCGCACGGCGGACCGCCGCCGTGGCACGCGGCTCGTGCTCGTGGCGCCCTGCCGCCCGCGGGCCCAGGGTTGAGTCGGGCCTGTCCCCCCAAGAGGCCGATTTTGGATGAGAATTTACAAACACCACAACAAAAATCTTAAAATGTTCAAAAATGATCCAAAAATAGTCCCCAGACTATTTTTGGACTATTTTTGAACATCCCCCCTTTAGAGGGACAGGCCCGACGAGTACTTACTTACAACCGCTTGAAGTCTTCACTTCTGAATACTACTTTAGAAAGAAGGGAGTCTTCACTTCCTCCCTTCCTTGGTTGCCGCCGAAGTGCACCGTACCTTGTCGTCGATGGCAATAGAAGGGAACGGGCAATGGCAGAAACATAACAACTCGGAGGTCCGCGCGGATTTCTCGGATGCGCGCTGGGGCCCCCTCCCTGGCGCGCGGAGCGGGACAGGATGCGGCTCTCACTTGAGACTTCGTTCGATTGCATGGCCAGGACTCCAAGCTTGTGCAACAGTCAGGCGGATGAGAGGGCAGTTCCTTTTCAAAGCAGGGGTGTCGCTTGGCCCACCTTGTCGCGTCCTCAAGCTCGAATGATGGAGGGCGATTTCTTTCAAAACGGTGGGCTCATGCGGCGCTCGCCTTGCAAGGGGGACGCTTCACGCAACAAAGCAAACTGCTGAAGGCACTCATGAGGAGGGGACATAGGACGGAAACGTGTACTGCAACATCGATGATGCGTAAATCGAAGGAGGAGGAGGGGGATGAGGAGGAGGAGGAGGAGGCGGAGGAGGAGGAAGAAGAAGAGGATCAGCAGGAGGGTGGATTGCTCTGGTCCCCCTCGCCCCCCTCGCCCAGGCCTCCTCCGACGACGGGGACCACGGGGGGAACGGGGGGCACGACGACGACCATGGCGAGGGGACCGACGACGGCGACGGCGACCACCAGGATGAGGACGGCGGCGAGGGCGACGACGGCGGCGAGGCCGACGACGGCGGCGAGGACGACGGCAGCGACCACGAGGACGCGGACAGCGACGAGGCCGACGACGGCGGCGAGGAAGGCATGCGCACGCGAGCCCGCGGGAGCGCCCGCGGCCTGCTCGTCCGACCACCAGAGGCGCAGCGCCCCCTCCCAGGCCGCCAGGTGCTCCTGAGGGCCACGGAGGACGACGACGGCGGCGAGGCGGGCGACGACGGCGGCGAGGAGGGCGACTGGCACGAGCACGAGCACGGCGGCGAGGGCGGGAACGAGGACGTCCGGGCCACGCGACGGCGGCGGCGACGACGAGGGGCACGAGTGGAAGGGCGACGGGTACGAGGACAAGGGCAAGCACGACGATGCCAGGCAAGGACGAGCGCGGCGACGAACATGACGACGAGGACAGATTTCCTTCCTCGGCTTCAGGCGGCACAGTTAAGCAACCAGCGATGCAAACCCGCTGCTAGCCATGTGAAAAACATGCTGCCGAGTGCTACCCACACAACGAGCATACGCGGGTCACCTCGTGAGAACGAGGATGAAGACGACGACGGAGACGACATCGCCGACGCTGAAACCAGGTACGCACCCATGGGAGCCCAATGAAGCGAGCGCCGGGAAAGGGAACGTGAGGACCCGCGGCAAGACTGGATGACGCCACGAACAAGCATCACAATGGACTTCTCCCTTGCAACTTCTGCGCCTCTGCGTCCAGGGCCTCGCCTCGGACCTGGGCCCAATGCAAACAAGCACACCACGACGAGCAAGCGGATCCAAGGGGCTCTAGAACTCCAGGGCCACGTCGTGCAGAAGCCACGCCCTCATTACAGCACGAGCTCGACCAGCAGAGGCCTTCCACGAGAGACCCAGCCCGGAGACCCCAGGGCATCCGTTGATCCTGGAGTGTGGTAGCGTCGTGCGTTCCATCGCAGAACCACCGAGACCCACGACGCCCAGGGCACCCTTGGGGGCAAGCATCAGGTCGGGCCTGTCCCCCTACAGGCGGATGCGGGACGAAAACCAAGAAATGCCCCCCAAAATCCAGCAAAGCACAAAAAAGATCCTCAAAAAAAATCGTCCCCAGACTACTTTGGGACTATTCTCGAATACATCCCTCCTGTGGAGGGACGCGCCCGACGGAAGGCAAGCAGGGTGCTCTGCTTGGTATGGGCCTCCGCTGCAAGAGTTCCGAGACGGTGCCTGCGCCACGGCCGACGCAGCGGGCGGCTCGCGCAAGCCCGACGCCGGCTCGCACGCGCACGTGCCCTCCCGCGTGCTGTCAGGTCCTCTCCTTCTCTCCGAAGCGCCGCGCGCTCGCCTCCTCCTATCCTCCTCCTCCTCCTCCTCTTCCTCCTCCTCCTCCTCCTCCTTCACGTCTTCCGCCTCCTCCTCCTCCTCCTCCTCCTCCTCGGCCTCCACCTCCTCCTCGGGCTGGAAAGAGAACTGTCGTGCGTGCCACTGACGGCTGAATCCCTGGACACCACTCCTCCCGGCCTTCTGCTGGGGGGGGAGGGTGGAAGACAGCCGAGAGGCAAAGCAGAACGGCCGATCGGCGAGGAAGACCGAGCCTGCAAGAGGCAAGGCAGGTGAGACGCGGCTGCGGGCGCCCCCGCTGTGCGCCTCCTCTGGTCTCCGGCTCCTCCCCCTCCTCCTGCCTGCCCGCCCGCCCGCCCGCCTGCCTGCCCGCCTGCCTGCCCGCCCGCCTGCCTGCCTGCTGCAGCTGCCCGCCCGCCCGCTTCTGCACACCCCACCGACCGTGCCCCACGAGGACTCCCTCCACGGATCCCGTCGAGGGGACTCGCATCGCGTGTGTTAAGATGGTTGGAGGAGCACCATGCGAACGCGCCCGAAGGGGCCGTCCTCCCTCCCTCCCTCCCTCCCTCCCTCCCTCCCTCCCTCGTGGGTTGAGGGGGGACGTCAGGAGGAGCCAGCTCGGGGGGGGAAACGTCGAGCTGGAGAGAGGCGACACAAAGGCGCACAGATCGGAGAGAGGCCCCCGAGAGCGAAACTCCAGCCGTTCCTCTGCGTGGGTTGGGCTGTCGGCCCCCCTATCTCGGCGAGGAGTGGCCGATTGGGGGTCGACGAATCCCACATGAGGCGAACGCGGCCCCTGCTAGACTGAGTGCCTTACAAATTCTGGGCCCCCAGACTGCCAGGGCCCCACGGAACACCAGGAGGGCCCCTCCCCCGGACTACAAGGCCCCCCCCCCCCGACTACACAGGGACCCCTCCCCCGGACTATCAGGAGCCCCCCCCCCCCCGGACTACAAGGGCCCGCCCAAGGGACTACAGGGACCCACACCCGGACTGCAAGGCCCCCCCCCCGGACTACAGTCACCCGCAGGAGGTGCTACGTCTACGGGTTGCCAGTGACGGATGTCGGGGCTGTTGTCTCGGAAAAGGGCTCCTCGCACGCGCGCGCGCTGCAGCAGCAAAATCGGGGTGTGGCTTGCCGACGGGATTGCGCGCTTGCGCAAAGCGCATTGTCTTCGTTGCCCTCCTCCTCCCCTTCCCCCCCAGACTTCAAGGGCACCCCCCGGACCAAAAAGCCCCCCCCCCCCCCAGACACTCCTCCCCCGGAACCGCACCCTGGACTACAGGCCCCCCCCCCGGACTACAGGCCGCCCCCCCCGGACTACTGGTCACCCGAAAAATGTTGAAGTACTCAGTTGGTGCTCCCCGTGGGATACGATCCAAGACCACGCTAACGGCGATGTTTGTTAACGGTGATGCTAGGAACCACACTGTGGAAAATCACGAACCACACTTTCCTACATGTACAATATGCAAATGTATCGAACGAACACGACAAAGCTCACCGAGGACAATCCTTTGGAGCCACTATGGCCCCCCAAATAGCCGCCGAATTCCAGAGGAGTTGCGCGGCAATTTTTTCTCGTTTGAAAGCATGCAGTGCTGGGCGCGTAGGCCAGCCTGCAATGCCCCCTGACGAGCATCCATGTTGAATCAAACACTACCGCGGCCGTCGCCATCATCACCGCCAAAACCACAAGATAACACATGTTACACTCATCGTCGGGCTGAGGTCAGGTCAGCCTGCGTCGCCGCACATCGACTCTTTGCCGCAGCTGAATGCTGCGAGCTCCCAGCTGCATTCGTCAGCAGCTGTCAAAAGCAAAACCGCCGAAATGGTCATTGAAAGGGCCGCCAGGAGGGCCGCCGAAAGGGCAGCCGAAATCGTCGCCGAAATCGCCGCCGAAATTGCCGCCAAAATTGCCGCCGAAATCGCCGCCGAAATTGCCGCCGAAATTGCCGCCGAACTTTCCGCCGAACTTGCCGCCGAACTCACCGCCGAAATTGCCGCCGAAATAGTTGCGAACTCCGCCAAAATAGCCGCCGGAATTCAGCCGCCGAAATCGCCGCCGAAATTCAGCCGCCGAAATTTTCACTGCCCCGTCGCAAGCGAAATCGCTGTTCCAGTAAGCACGATGACGCCGCAGACACAGGCATAGAGTCACAGCCAACGTCAAATTCGGCCTCTTTTCGGCGGAGCCATCTGGAATTTCGGCGGACATTTCGGCGGCAATTTCGGCGGCAATTTCGGCGGCAATTTCGGCGGCGATTTCGGTGGCAATTTCGGCGGCAATTTCGGCGGCAATTCCGGCGGCCCTTCCGACGGCTGTTTCGGCGGCCCCTTCGGCGGCAATCTCGGCGGCCCTTTCGACGGCTCTATCGGCGGCCATTTCGGCGACGTTGCTTTTGCCAGCAGTCGACCATGGTTGCCGGGAACTCTCGGCACTCGGCAACCCCAGCGGGCCCTGAGAGGGCCCTCGAAACCCCTCGCCAGAAAGCGTCTGCGAAGTAGCTCAAGCCATGCGTGATTTGCACGCGATAGCATGCGCAACGTGCTAAACGAATGCCTTGCATTATGCGTCAGCGCGCTCTAAGGTGCGCCTGGAAACCACCGCGCGGCAGGGCGCGCCTGCACACTGAAACTCTAGGAAAAACCTCGATTTCGTCTGGAATGGATTTCGGCGCGCGACCCTTTTCGTCTCCAAAGAAAGAGCCACTATGACAAAGCGAATTGCAGGAAAGCGCGAGCCACGCGTTCCCACAACACCGAAACATTCATCGCCGTTGCTTCCATTACCGTTAACGTACCTACGGGCACTCCACGTTATGGGGTGCGCGGCCAGACCTAGGACGGAAAAGCACCCTTCAACAGTCGAGGCTGCCCTCTCCCAGGGATTTCGCACAAGAGCGTCCGACAAGCACGAGACACACGAGGGCGCCCTCCCCGAGCAGACCTCGATCTAACACACCTCGGTCCGACCGTGCTGGGATAGGACATACAGCGGCAAAGCACCAGCAACAGCGGCAGCGCAGCAGCAGGCAGGAGGGGGACGAGCAGGGCGAGGAGGTGGTGCGCGGCGCCGTGGAGAGGAAGCGATGACCCAACCATTAAGGATGGCAGCGACAACGCCAACAACGAGCCATTTTAAGACTGCTCGCTCTTATACGTTCGAGTGTCATTCAGCGTGTATTCCCACCCAGACCCTCGATACCCACCCTCTTCGTCTTCGATCGTTCCTCTTTTCGGGGGTCGATTATTCTTCCCTGTAGGCCGGGCCCTGACAAGCGGCGGGGCGGCCGGACCGTCGGCCTGGCCAGCGGCAGCGCTGATCGGCGGCAACCCGACCCCAAGAGAGTCGGACATGGGAACGACCACGACGACGACGACGCCGACGGCGACAACGACGACGACGACGAGCGAAAGCGAGAGCGACAGCGGGGCCACGAAGGGCATGCGTATGGGGCCACGAAAGGTGCGAACGACAGGTGGCCACGAAGGGCAGATGATGCGGGGCCACAGAGGGCAACGACGGGGCCACTGAAGGCAGCAACGGGGCCACGCAGGAAAGCAGCGAGGGGCCACAAAGGACGACAGCGGGGCCACGAAAGGCATGCATATGGGGCCACGGCGGGCTCCAACGAGCGGGGGCCACGGAGAGCACACGTATATTGGGCCGCAAAGGGCAAGGACGGGGCCACTGAGGGCAGCAACGGCGCCACGAAGGGCAGCGATGGGGGCCACGAGGGGCGACAGCGGGGCCACGAAGCGCATGCATATGGGGCCACGACGGGCGCGAACGAGCGGGGGCCACGAAGGACATACATACATGGGGCCACGAAGGGCAGCGAGGGGGCCACGAAGGGCTGCAACAGGGCCACGAAGGGCAGCGAGGGGGCCATGAAGGTGTGCAACGGGGCCACGAAGGGCAGCGAGGGGGCCAAGAAAGGCTGCAACGGGGCCACGAAGGGCAGCGAGGGGCCACAAAGGGCTGCAGCGGGTCCACGAAGGGCAGCAAAGGGGCCACGAGGGGCTGCAACGGGGCCGCGAAGGGCAGCGAAGCGGCCACGAGGGTGTGCAACTGGGCCACGAAGGGCAGCGAGGGGGCCACGAAGGGCTGCAACGGGTCCACGAAGGGCAGCGAGGGGGCCAAAAAAGGCTGCAACGGGGCCACGAAGGGCAGCGAGGGGGCCACGAAGGGCTGCAGCGGGTCCACGAAGGGCAGCGAGGGGGCCACGAAGGGCTGCAGCGGGTCCACGAAAGGCAGCGAGATCCCGTTGCCTGAGTAAGCTGTGAGGGAGTCATAAGCGTGAGCGCGACTCCTGTGTGCCTGAATGTCGGGAGCGCGGCGCTTGAGCAAATTGCGGGGGTGTCTACAGCAAGAACCGTATTCTTGAGGAAATTGCAAGCGAATCACCAGCGAGAGTACGATTCCAGAGCGCCGAGAAAACGATTCCTAAACAAATTGTCAGGACGTTCCAAGCGAGAGCGCGACTCCTTAGTAGAATGCGAGGATGTCTCAGGCGGGAGCGGGGGCCCTGGCGAAATTGAGAGGAAGTCTCAGGCGGGGGCCGCTGTTGTTGTAACCCGGGGGCCAAGGGCACAGTTTGAGCCGAATGACTTCCTTTAACAAACAACAAGGTACGAACCCCGGGGGGGGCACTTCAATCCCAC
>CAUYUJ010005958.1:22500-40000 GCA_963575745.1 Prorocentrum cordatum
CCCAACCTGCGCTGAGCAGTGGGCATCTCAGGGCTGGGGTAGGGGGAAGGAGAGGGTCGGCGGCGATCGAGGGAGCGGGGGGGGGGGGAACATCGGAAGGAGAAGGCCTTCTCCGCAGGCGGCGGGACTTCTCAGAAGCCCTCGCGCTTCTGAGGAGGGTCTCCTGCGCCTTCGGGGGAGGCTCAGAACACCTCTCAGAAGGCCGGGGTACTTCTGAGCCTTCTGAGACGGCCCGCCCCTTCTCCCCGTGGCCGTTCCATTTTTTTCGATGCGTGGGCCCCGGAGGTCCGGATTCCCTGGAGCCGGTTTTTCGTCCTGAGTCCAGGTCCGGCGTGTCCCCCCACAGGCAGATTCTGGACGAGCAAATGAACATAGTCAAACAATGCCCCCAAATAGTCAAAACATACTCGGAGATCGTCCCCGGACTATTTGTTGTCTATGTTTCAATTTCCCCCCTGAGGGACAGGCCCGACTTCATCCTGAGTCGTTTTTGTTGACGCTCCCGAGGCCCTGCGAGGGCCCCCGGAGGCCGACCACGGCCAACAGCCCGCCGCTCCAGCTGTCCCGGGGATCGTCGCAGATCTCTGGGGAGGAGGCCCGCCCCTCCGCACTGCCGCCCGGGGCCGGGGCCCGCCGCCGAGAGGGGCCGGTGACTGGCCACCTGTGCCACACGGTGTGGGCATTGGGTACGGGCCATGTCGCTCCCATCGTACTGAAGGACCACACCCCAGACATGAGTTCGAGCACCCGGAGAAGTGTGGAGAGAGTGTCGAGAGAGTGTCGAAACAGTGTCGGACGAGTGCTCCCGGGCCCGACACGCGAAAGCCCTCGAGATTTAGAGATTTGTTCAGGTCCTCGAAATTCTTTCTGGCGGTCAAGGCTAAAGCAGGTTGGAACATCATAAGAGAAGGAAGCCCTTCCATCAGAACTCCAGGGTCTGGAAGCCAGTGAAACTCCAATCGTGGATTGGCCATGGACATCACCGCCGCCCTCATTGGACAAGGAACCCTGCCGCCCTCAACGGAAAAGGAACCCTCCAGGGTCTGAAGCCTCCTGGGACTACTCCTTGACGAACGCGTCCACCGTATGGCAAGTCTCGGCCATGCGTGCGCGGCCTCACACGACGAGGGCGCTCGAGGCGCCACAAACAAAACACGGGCGGGCGCAGCCACGGCCGGCCCGTTCCATACAGCAGGTTCTCGGCCACAAGAAACCGTTTCACGAGGAACCCAAACCCTGAGACCCCAGGACGTCCATTGATGTCTGGCGTGGGAGCGCCAAGCCTTCCATAGCAGAGCCATCGAACACCAAGAAACCCAGGGGTCCCTGGAAGCAAGCAGGGTGCTTCTTGGCATGGGCTGCCGCTGCATGCGAGCCCCCTCCGCGACGACGCCCTCGCCTCTCTCGACACTTCCTCCCGTCGCCCGCGCACGTCTTGGAGCGCGGCGAGGGGGTCAGCCTGCCAGGGGTCGGCGAAGCCGCCCTGGACACACGGGGGGGCCCTCGATCTCGCCGGGTCGACCTCCCAGTCTGACCCGGCTGCAGCCCTCTCGGGGGGCCCCTCTCGACGCCGTCCGCGCCGCGCCGACGACGCGCCGCCGCCGCCGACGACTCCGCCGACGCCGACACCGCCGACGATGCCGCCGACGACGCCGCCGACGACCTCTGTATCCACTACCTTCGCCTGCGGGGTCGACCTTCGGGGGCCTCCGCAGCAGAGGATGTGTGTGTGTGTGTGTTGCCCCCCTGGGGCACGAACATATCGACGTCCGCCTCCTGCCACGGCCCCCAGAGGTCGATCCCCCAGCAGGCGGTGATGGACGAATCCTCGTCTCGGACTCGCTGCGGGGTCGCCCTGCCGATCAGACCCAGCTGTAGTTGACCCCGACGCAAGAGCAACCCTAGACGATAGTGACTTTTGGTGCACAGCGCCAGGGGTCCTCGGAGGCGGGCAGATCCAAGCGTGTAGGCCCGTGCTGAGATGACCGCTGTGAGCCCGCACAGGAGGTCACTGTACATCACGTGGCGACGGGTCACTCTTACGCCTGGCCCAGCAAGGAAACCCGAAGATACCGATACCGCCACTCCCCTGACCTCTCCCAGGGCGCGTTCTGACCAGAATTTCGAGATGAATCCAGCGGTGGCGACGAGGGCCTCCCAGGGGGGCCCTAGCAAAGGGGAAACAACGATCCATGCAACTGGCCGCTCTAACTTGTGCCGATGCGTGGGCCCGCGGAGGTCCAGACCACTTCCCAGGGGCCGGTGTTTCGTCCCGAGTCGCTTCTTGACGCTCCCGCGAGGCCCAACGAGGGCCCCCGGAGGCCGAACACTGCCAACATCCCGCCGCGCCAACTCTTCGCTGGGGCCTCGGCTCGCTCTGGGGAGGCCAGGGGCAGCGGCATTGGGTACTCCAGATTTCGTAATAAAGGGAGGGGGGTCTCATTTCGGGGGGGGGGGGGTCTCTTCCAGGCTTGTCTTGGAGGGCCTGGGGGGGTCTGGGGACGATGTTTTGGAGGGTTCTCCCACGGGGGAGGTCTGAAATGGCTTGTCTTGGAGGGCCCAGACCCCCTCCCTTCTATTACGAAATCTGGGGTGCCTCGAGGACGTCTCTCCTCCTCCTCCTCCTCCTCCTCCTCCTCCTCCTCCTGCTCCTCCTCCTCCTCCTCCAGCATTTGGGGTAATTACCTCTTCCTCCTCCGACCCCTGGGCCCCCCCCCCCCGCCGCACCGTCAGCGCCGCGCCCCGCCCGGGGCGCGCTCTCCACAGCGCGTCCCTCGCGCCGACGTCTCCTCGCGCGCCCGCCGCCGGGGAGGGCTCGGCCCGGACAGGCGACGCCCGGATGTTTGGCAGCACGGCCTCCCCGGAAGGATCCAGACCCTTCCCCCTGGGGCCGGCTCTTCATCCCTGAGTCGTTCTCTGGACGCTCCGGGGGCCCAGCGAGGGCCCCCCGCGGGGCCGAGAATGGCCAAAAACCTCCCGCCCGGATTTTTGCACGAAGATCCTTCCCCCAAGGCCGGCTCTTCATCCTGAGTCGTTCTTTGGACGGTCCCGGGGCCCGGCGAGGGCCCCCCGAGGCCGAGGAGGAGGAGGAGGAGGAGGAGGAGGAGGAGGGGAGGAGGGGGGGAGGGGGAGGGGGAGGGGAAGAGGGGGAGGGGGAAGAGGAGGAGGAGGAGGAGGAGGAGGAGGAGGAGGAGGAGGAGGAGGAGCCGAAAATGGCCCAAGACCTCCCGCCCGGATTTTTCTTTGTCACGACGCGGTCCTGCCTGGGCAGGCCGGCCGGGGAGCGAGCACGTGCTGCTTGCTGCTGGTCCTGGCAAGCTTCGGCCACGGGCGGGCTGCCCCCGGCGCAGACTGCAGGGGCCCACGAACACACACACACACACACACACACACACACACACACACACACACACACACACACACACACACACACACACACACACACACACACACACACACACACACACACACACACACACACACACACACATACACACACATACACACATACACACATACACACATACACACATACACACATACACACATACACACATACACAGATACACAGATACACAGATACACACATACACACACAAATCAAATGCTTCCCCATACTTTCCTATCGTTTCTGAGTTTTTAACTTCCCCCCCCCCACACTTCTTATCTTTTCCCCTATTTTCCTGGGCATCGACGAGGACTTGCGTCTGTGTGGTTTTTGTCTTCCCCCCCACACACTTCCCATATTTTCCCATATCTTCCTGGGAATCGACGATTCCTTGTGTCTCTGTGTGTTTTTGTTGCCCCTCCTGGCAGATGCAGGGCTCGCCGGCGGCCCGAGCACCAGGGCCCCCCCCCCGAGCCTTCTTGGCTGGGCGCAAGGTGCAAGACTGGTCTACTCTGTAAGAACGGTTTTTTGAAGGCAGATCTGCCTTCAAAAAACCGCTCTTACAGAGTAGACCAGTCTTTCCTCTTTGAAGGCAGATCTGCCTTCAAACCACCTTTCTTACAGAGTATCCTCGGCGCCCCGGCGGCGCCGAGGGCCCCCCTCGTAGCCCAAGGAGCTCCCCGGACAGCCGGCCGCGCCGACTGATTTGACCACCTCCCAGACCCCCTCGGGCCCTGCGCGCCCCCCGGCACCCCGCCGCCTCGGGGGCGTAGAATTAGATTCGGCTTCCAGGGCCGCGCAGATTTTTGGAGCCGGGTTCGGCTTCCAACCCAGACCCCCTCGGGCCATGACAAGATCACGACGGGAAGTTTTTCGCCACGTTCGGCCTCCGGGGGTCCTCACCGCGGGCCTCGGGGGGACCGTCAACAAAAAGATTCAGAGGAGGAACAAACAGGTCCTGGGGAACCAGGCAGCCGGCCGCGCCGACTGATTTGACCACCTACCATGGCCACCCCACCCCGACCCGAAGACCCGAATTTCGGGTGGGGGGGGTACGGGTTCCACACGCGCGTTCCCAGGATTTGCTCCTCGACCCCCCCCCCAACTGGAGATGGAGGGCACCTGGAGGCCTTCCGGCTGTCTCGGGGTGGCTCGGCGGGTGGTGATTCTGCCCACGACGCGAGCACCTCTGGGTCTGCGGGCCTGGTGCGAGCGGGAGGCGGCGCCCGCGAGCTCCGCGCCAGCACCGGGGAGCGCACCGCCCGGGCCCGTCCTATTTCGGGGCCAGCCTCCCCCCCCCCCGACCGGAGACCCAGACCCACCCAGGGGCATGAGAAGTAGCCAGCAGTCAAAGATCAACGATAGGAGCAGTCAAGCATTTAGGCAAAACTGGGGCATGAGGAAAAACATAACCGCAAAGAATCAGGCATGGAACTAGAACCCCAAAAGACCACAGGAAATCGTCACCAGGCTCTTTTTTGTTCTCCCTACTCTCGACTGCTCCTCCTGCGGAGGGACACGCCAGACGAGCAAAGGGCGGCCCCCCGCGCGACCGGAGGCCCAGGGGCGCCGAGGGCTCCGCCCTGGGATCGGCCAGCGAGAATCGGGGAGCGGCCCAAAAGGGGGGCGTCCAAGAGGGGGGGGGGTGCAAGTCATGGCCGGCGGCAGGTGCGCGGCCCAGGAGGGTGGGGGGGGCAGGGACGCCATAAGAGATGAGAAGAGGCGCCGCGCAATCTGAGGAAATGCCATGGCCCCCGCCATGAGATCCCCCCCCCCCCTTAAGTCATCATCCCCCCCCCTTTGCCGCCCCCGAGAGAGGGCGGGCGGGCACAGCCCGCGCGGGGCCCGGACGAGCCCCGGAGGGCCGGGCAGGCAGACTGCAGGGCGCGGAGGAAGTCCTGGGGCTGCCCCGTCCGCACGGGGCGCGCCGCCACGGATGCCGAGCCCGCCGCCGCCTCCCTCGGTGGGGAAAACACACTGTGGGAAAACACACACACACACTGTGGGGCCCCCAAAAAAAACGCACTGTGGGAAAAAAATATACACAGTCTGTGGGAAAAAAACACACGCAGTCTGTGGGAACAAAAAAAACACACAGTCTCTGTGTGTGTTTTTTCCCACATTGTGTATGTGTGTGTGTGTTTTTCCCCCCACGTGTGTGTGTGTGTGTGTGTTTTCCCACAGGGTGTTTTTTCCCACGCACGCGTCTGGACGCCCGGCACGGGCACGGAAGAAACAAGTGTTGTCCCAAACCAACAGCACATGTTGTCCCAACAGCAGATGCTGTCCCAAACCAACAGCGACCGCTGTTGGGCAGGCGGCCTTCTGTCTCAAATGGACACAGGCCGCGGCGGCGCGGACAGCGAGTCCGGCTCAAAATGAACAGGAACTGCTGTTGGGCCTTGTACCGATTCTTTCCGTACCCATTGCGTTCGTGCAGAACGCAAGAGTGACCCCAGGCTCATGTTGCTCCCATCGCACTTACGGACCACACCCCAGAAATAATTTCGAGCACCCAGAAAAGGGTCGAAACAGTGTCGAACGAGCGCGTCCCAGGGCCCGACACGTGAAAACCCCAGAGTTTCGGTGGTTTTCTTGGTGCTCGGAGTTTTTCTGGTGATCAAGAATAGGAAGTAGGTTGGAACGTCATGACCTCGGGCGTGAACCCCAGACCCCAGACATCCAGTCGCTCCAATGTTTGTGGCGTGGGCCCCGGAGGTCCGGACCACTTCGATCTGGGGTCGGCTTGTCGTCCCGGCTCTTCTTGTTTGCGCTCCCGAGGCCTGGCGAGGGCGCCTCCAGCGGCCGAGAGAGAACCTCCAACCCCGCCGCTCCAGGTGTTGGTGTGGCGTCGGATCGAAGGTTAGGTCGGGCGTGTCATGTTCAATCGCGGACAGTGTATTTCTTGCCTGCGAGTGTCTCATTTGCGAGGCTGGGCCCATGCTTCAGTGGTCTCATAGCTCAGTTAGTCAGAGCGTTCTGCTAATAACCGAAAGGCCCGCGGTTCAAGCCCGCGTGGGACCACTTCTCCTGCATGCGGATTGTCGACGGAAGAGAGAATAGCCACAGCAGAATCGACGAATTTCCCAAAACGGTCAGGACACATCGTCCCCCGACTGTTCTTTGACAACTCTGGAGCATTCCTCCTTTGCAGAGCGACAGGCCCGACTCACAAATCCGAGGGTCCGTCCTCACTGCGGGCTCTGACCGCCGCGGCGCCCGCGCACAAGAGAGCGCCTCCCGAGGGGCACCGCCCGCCGCCCCGCGGCCCCGTACCTCGGCCGTGCCGCGACGTGGCCGCGGGCGCGCCGAAGGGGCAAGGACTGAGTCGGGCGTGTCCCTCTACGGGGGGAGTGCCGAAACATAGACTTAAACAGTTAGACTGGGGGCGATTTTGCAAAACAAATTACAAAGTTTGAACACGGTTTGGTATTTTCACCCATTCCTTCAAAATCTGCCTGTATGGGGCACATGCCCGACCTAAGGCAAGGACACGAGTTATGTGGCTCCCATCGTGCTCAGGGATCCCGTCCCAGAAATAATTTCGAGCATCCAGCAAAGTATCTCGAAACAGTGTCGAACGAGTGATATCGCCCCCCAGGGCCCGACACGTGCAAACTCTCCGATCTCGGTATCTTCTTGTGGTGCTCCAGAATTCTCTCTGGTGATCAAGGCTGCAGCAGGTTAGGCCATCATAAGATACGAGGAGCATACCCTCCCCGACAGTCGCCGATACGATCTTCGGGAGCGGCCAAGAGGGGGGTGTCCAAGAGGGGGGGGGGGGGGGGGGGGGGGGGCAAATCATGACCGGCGGCATGTGCGCGGCCCAGGGGGGGGGCCAGGGACGTAATGAAATAAGAAAAGGCGCCATGCAATCTGGGGAAATATCATGGCCCCCGCCATGATGTCCACCCCCCCCTAGTCATCCACCCCCCTCTTTTCCGCCCCCGAGATCTGCTCGGTGCCCAGAGGAGCCGACGCCCCGAGATGTCACACCGGAGCGGCGGGAGCTCTCGGCAGTGTGCTCGGCCTCCGCGGGGGGCCCCCTCGCCGGGCCTCGGGCGCACCAGAAAACGTCCTCCTCCTCCTCCTCCTCCTCCTCCTCCTCCTCCTCCTCCTCCTCTGACCATTTCGTGAGGGTGCAGGGCTCGGGGTGAACTCCGCCTGGGCTTCTGCACCTCGAGAACCGACCCGTCTGGCGATTCACCTTTTGCAGGCTCAGGCCTCGACGCTCCATCGACACGGCACTTCAGACTTCACACTTCAGCCGAAGAACATGCTCGAAGTTGGGCGTGGCTTTATGGGGGGGTCACAAATGGGGGGGTCAAAAAAGGTCCCCTTTCGTGCCCCTTTCGGGCCCCTCCAGAGCCCCAGGGGGCTCGTTTAGGTACCATTTGGGTACCTTTTCGGACCACACTCGCCGCCCCCCCATTTACGATCCCCCATTACGCAGCGCCCAACGAAGGACGAGAAGCCTGGCCCCGGGGAGGTGGCCCCGGCCTCCGGGGCCCACGCCTCGAAAAGACGTTGCTGGAGCGGCCGGATGTCGACGGGGTGCCCTCCTCGAACACACGTCGCCGATGTACGACTGTTGTCCCGCGCGCGGCCCCGGGGGCTCCTCCCGCCCGCTTCGCCCGGGGACTGGAGATCTCAGCTGCCGCGATATACGCAAGACGCAACACGTATCGTAGTGCTTGACGCGGAGCTCAGCACGCAGGCTGACAACGTATAGGTCCGACGCGAAGCGTTCGCCAACACGTGGTCCGAAACGTGCAGCCAACGCGCAACGCATTGACACGGACGCCTTGCACACGGGACGCGTGGCGTTTCACAACGGGCGCACCGAGGCAACTGTAAGCTGGAGACCCGTTTTTTTCCTGGGAACATCTTGAGATCATGCTGCTGCTGCTGCTGCGGATTCGATGTCGCCCTCCACTTGCAACTTGCCAGGCCTATGTGATTACCTTCGGGCAAATCGACTTCTTGCACCTTGCAGAGCATAGATTGACGGGCGGCACCTCGCACAGGGCAACAAGCCAAACCACAACGAACGCTGGGGCCAACGCTCGACGTGGCCCCGCGGGGCCCGAGGGACGCGCTGCGGAGCGAGGCCCCCGGGTCGAGGAGCCGCGGCGGGGCGGAAGCGGCCGGGTCGTCGGAGCTCTGGCCGTGCGGGCGCACTGCAACCCAGCCTGGGCGCACTGTTGCCAGGAGTTTGTTTTGCGATTTTTCCCGGGGGTGCACAGACCTCCTACCCAGACCCCTTCGGGTCATGAAGAAAAATCGCGACGGGAGGTTTTTCGCCATTTTCGGCCTCCGGGGGCCCTCGCCGGGCCTCGGGACCGCGAAAGCACGACGCAGGATGAAGAGCTGGTCAAGGGGAGTGGGTCGGGACCTCTGGGGGTCACGCCATGAAGAATCATGACGTCGGGGGTCTGGCCTACTTTTATGATTGGCATCACCTGATCTCGATGCAGCTCTTCTGGGTTCCCTCAGTGTCGGAGGGTGCCTCCCTAAGATTGTCATCGCATTTGGGCCGTGTCCACCATGCTGTCAAGTTGTCTTCCCCCTTATCCTAAGATGGGGATGCTGTTATTAGTCAGGCGTCTCCAACTCACCTCCTTCCTTCCTTCCTTCCTTCCTTCCTTCTTTCCTTCTCCTCCGCCTCCTCTTGCACACAATCAGACTCACCCACATTCAGACTCACGCATCACACTCAGATGCGCTCGCACTACGACTCACTCACCCTCAGACTCACTCACACTCAAACTCACTCACCCTCAGACTCGCTTACACTCAAACTCAACACGACCCCATCACTTCCTCACTCATATTCCTCATACTAAGAACCACTCATACTCATATGTCGATTTAGTTATGTGGCTGGGCACTTCAGGACTCGTGCCCAGATAGTCGGGATGTCTCAGGCGGTTTGCTCGCTTCTGCCCTCCCAAGCACTTCTTTCTTTTGGTGGTCCACTGTTCACCGCGATATAGCAGGCGTCGCAATGTGGCACCCCAAAGGGGGGCCGCCATGGGTCAGGAACTTCCAAGATTCGCGCGCGGATGTCCCAAGCTGTATGCCTGGTTGCGTGCGCAGCATCCTTTTCTTTCGGAGAAGTTTGTGAGGAAGTCTCAAGCAAGGCGTTGGCTGCAGTACTCCTAAGGGGGAGCCGCCGGGGTGGGGACACTCCAGGATTCGCGTCCAGATTGCGCGAACGTCTCAAGCGGTTTGCCTGCTTTGCAGGCGCAGCATCCCGAGGCGTTGGATAAATTCATAACTTCGCATGACGAAGTGCCCCGTGAACAACAACCAAGCGAACGATAAAAAAAAAAAAACGTAGTTTTAGGGATAGGGGTCATAGCGAGGCTGGTTGGCACTCTGCGCCCCCCAGGGTCAAAGTCGAGACGGGGGCGGAGACGAGGGTGGGAGGAGGGGTGGTGGTGGCACGGTGGCATGAGACATGGTGTCAGTGCTCTGGATGCTGCATGCAGCTGGATGCTACAAGCAAAAGGAAAGTCGGCCCGCCTGCGGGGGGGGGCCGAAGGAGAAGCAGACCCAGACGTCCAGCCGCTCCAGTTGTTTCGAGGCGTCCGCCCCGGAGGTCCATCCCACTTCCCTGGGGCCGGCTTCTCGTCCTGAGCCGCTTGTTGACTCTCGCGAGGCCCGGCGTGGGCCCCCCGCGAGGCCGAAGACTGCCCACATATCCCGCCACTCCTTTTCTGGGGGGAGCGTCGGCTCTCTGGGGGGGACAAGGACCCGGACCCCCGACGTCATGACTTTTTCATCACGCGACCCCCAGAGGTCCCGACCCCTTCCCCAGGACCAGCTTTTCATCCTGAATCGTTGTTTGACGGTCCCGAGGCCCGGTGAGTGCCTCCAGAGGCCGAAAATAGCGAAAACCTCCCGTCGTGATTTTTTCGTGACCCGAGGGGGTCTGGGGAGACAGCACACGCAGGGGGCAAGCAGGGCCAGCTCTGCCTCGCCTTCGTGCGCCAGCGGCCCGGCCGGCGGGCCGACCGCGGGGACGGGGGCCCCGCGGGGCGTCGGCAGGCCGCCGCTGCACGGGAGGCCCTCGCGGCCCGCCGCTCTCGTGGGCGCGGAGGGCCGCGGGGCCTCCAGGACGGCCCCGAGAGGGCCCCGAGACGGCCCCGCGAGGCCTCCAGGACGCCCAAAGACGGCCTCCGAGGCGGCCCTGGAGCCCCCCCCAAGAGGGCCCGAGGTCGGCCTGGAGAGGCCCCCGAGACGGCCTCCGACGGCGTCATAGGGGCCAGCGCGCCCACCAAGACGGCCCAAGATGACTCCAAGATGGCCCAAGACGGCCCAAGAGGCCCCCAAGAGGTCTCCAAGACGGCCCAAGAGGTGTGTGTGTGTGGAGCGGCACGACCCCGAGGGGGCCTGGCGGCACCCATAAATGGCTCGACGGAGGTGAGGGTGAGACGCAAGTGTGCTCGTCGTCGTCGTCGTCGTCGTCGTCGTCGTCGTCGTCGTCGTCGTCGTCGTCGTCGTCGTCGTCGTCGTCGTCGTCGTCGTCGTCGTCGTCGACATGAGAGCCTCGCAATGTCGTCGGCCCCCTGCAGCGGAGCGGAGTCTCGGGAGGAGGCGGAGGAGGAGGAGGAGGAGGAGGAGGAGGAGAAGGAGGAGGAGGATTCGCTGGGAAGGATTAGCATCGATGCCGTCCTCGCGGCACAGCCCGCACCCGCCCCCAACATCACCGTGAAAGTCGAAACCAACACAGCAACCCTGGGCGCAGGGAGGGCCGCCAATTAACAGGCACATCTCGCGCCAACTCTGAAGGTCGCGGAACAGCCCACCTCCCTCCAAAGGGGGCTGACCTTCAGCTGGCTGGGGTTCCGCAGGGCGACCCAGGCCCGCGCCTCCAAAGAGCCACTCTGCCGCCTCTTCCTCTGGGTGAAGGGGCACCACCAGGGGCTGAGAGGACACGCTAGGAGCCTCCGAGAGCACTTCTACCTGGTCTCTCGGCGCGGCCCGGCTGACGGAACAGGTCCGTGGGTCCCAGGGACCACCGCCTTCTTGGACGCGCATGCATCGCAGCGAGGCCCGACTTCGGCGGTCCCTCCCGCCGCGGATGTGAATGAAGTCTGATCCGAGCCAGGCTCGCCGCTCCGTCGGGACACTTTCCCCAGCAACAAACATCCAAAAGACGGACATCTTCCGTCGCATATCGGGGATGGACAGCACCCCCTTTAGTAACACGTGGTCTCGTGAAAACAACATCGGGCCCAAACCTGGCGGGAGCAAGCCTGGAAAGTGACGGCCGCGGCGCCCTCTTGAGAACCGAGCACGGACAATTCACTGATCGACGTGTCGGGGTGGGGAGGTTCTGCCCACCCCCGAGCACACTTTGAGGGAGAGCGCGGGGGCAACGAGGAAGACTTGGGAGGCGGCTCGCCGCTGCCGTGCAGCCGCTCTGGCAGGCCCTCCCCCAGAGGTGTCCAGGCGGTTCCTCTCCTCGCCCCGGAGAGTCGGCACTGCGCCGCCCCTGCAGACGTGCTGCAGCGGACTCTTGCGTGGAGTTCCGCCCAGGCACAGCCCCGGAGCGGCGACTGAAAACCGAAGCGAATTTCGCGTGGGTTGTTCTTGCTCTCTTCATTCCCTGGCCAACAAAGAATCCGCACGGAACTCACCTCGAAATCCGGAACGAAATTCTCCAGGGCACTCGCCGGGCCCATCCGATCGCTTTCCGAACGAAATCCGCTCTGCGATGTTGGGGCCACGAGAGTCGGCACCTGAGCCGGTCCTGGAGCGCGTTTTGACCTCGATCTCGGGCCGAGTCCGGCCGTGGCGACGCGGACTCCCTGGGAGAGGCCAGCAAAACGATAATGGAATCCTCTTATCCTCTTATCCTCTTCCTCCTCCTCCTCCTCCTCCTCCTCCTCCGCCTGCCCCTCCTCCTCCTCCTCCCCCTTCCTCCTCTTCCTCCTCCTCCTCCTCCTCCTCCTCCGCCGCCTGCCCCTCCTCCTCCTCCCCCCTTCTCCTCCTCCTCCTCCTCCTCCTCCTTCCTCCTCTCCCCTCCGCCGCCTGCCCTCCTCCTCCTCCCCCTTCCCTCCTCCTCCTCCTCCTCCTCCTCCTCCTCCTCCTCCTCCTCCTCCTGCCCCTCCTCCTCCCCCCTTCTCCTCCTGAGCCACCTCGATAAAACGAGAAAGCGCGGCACCAGCATACACTTCACACGGTCTGCGCGGAATTCTCGGATCGGCACCGAGCCCCGCCGCGCTCCGCGCGCCGCGGGCGGCGCCGGAGGCGCCGCCAGGGGGGTCCAGCGCCGATCCAAGAGATCCGCGCAGAGCTCCGGAAGCTTATGTTTATGCACCTGCTGCTTCTGCTTCTTCTTATTATTGTTCTTATTATTCTTGTTATTATTATTACTATTATTAGTATTGTTATTATTATTATTATTAGTATTATTCGTATATTATTATTATTGTTATTATTATTATTATCATTAGTATTATTATGATTCTTGTTATTCTTGTTATTCTTCGGCTCGAGCCGGGAGGGCGGCGGCGGCGCGCGTCCAATCTCGTTGAAGCAGTGCACGTGCCCGTCCGTGGTCAGCACCAGGTGGCAGGGCCGCCAGGAGCGCAGCAGCTCCGGGCCCTGCGCGCCCCCCGACACCCCGCCGCCTCGGGGGCGTAGAATTAGATTCGGCTTCCAGGGCCGCGCAGATTTTTGGAGCCGGGTTCGGCTTCCAGCCCAGACCCCCTCGGGTCATGAAAAAAATCACGACGGGAGGTTTTTTGCGATTTTCGGCCTCCGGGGGCCCTCGCCGGGCCTCGGGACCGTCAAAAAAGGACTCAGGATGAAGAGCCGGTCCCAGGGAATGGATTGGGACCTCCGGGGGTCGCGTCATGAAAAAATCATGACGTCGGGGGTCTGGGAAACAGGTGCGCGGTGCTCGTGCCGTGGCTGCTGCTGCTGCAGCGGCTTCGCAGACCCAAACTCCTGGGCCTCCTCCCTCCTCCCTCCTCACTCCTCCTTCTCCTCCTCCTCGTCCTCCTCCTCCTCCTCCTTCCTTACTTCCGTCCTTCCTTCCTTCCTTCCTCCTCCTCCTTCCTTCCCTCTCCTCCTCCTGAGGTGGAAATGGCGATGATGAGGTGAAAATGGCGACGATGAGGACGAAAGATGTTCCTTCTGAGGTGAACATGGCGATGACGAGTTCGACCGATAACGTCGGCGCCGCCGTCCGGACGGCGTCTGGACGAGCTGAGTGCAGACCGTCCAGGGGGAGAGAGATGCATTCACGGTGCGTGGGGCCCCCGCGCGCGGAAAGCTGATGGGAGCGCGGGAGACAGCGCAGGACGCATCCAGGGACGCTCATGGCCGAACCCCTTTCCCCCGTGGAATCTTAACACGGGCGGGCGCTGGGGTCCGCTGATCCGATTTCGTCTGGCTCCCCGTTTTCCTCTACCAGTATGAATTGAAAACGGGGTAGAAATCGGATCCGCCGTTCAAAATAAGGCCAGAAGCGGATCCAGAAAATCGGAAATCGGATCCGCGTGGACGGACATCGGATCCACCAAAACAAAAACCAAAACCACAATTGGATCCGCTCGACTTTCGTTGGATTCGACGGCGTGATCTCATACGCGTCTGCTCAAGACTTCGAACCGCCGGTCCAGGCCCAAGAGGAAAAACTTTCGCCCTGGGGATGTAGGGGCTCCATGCTCGTCGCCGTGCATCGGTTCATCTACCCCCCCCCTCCGCTTCAGCCCCCTCCCCTGCCACCGGCCCCCTGCCTCTGCTGGTGCGAAACAAAGGGTCGAAGGCTTGTCCTGCAGTTCGCGAGGGCGGAGTGGTTGCAGCGACCGTAACGCAAAATTGCATACATCCTGCTGCTCACCCCCGCTCCGATCTCCCGTCGCCATGTCTCCCTCCCTCCCTTCGGATCCCGCTCCCCGTGCTATCCCACCTTCTGCTGCATTCCCCCCCCCTGTCTCTCTCTTTCTCTCCCTTCCCCTTCTTCACTCCACCAGCCCCGCCTCCCTCCTGACCTCTTCATCTTCCTCCTCCTCCTCCTCCTCCTCCTGCTCATCATCGTCATCCTCCCCCTCATCATCATCCTCTTCCACTTCCCGTCCCCCTCATCCTCCCTTTCCCCGCCCCCCGTCTCCCCCTCTCCGCCTGCCGCTCGCGGCCCGTCGATATCCGGAACGCTCTGGGAGGTGCCGTTCTTGCTGCAGGGAAGACCCTGCACTTCTCTCTCTCTATATATATATGTGTAGATAATTATGTGTGTGTATACATATACATATACGTATAACTAACTATACACGTACATCTACACTTGCGGGCCTGACTGTATATATATATATATATACATATATATATATATATATGTTTATGTACATTCTTAGAAGTATATCGATATATCACCCTTGCGGCAGCCGGCCATGCCCGGAGCAGCTGCAAGCTTCGAGGAGCCCAGTCCGGCGGCGAGCCCAAGGGGGAAGTAAGAGAGGGGGGGGAAGGGGGGGGGGAGGAGGGGGGCAAGCTAGGTGCGCTCGCGTCATATCTTACGGAGTCCCACCCCTCCCTCCCATCCCTTACCATGGCGTAGATCTCCTCTCGATTCGCACAGTCGGATGCCGAGCTGGGCAATGATCCCGAAAGAATGCGCGATGCATCGTAGAGCACGGCATAACAGGGCGTAGAAGAGCACGGCAGAGCGTAGTACGTCATAGCATGGCGTAGCGTGACGTGGTGAAGAATTGCATCACAAAGCGTTACAACGCAACTAGCTGCATCGCGCAGCGGCACAGAAGACAACAGAACATGGCATAGCATGACGTTGAAACTCAAAGCGTAGCATGGACATAGCATGGCGTGGCACTGCGTGTGACCCCTGTGCTGGGGGGACCCCTGTGTGCCAGGTGCTCGGGGGACCCCTGTGTGTGACCCTGGGCTTAGGTCGGGCGTGTCCCACTACAGGCGGATTTTGGGAGGAGGAAAATTGCCAAAGCACATCCACCAAAGATTCAAAAGCAGCCCAAAAACCGTCCATCGTGCCCAGACTACTTGTTGACTATGTTCGAATATTCCTCCTCCAGAGGGACACGCCCGACTGAACCCTGGGCAGGAGGGCGCGGCCACACGCAGGAGGGGCCCTGGGCAAGCGGGGGGACCTCCGGTGCGCGGACCGAGGGCGGCGCGCAGGGTGGCCCAACCCAAGCGCGCAAGCAGCCGCTGCGTCGCATCGCGCTCCGCGCTCGGGGGGCTCGGGGGGCCCCGTGAGCCTCGGGGCCCTGCGGACCGGGGTCCATCCAAACCCGGGCCAGTCGGGCACTGCATGCCGGAATCCTGCATGCAATGCCTGACTGACCCAGATCTTGGATCCTCCAGGATCCTGGATCCTTGGGTGCAGGATCCTTCAGGATCCTGGCTCCTGAAGGATCCTGCACCCAAGCCCGGGCCAGTGCGACCCTGGCCCTGCAGGGTCCTGCGCCCGAGCCCAGGTCGAGGCGACCCTGGCTCTGCAGGATCCTGCGCGAGATCTGGCGCTCTGGTGCACCCCCGTCTTAAGCCCCGGTGAGCTCGCACTAAAGGTCCCTCCAACGAAAGGTCCGGCCGCGGACGCCCAGCTGGTCCGAGGCGCCTCCCTCGACAAGCCGAGCCCCGGGCCCCGCAACGCGTCCTGGCTATAGGGATCTCGCTGGTGGAGAACGCCGTGGCGGCGAGGGCGCCGCGGAGGGCCCAAAGGGAACGTCCTACCCTGAGATCCGACGTAGCAACAAACCTTGCAACACCGCGAAAATCCGCGCCCCGGAGCCCTGGAGCTCATCTTTCTGCGCCATTTTTCGAGCCGCATCGATTCGCGAGGGTCCCGGGACCTGAAAAAAGGCGAAAACGCCCGGCTCGACAAAATGAATCGCCAGGATCTCAGGGTACGCGTTCTCCTGTACAGCAGGTTCGCGCGGGGATGACGTCGACGCTGGTTCCTGCCGCCCCAGGCATCCGGGCGTTCAAATCTTATCGATGCGTGGACCCCGGAGGTCCTGGCGAGGGCCGCCAGAAACCAATCCCGTCGCTCCAATTCGCCGCTCCAATTGTTTGGGGAGCGTCGGATCTCTGGGACGATCGTGGCTTCCTGATAGCGCAGGCCGTTCGATATCGGCGGGGCGTCTCAGGAAGCCTCTCGGCTCACCTCGGGTGCGCCTGGGGGTATTGCCGCATCGTGGACCGCGGCATGTTCGCGGACGAGGGGTGCACGGAGAGAAACAGGAAGACAGTTCTCAGGCGGGGGGGATGGGGTTGGGAGAGATGGGGGTATCACTGCCCGTAGGCGGCCGAAGGTATCGCGCATTGCATCCGAATGATATCGCTCATGCCCTTCATCCTCCCAAGCCCTTCCTTCCACCACGATGCACTTGTTCTCCTCAAAGAGAAGGGAGAAGGAGGAGGATGGGGGGCCGTGGGCCGCGAAACGTGGGAGAACGCATGGCCCCAGCCATGACACCCAACCCCCTCTGATACACTTGATGATGCTGCTGATGATGCTCTTGATGGTGATGATGTCGATGATGCTCGATGCTGTTTTTTTAGAGCATCCTCAACAGCAACAACAGCAACAATATCAGCAACACCACCAAAATCAGCACCCCGCTTCGAGGCGCCCGACCGGCCATGGCCTGCTCCTTTCCTCCCCGAGGCTTCCCCGGACTTCCGGCCCGCCCGCCCGCCCCTCCTTGGGCGGCCGCCTCATCGGCCCCTGGCACTGCACGAAGATCGAGGGCGGCAGCGCCGGGAAGGAAGGGTTCGCGAGCTCCTCGCCGCCTGCGGAGAAGCGCGGCGGGTGCGCGGAGTGGTCATGCGTATCCCAGGAGTTCGCCAACGCAACCACTGGAACATTACGGCAGGTTCGTGTCGTGCCGACCCCAGCGTTGGTTTTTGACACCGCAGGGATCGTTCAACCTTGAACGATCGGCCGCTGCCGCAACGTCCGATCGTTCAACATCGATCGATTCTGGGTCGCCGGCGGCGTTCAACCTTGAACGCCCGCGCTGGGGTCGCCGCTGGTCGACACGACGCAAACCTACCGTACCCGTGTAGAGCTTGAGAGCAGGTCGAGGACAACGCACCCCCGATGCCTCGAAG
>CAUYUJ010005958.1:45000-50000 GCA_963575745.1 Prorocentrum cordatum
GTGCGCTATGCTCAGCTAAGCTAAGCTAAGCTAAGCTAACCCTCTAGGCAGAGCCTAGGTAGGGAATTACACCCATGCTAATTACCCGAACAGAAAACTAAACTGGCAACGCGGTTGGCACACACGAGCGCCACCAAAATACACCCACAGTTCCGGGGCAGGAGGACCAGGAGCTGGATGACGGTGAGGATGACGAGGAGGAGCAGGTGGCAGCGGCGGCAGTGGCGGCAGCTAAGATGAAGCTAAGCTAAGCTAAGATGAAATAAGCTAAGCTAAGTTGAGATAAGCAACACTAAGCTAAGGGGACGTAACTGGGGGAACCGCGGGGCGGATACTGGGGGAACCGCCCGGGGCGCTTTCCACTGCCCAGCCCCTTTAAGCCCAGAGAGTAAGAACCCTTCCAGGCAGAGCCTAGGTAGGGAAAAATACAAGAAACATACACCAAAAATTCAAAAATCGTTAAACAAAATCGTTCCCAGACAATTGTTTTACCATTTTTGGGCATTCCCCCTGTAGAGGGACACGCCTGACTTAACGCTGGGAGGGCCGCCGCGCCGTCGAGCGGGCCGCCGGCGGCAGGGCAGGCTGCTCCCCCCCCCCCCCCCCGGCGTGTGGCCGCCGAGCTCTGCGCCCAGGCGCCGCTGGGCGCGATTTGGTGGGGGGCCCTTTTGAGGGCCCCAAGGGCCCCTTCAGGGGGCCCCTGAAGAGTGTTCTTGAAGGGGCCCTGGGACACACAAATACATATACACAGATGACCGGATTCCCCATACTTTTCCATATGTTCTGTGTTTTCGTCTTCCCCCCCGCGTCCCATAGTTTCCCATATGTTCTTGGGAATCGACGGTGAATTGTGTCCCTGTCTTTTTAATTCCCTCCTGAGTTCTGCAGTGCCCTCGCAACCAGAACAGCTTCGCCATCGCCACATGCGCCAGACAGACACGAAAACAGAAACCTGGGAGCCCCAGAAGCCTAGGATCGGCAGGTGGCCAAGGCGTCAAACGGGAATACGAGCTTGGCAAACGGAGATGCCCAAACTGCGCCGGGCCTCAAATCTGAAACTCTACACAGACAAGGCCGCCGCAGGGGCCCCACGTCGGGCACGTCGGGCGCGGCCGGACCGACCCCTAGCAAACCATCCCCTTCCGCGACGTCACCTCCGCCCTCCTCAAGCTCCCCCCCTGGCCGCGCAACCACATCCGTCTTGGGGCGTGGCGAGGGGGGCGCCACGCGAGGGGATGGCCTGCTAGGGGTCGGGCAGGCCGCCCCTGACCACAGGGCCCCCTGCTGCAGGCCCCGCTGCCCGAGCGAGGAGCGGTCGGCTCGTCGCCGGCGGACGGCCACCGCGGCGCCGCTCCTCGGAGGCCACGCCTGCGTGCGAGGGCCGCGGCTCCTCGCTCGCGGCGGGGGCCTGCGCCCGCCCCCTACAGACAGGGACCAGGGCCAGGCTAGCGGCGATGTTGCTCGACAGTGCTACTGGGGACCCACCTTGCAGGAAATCTTGAACCACACTCTCCTGCATCTCCAATCTGCGAATGCATCGAGCGAGCACGACACAACGAATTGCAGGAACGCGCGGGCCACGCATTCCCGCAACACCGGAACCTACATCGCCGTTGCCTACATCGCCGTGAGCCCGTTCACGGGAGGGAGCTGCGGTCGGGAGCTCTTGCACAGCACGTTGCGGCGGCGGCCCCAGCGACACGCTGTGCCATGCGAGCGGATCACGTGTCGCTCCGCACTACGGGGCGAGAGGCTGGGAAGAGCTCGGCACGTGTGGGCGCCTGGGGGCCGCGAGGTGGACAGCAGTGCCGCTCCCGAGCGCGGTGGGCAGCACCCGACCGCATGCGCGTGCGCCGGCCCTCGCTGGTCTCATCCTGGGCCCTGGATGGGTACGTGCGCCCTGCTGGCTGGGCCAGGGGGGCATCCACGCTCCAGGCCCACCCTGGGCCCAAGGCTGGCGTGGCCAGGGTCGGGGTGTGTGCATACGTCGTGCCCCCGCCCTCCCCTGGCGCTTCGCGACGGCGCGCTCGAAGGCCGCCACGCCGCGCCGGTACAGCACCTGCCGCCCGGGCCTCTTGCAGCTCATGCCCTCCCCTTTCCCTGATATGCACCGTCGCAACAAGTGTCTCTGGCCGGCTCGAGGTCGGCGTGGCAATTGCCCTCGTCGACATCCATTCCCCTCGTCGTCCTCCTTCCTCCTCCCGCGCCGCCCCCTCCTCCAGGTGCCGCGCAGCGGGCAGGTCTCCGATGCCGCCGGATCCCAGCGAGCTGCTTGCGCGGCTCCGCTGACAGACGAGAGGCGCCCAGAGGACAAAGGGGAAGACGAGACTGCGGAAGTCGGTTTATCGGCAGGAGGCCCTGACGGGAGAATCTGTATGTCCGCGTCGGTGTCGTCAGCAAGAAACTGTACGCTCAGCGGTCCTAGTTCCGATCCCAAGGCGATGCGAATCCATGGCTGGCCATGTCACTGGTGACATCACAGGTCTTGAGCGATTCCAGGCCAAGATTGATTTCCAGCTGCTCGTCGTGACCCTCGGTCATGGCGAAGAGCGCCCAGAGGTCCTCGTTCTAAGCCATGAAGAGATCACCTTGTCTGCGGGCTGCTCCCGTTCTTCATGCAACTGGGATTGAGCAGGCCTTCCTTCCTCGTGCGTACTGATGCCAGAGGAGCCCCAAGTAGCGGTTCTTCTTACGAATGTCAGGACTCGCGTCCATCCGAGCGCGAAGTGGGTGACGGCGCTGCCAGCTATCCATCCACGCAAGGCCCTCTGTCCGCACCCTGTCCAGGAACGTCTTCGCGTGCAGGTTGGAGCCGAAGTTGATCGAGTAGCTGCGGTTCAGGTTGTACGCTTTCGCCTCGGCGTGCATGGCCATATGATTTGGAATCAGGTCTATAACAGCCTTCGCATGCGCATGCATCACTGAGGCCAAGATCTTGTTAGGGAACCCGCCGATCCACACCTTGCAAACATCCGAATCTGCCTGGTTCTTGGCGAGGCCGCCAACGGATGTCGCCACACTGGAGGCTGACGCACTGGACCGAGACGAGGGCGCAGTCGACGGTAGGAGTGTCATGGCTTTCAGCTTGGCGTCGAGCTTGGCCTCAAGCCTGGCCTGCAACTGCCCGAATACCGCAGACGACTGGGCTTGGTCCACCGCCTGGCACACCTGGCGCTCCTGCGGGTCCATCCTGTCATTGATCTTGGCAATGGCGGCGTCGTGCGCCTTCAGGGTCTGGTCGAGATCGGCTCTGACGGCCGTGGCTTCCTTCTTCCGATCGGCCTCCGAGTCGTCCATGCAATTCACCAGGTCAGCGAGAGCCGGCTGCGGTGCATCTTCTTGGGCGGGTCATCCACTCCGTGAGATTTGCTGTCGCCATCGGGATCGATGGGGCCTTCCTCCTTCCTCTCGTTTCCTGCGGCCGTGGGCGACGGCAAGTCGTCCTTGGCCACGTCGTACTTCAGCGGTGGCTCGCGCTCCTGCGAGGGGACGGTGGGCGAGCCAGGATGAAGAGAGCCAACGACTGGTGCACCCCCAGGGTCGAGGTCATCGGCCTCCAGCACCCCGTAGGCGTCGGGAGAACCCTGGGACCCGTCGTCGCCCATGCTAGGGTCCTAGTTGGCCGACCCCTTCTCAGTCGCGGTAGCCTTCTCATCATCCGGGTCGAGAACACAGAGCGTCTTATGCTGTGGTCCATCAGGGTGGACTTCAGCAGCGGCAGCAGCGCCTCGCTTCCGTCGGCGATCTGCCCACGGATCCTTGGCGCCTAGCGGGTCGTAGCCGTTGTCCTCGTGTGTCTTCTGCCCTTGTCGGAACCGTCCTTGCCGTTCTTGCCGCCTTGTCTCCCCCTGGCCGGCGTAGATCTGCGTGGGCAGCATGGACTCCGGAGCAGGGCCGAAGGGCGACGGCTGGGCGCGCTCTGAGCTCCCTCCACTGCGCAACCCTGCAGGCATCGGGGCTGGCTCTCCAGGCCATCGCTCGGACGTCCATTCCCTGTGCTTTTTTTGGTTTCGTGCGTGGTTTTTCGCCAAATGATCAAGGATCCTCCTCGATGGTCCTCGCCGCGAAAGAAATGCACACGTCCGAGCGATGCCAGGAGGACTGACCATCGCAGGACCGACTGGTCTGACGCGCGTGGCGTCGGGCAGGAGAGGAGCTGAAAGGTGCCCGCAGGCGCACGACACGCTGGACCGCTCGCAAAGGAGAGCTGCCCGCTCGCATGGGACCCGATCCCACTTGAGCCAAGATGGCAACGCAGGAGGAGGAGGAGGAGGAGGAGGAGGAGGAGGAGGAGGAGGAAGGGAAGGGAAGATGAGGGAGACAAGGGCGGAAGGCGGGTGAAGCGGAAGGAGGGAGGAGAAGCGAGGATAAAGGGCGAGGAGGAGGAGGGGGGCAGGAGAGAGGAGGGTGAGAGAAGAGAAGGATGAGTGGGAGGAGGACGAGGAGGGAGAGGCGAGCAGGAGGAAAAGGTGGATGAGGAGGAGGAAGAAATCGAAAGAGGAGGAGGGAGCATGGAGGAGGAAAAGGGAGGCAGAGCGATGAGGGAGGTGGACGATGAGAATGAGGGGATGGAGAAGACGAAGATACTGATGATAACCAAAAAGAAATAGGCCGACAATGAACGAGGAACCTGTAGGAGACAGAGGGTGAGAAGAACAAAGGGAGAGGTGGTGGAGGGTGGTGAGCAGAAGGCCCGTGTCTCTGCTCACGTCTGCACATCCGCCAATGACAAGCACTGGCCGAGAACCAAACGGGGAACTCTTGCGCGAAGCTTCAGCGTCCATACCCCCTACACACGCCGCGCTCATGCCCGCGCCGTACACGTGCACGCGCGCGGCCCAGAAGAGCTGACAATCGATATGCATGGAGCCCGCGCGTCTGTGGCGCAGGCTCCCCATGCTGAGTGCATGCTGGGGGCGGTGCCAGCTGTGATCCAGCGACGCCCCGCGGCCAGAGGCAGCGAGGACGAGGATGAGGACGAGGATGAGCGGGGAAAAGAG
>CAUYUJ010005958.1:52500-100349 GCA_963575745.1 Prorocentrum cordatum
TGCTGATGATGATAATGGCGATGACGACGGTGATGATACCGATGACGATTACGATGACGAAACATGGTGGTGGTGATGATGATGAAGATGATAAGGATGATGGTGATGATGACGATTATGGTGATGGTGATGGTGATGATGATGATGATGATGATGATGGTGGTGGTGGTTGTGATGCTGATGACGATGACGATGAAGACGATGACGATGGTAGTGATGATGTCGATGACAATGACGATGACGATAATGTTGATGCTGATGATTATGATGATGCTGATGATGAGGAGGAGGATGACGATGGTGATGATGACGATTTCTGATGATGCTGATGATGCTGATGCTGATGGTAATGCTAATGATGATGTTGATGATGCTGTGGATGATGAATCTGATGCTGATAATGATAATGATGCTGCTGCTGCTGCTGCTGCTGCTGATGATGATGATGATGATGATGATGATGATGATGATGATGATGATGATGATGATGATGATGATGATGATGATGATGATTCCGACGATGACGAGGGCGTCCCCTGACTTCTCCGAAGGCGGCCCCTACCGCACCTCCCCTGCGTGCGTGCCGCGGGTCCTCGGCGCAGGTTCCCTCGGGGCAGGTGCAGTTCAGGTTGTGCTCTCTCCGGAATACCGCGTGCGCATTCGTTGGGTCTGGGCCGACGAGCGTGCACTGCGCGTTGCGCCACCACTTGCAGGGGCTCACGTTGCAGCTCCCGCCCGTGTTGAGCTCGCACGCTGCGCCGCTCGGACCCGGCAGGCTCAGCAGACCGGCGAGCACTGCCCACCACGGCATTGCCGCTTTCCGGCCGTCTGCCGAAGCTGGGGAACAACGCAGCGCATTCTGGGTCAAACCACACGCTCGAGCCGAGATGCCAGCGAAGCTGCGGCAGCTCCTGTACCCTTCTCTCTCCGATCATCCCCCCCACCCCCTCCCCCTTCCTTCCTTCTGCTGCCTCCTGTTTCACCTCTACCCCAGATTTCGTAATAAAAGGGAGGGGGTCTGGACCCTCCAAGACAAGCCATTTCAGACCTCACCCGTGGGAGAACCCTCCAAAACATCCTCCCCAGACCCCCCCAGGCCTTCCAAGATAGCCTGGAAGAGGCCCCCCCCCGAAATGAGACCCCCCTTCCCTTTATTACGAAATCTGGAGTACCCCTCCTCCTCCTCCCTCCTCATCCTCCTCCTCCTCCTCCCTCCTCACCTCTACCCCAAAGGGGGGGGGGGGGGGGGGGGGGGAAGGCGAGGAGGACCCGAGAAGCCCTCGAGGCCAGCGGGGCCCTGCAGGGGACACCCCGCGGCAGCGACCGAGGTGCCCAAGCTATGGGCGGGGGCCACGACCGGCAGCGAAAAATCGAGCTGGGACCCAGACAAGAACAGGAGGAGGAGGAGGAGGAGGAGGAGGAGGAGGAGGAGGAGGAGGAGGAGGGGGGGGAGGAGAGGAGGAAGGAGGAGGAGGGGAGCAGTGGAGGAGGAGGAGGGAGGAGGAGGAGGAGGAGGAGGAGGAGGAGGGGAAATGGAGGAGGGGGCGGCGGAGGAGGAGGAGAGGAGGGGGAGGAGGAGGAGGAGGAGGAGGAGGAGGAGGAGGAGGAGGAGTGGGGGAGGAGGAACAGGGCGGGCAGCCTAGTTTTTTGTTCATTCCAGCCAGTGGCAGAGTTGAGCTCTTGACTTGAGGGCCTTCTTCTGGGCCCTCTGATCTTCGGCAAGCTCAAGCGAGCCTGGCGGGAGTCCCTTCTGCAGCTTGAACAGCTGCCTCTTGTTATAGAGTTACAGTCGCTGCTTGCACACAGCAGCCAAATTCCTGACGGCCTGAGTGGCCGCACAACCACAGGCGAGGCGGGCAGCCAAGACGGACGCCGAAGGCGAAGATCGGCGCTGCCAGAGCAGCTCGGGTGCAGGGTAAAGTGGAGGCCAGTCCACAAAAAGCCTTCCACAAGAAACCCGACCATGAGACCCCAGGACGTCCACTGATTTTTGGTGTGGGAGCGTCACGCTTTCCATAGCAAAAGCCATCGAGGTCCAAGAAACCCAGGGCACCCTGGAGGCAAGCAGGGTGGCTCTCGGCAGGGGTCTCCACTGTAGGGGGGGAGGAGCAGCAGGAGCATGGCGCACACGGCAGGACCCCCCCCCCCTGGCCAGGCTGCGCTCCTGGCGAGGGCATCAGCTAGTCAGGGGGGGGGGGAGGCGAGAGCTGCAGGCAAGGGCGCGGCCGAAGAGGAGGCACGGCCGGGGGGGCGGGGGGGCGGCGACGGGCCGTCGTTGCGTCGTCGCGGTGGCGGTCGTTGTGGTGGTGTGCTCTCGCCCCCGCCCCCTGGAGCCGAGCTTCTGCTCCTCGACTCGACTCGACGCCTTTGCTGCTACAGTCAGCCCGTATCATAAGCATGCGCGGTGAGGATGCAAGGGCCTTGGAGGGCCAAGTTGAGGTTTTCCGTGCGAGGTTGGCCAGCGAGAGTCGCTAAGGATGGGCCGAAGGGGCAAGGATGCAAGGGTAGCCTTGGGATGGTTGCACACCCTCACTATGCGTGATGACTGTATTAGGGCGCTCTGCTGTAATAATTTCACACTCATCGCCACGCGAAAAGATTCAAGGGCGAGGCGCCCTGCTACTACGAGTAGAACGACCTCGCTCCAATCCAGCAGGGGCGTTCGCAGAGATGCTCCCGACCACGAAGTTCGGAAGCACCGACCGCATGTGCCCGAATCCGACCCCGCAGAGCGCAACGCCGAAGCGCCCCTGTCTGTTTTCGGGGCGGGCCCAGCCGTGCAGGTGTCGGTGCCCACTGGCCCGTAGCACTCCTCGTGGCTACCTCCCTGGGGACTCCCAGAACCGTGTGGCGACAGAGCGTGCGGCGACCTCGGAGCCCCAGGAGACCTCACCGCACGGCCCGTCACCGGACGGCCCTGGGACCCTCAAGGAGGCCCCTCTCGCCCGAGGCATCCTCGGAGAGTCGGGGGAACGAAAGGGGGGGACAGCAAAGGGTAGGGCAGAGAATCGGCTCGCGCAGCTGCTTTTCCCAGCGCCTCCCGGCGCCGGGAGGCGCCCCGCACGCCGCAGATTTCGTACCCCCCATTTCCCTATCCCCCCCCCTTCCGTTCGGCCCGATCGGAGAGGGGCTCGAGTCCCAAAACCGTGCGGCGACCCCGAAGCCCCACCGACTCACCGCACGGTGTGGTCACCACCCCGCTTGGGGGCCTCGCATACTGGACGGGCAACAACTGTTAGGTCGGGCATGTCCCCCTAGAGGCAGATTTTGAAGAATAGAAATACCCACCCACACACACACACACACTTACACACACACACACTTACACACACTTACACACACACACACTTACACACACACTTACACACACACGCACACGCACACGCACACGCACACGCACACGCACACGCACACGCACACACAGAGACACACACACACACACAAAAAAACATGTCCCCAAATGTTCGAAGAATAATCAGAAGATCGTCCTCAGACTATGTTTTGACTATGTCTGAATGTTCCCCATGTCGAGGGACACGCCCGACTTAAACCAACTGCAACGATATATGTCGGTTCGGCCCAGCGTGTCGAGCGCGCTCCACTGCTCGTGCCTATACCCCACACTGTTTTGGTACGGCCCTCCGGGGTGGATCATGTGCCGCCACTCCGACGGCTCGCGTCCGGCATCCAGGGCTCAAAGGAAGCATCCTTTGGCCTGCGCGAGTATTAGGCGCCGGTGCGCTTTACATCGTCGAAGTGGGTGCCAGCACGTGGCATCACAATGACAATGCATGCTGCATGCTGGTGCTCATCCCGATCTCGCTTTGCACCCGCCCCGATCAGCACCACCATCGGAATCGCGGCCCTCCGTGTCCCTTGGACGCGCGTGTCGTGGCTCGCCACTCTCCTCTGGGCCCGTGGCCCCCGTGGCCCACTCGCGGGAAAGCCCGCTGGTCCGTTGCCGCCCAGCAGACCCCCCCCCCCGCGTCTGCGCGTGGCCCGTGGACACTCTCTTGCCGCTGCTGCTGCAGCTCCTCGCGCGCAAGCCCTGGACGCCTGGCAGCAGCGCCTGCGAACATGCGCCTAGCATCCTCCTCCTCCTTCTCCTCCTCCTCCTCCTCCTCCTCCTCCTCCTTCTCCTCCTCCCCCTCCTCCGTCTCCTCCGTCTCCTCCTCCTCCTCCTCCTCCTCCTCCTCCTCCTCCTCCTCCTCCTCCTCCTCCTCCTCCTCCGGCCTCCTCCAGTGTCCCCACATCTGTGCTCACGCGGTGTGCCCACCAGTTCTGGCGGCACTCGCGGGCAAATCCCCGGGTGCGCCCGCGGATGTGCCCTCGGACGCGCCCGCAGCAGGTGCGTGTTATGCCCGCCGCCCGCGCCCACGCACTCCGAGAGGGGCGCCGAGGGGTGCCCCAGGGCGCTCCCGACGAGGTGCCGGGAGCCGTGCCCCTCCACGGCGCCCGAAGATGTGCCCTGGGACTGGTGCCGGGAGCGCGGACGAAGGGCGCGGCCCCCCCATCGGAGCCCGCTCACACTTCCAGCGGGAGGGGGAAGGAGAAGAGCTGGTCAACGTTTTCCTCTTCGGCGTCTCGACAATGGGCGGAGGGGTGTGGTGGGGGGGGGGGGAGGGGGGAGGGGTCTGGCTCCGGACCTCTGCTTGGTGCGACTGTCTGCAGCAGGGCGTCCCATGGGGGAGGCTCCGCCTGCTCGAAACAGGCGCCGACAAACAGCCAAGGTCTACTCTGAAGTCGGGGCTGTGCCCCTACAGGGGGATTTTGGGCAAAAAATAAAAATACTCAGAGAATGCTCCCACAATGCTCAAAAATAATACAAAAAAAAATCCCCCGACTATTTTTTGTCTATTTTTGAAGCTCCCTCCTGTAGAGGGACAGGCCCGACTCCAGTCTACTACATAGGGGGGGAGAGGGGGGGTGCAAGGGCCCGCGCCGATCGGCAAAACAGTGAGCAAGAAAACGATCGCCACACTCCGCGGGGGCGACTGCTCGAGCGCACCCCCCGAGGAGCCCGCGGGAGCGCCCCGCCAAGAGCCCCGGTCTCTTGAGCGAGGCCTCCGGCCGCCCCTCCGCAGGCACGGGGAGGGGGGGAGGGGGCTGGAGCAGGGGAGGGGGCTTGCAGGGGGGCTGAAGGCCCTTTCCCCCAATCATCCCCCTTTTTCCTCCTCCTCCTCCTCCTCCTTCTCCTCCTCTTCCTCCTCCTCCTCCTCCTCCTCCTCCTCCTCCTCCTTCTCCTCCTCCTCCTCCTCCTCCTCCTCCTCCTCCTCCTCTTCCTCCTCCTCCTCCTCCTCCTCCTGCTCCTCCTCCTCCTCACTGCTCCTCCCTTCCTCCTGCTGCTCCTCCTCCTCCTCCTGCTCCTCCTCCTCCTCCGTCTCCCCCCTCCATCCAACTTCTCGCATCCCTCCTTCCCTCCCACCCTGCCCCCTCCCGCCCTCCAGCCCGCCTCGCGCCGTCCTTCCCCCTCCCTGCCTGGAGAAGGGGGCAGGCAAGAGCAGCGCGGGGGGGCGGCCTGGAAGGCGCCAGGGCGGGAGGAAGTGGTGCGTGTGTGTGGGGGGGGGCGCGGCAGAGCGGGAGCACGGACGGGGGCGATGCAGGGAGGGGGGGGGTAATGGAGGATGACGATTAGTTAAAAAATTAGAGAGAGCGATTAAAACATGGTTTTCTGCTATTTCTGCACAACTTTCTGACTGGAGGAGAACGATTAGAAAATAGCTTTCCAGCCCGCGGCCGGTTTTTTCTAATCGTCACCCCGGGCGCCGCCGCGTGAACACGATCCCCGGTCACTTATTAATCGTCATCCTCCATTACCGTGGGTTCGTTCGGCGTCGGCGCACGCAGAGGCTCCGGACCATGCCTCAGTCGTTCAGCCTCGAACCCGGCGCGGCCCCCCTCGTTCAAGGCTGCATTCCGTCGGGCCCTGCGTCGTCACCGTGCCCCTCGGTGCTTCCGCGTCGTACCGTCATGCGGAGTTCAACCTTGGAGCGCCGTCGCCGGCGGCGCCAGCGCCCCATCGCCTCATGAGCCTACCGCGCGCAAGGGAAGGGGCAATAGCCCCGAGGCGCGGGGGAGGGGCGCGGAGAGCGGGGCAGGGCAGGGCAGGGAGCACAGGGGCCGCGTGGAGGCGAGGAGGGGCGGGTGGCAAGGGCGAGGGAGCGGATAGGGCGGGGAGGTGGAGGGGGGAGGTGGAGGGGGGAGGGAGGGAGGAGGGGGTGGAGGGGGGAGGGGAGGGGGGGGGAGGGAGGGGGGGAGGGAGGGGGGAGGGAGGCGAGCGGCAGTTCGGACGAGGACCCCCTCTGACATGGTGGGCATCGGCTTGATGCCTGCCTCGCGCGTGGACCTTCGATGCACAGGAGGGGTGGCTGCACGCTCCGGCTCTCGCCTGGCGGAGTCGGGCCCTGCCAGCTCCTCGGGCCCCCCTCTCTCGGGAGACACCGCGCGAATATCTTATTACAGTCAAGACGTATAGTCAGGACAGGCGGCAAGGACGCGAGACCATTGGAGGCCGAAGTTTGGATTTTGTGGGCGGCGGGCGACCAGAGGAAACGGCAGAGAACGGGCCGCAGAGGTAAGGACACAAGGGCACCCCCGATGAAGGCGCGCGTCCTTACCAGGCGCGCTGACTGTTTGTTACTGCTCCTGCGACCGTAGCCATCGCCACCCTCTCAGATTTCTGTCCCTCCCCCCCTAAGCTGCCCCGATACGCAACACGCAACACGTAGCGTATTGATACGGAGCTCAGCACGTAGACTGAACACGCAGGTCTGACGCGACACGTTCGCCAAAACGTGGGCCAATACGTTGAACCAACACGCAACGTATTGACACGGACGTTCTGAACACGGCACGTGTTGCGTATCAAAACGGGCGTATCGAGGCTGCTAAGCTCCCCCCTCCGCCCCCCCTCTCCCCTGCCCCCTCTCACGAAGCTTGGCCCGGCCCCCTCCGGCTCTCAGGCTCTCCCTTCCCCACCGCTTCCCTCCCGTCCCCATCTCTCTCTCTCTGGCCCCGCGCCTCTAAGCCAGACATGCATGTTGTTCCATCGCGGACGCGTGCCAACTGTCGCTGCCAAAAGGCATCCGGCAAACCCAGAATCAGGTGCGGACCAACCCGCATTGGGCGAGCCAACGCGCGAAACCTTGGCCTTCGCAACAGAGGCAGATGGTGCTTCCAGCCCACGCGAACATGTTTTGTGGCTAATATGTGTATTGATGGTTGCTGTGAAATTCGGCGAGAAGAAAAAGAAGGTCTGCAAAGAACCTTGCGAGGATTACTGTCCCGCGTCTATGAGCAATCCTCAAGTGCTACATATACGTGACCAATCTTCTCGCCAGTCTCCTCGTTGTGCCCTTTTACCGAAGCAATGCGCTCGAAACGGATGCCGCCAACCTTGGGCAGGAGCGTTACGTCGACAACGAGAATCCGGGTGCCAGGGCGCACCTTACGTGCTAATAAACAAGACAGTTCTGTAAGCTGGTCCCTGTCGTCACGTGCCCATGTCACCGAATATGAGAAAATGATGTCTGCAAATGAGAGCATCTTCCCAGCAGTCTCGCTGTAAATGTCCAGGCATGCAAACTGCAGTGGGGCCTGCTTCAGTGGGGCGTAAACAAGCAATCTGCTTGCCTGCTCTGCTTCCAAGTGGAGAGCGGGCAGAATCTCTAGCCCGCATGCGCTGCCGAGGTTCGGCTGGAGCAACGACGCTGCGATGACGATGCGGCCCACTCCGGACCCCACGTCAAAGAAGTTGTCCCCTGCTGTCGGCTCCGCGGCCGCGAGGAGCCGCGCGAAAAAGTCGAGGTCGAACTCGCCGTAGACCAGCTCGTCCCCGGCCATTGGAATGCCGTCGGCGGTAGTGCGACCTGACAAGCTGAGGGCTGCATCTCGCGCCAACATGTGGCGCCGAGCGCGCCCCTCTCGGTTGAAGTACCGGACAACCGCGCCGACAGGGCCACTGACGTCAGGGATGACAGCCGTCAGCGGCCATGCCATAGCTGCAAGATGTGCGGCAGCAAACAGACGGGCAACGACGCCAGGCAGTCTGCGCACCGATCGGCTGTAAGCTCGGACAGACCTCATGGCGCAACGGTGCAAATGGCTCGAATAGGCGGTTCGCAACACACTGGGGCAAAACCAGCCTGAGACAAAAAGGCTAATCGCGCTGCTGAATCCTTCGGGCCTTCGCGAGGGCGTCCCCGCAGAATGACCCGAACGTTTCCCAGTGGGGAGACGTTGCTGCCGACTGCGCCCGATCCGTCTGATCGCAATTTGCAGCGCGGGCCTGGCCTAGACTCAGGTCGAGCGGGTACCCCTACAGGCGGATCTTGGACGAAGAATAAAACAGAGTCGAAGTATATTCAAAAATAAACAAAAACAATCAACAAAATAGTCAACAATCAACAAAATAAAAATAAAAATACAAACATAAATAATAACAGAGTCAAAGTATATTCAAAATCGTCCCCATATCATTTGTTTGAGAATTGCTTTGCGATCCTCCTGTATACGGAAGGGCCCGACCTAAGCCTGGCCTTTGGCGAGTGACATCGCAAGTGCACGTAGGTTGGAGGCGCATCTCAAGCCGGGAGCGGTGCTGGACGGCGAGCTCGCCAGAGAGGGGGGGTCCAGGCAGCAGGGGGCATCACGTCTCGACGCATGTACGCAGGCGAGGAGGAGAAGGAGGAGGACACGCGACTCGAATGACTCCGCCGAGGAAGCGAGGGAGCCACGACTGATTAGAGAGGAAAACACGGCTATCCCGAAGCCGCGTGGGTGTCACCTCGTAAGGGAATCCCCGTGCGCGGATGACACTTGGCCTCAAGATTTCTCAAGGCCGTGGAACGAAGCCTACTGGTCCCCCAGTCGACGGGCCGGGGAGGAGGAGGAGAAGGAGGGAGGAGGCGACGATAGGGGCGAGTAGTCCAGGAGAGAGCAAAACACGTATCCAGCGGCGCCGATGGTCCATGCCTTGGGCGAGGCTCCCAGGCGAATGCGTGCAATGCCCGCTCCTGGGCTATTCGCCCCCTTCGTCGCCTCCGAAGGATGAGGAGCAGGGACAACAGGAGTGCCAAGCAACTCCCGGCGTGATGCTGCCATGGCGCGAGGGCGTCATTGGAGGGTCGCCGGTCCTCCATCACCCCCGCCGTGCCGTCGCTCAGATTTTTTTTTGTTTTTTTTTTTGTTTTTTTGTTCTTTTTTTTTGTTTTCTCTCTCTCTCTCTCTCTCCACCACCTGCATTCGGTGAGTCTTTTTGGGATGCTCATTCCAACATGTAGCGCCTCGGCGAAGTAGTGGCCCCCTCGCGGCCTTCGGTGTGCTGCTGGCTGCCTCCGGTGGCCTCTCGTCGCCTCCTGGCAGCCTCGAGTGGCCTTCGGCAGCCCTCCGTGGCCTCCAGCGGCCTGCCGCAGCCTCTGCAGAGATGCAAGGAAGTATATATAGAGGCAAAACGTTGCACGTGCCGCGGCCGCTGATCACGAAGACGTAGCAGCAGCAGCACGACATAGTGGGTGCGGCAAGCCGCACCCGCAGGGGTCGTAGCCCCCTCCCGGAGTCGCCCACCTCCGGGTCCTCGTCCTCCTGCTTCGCCACGTCCCTTGCCACGCCCTGGCGTCGAAGCTCCCCAGAAAACCGAGCAAGTATATAGAGGCCTCCTGGTATCGAGACAGAGGATCGCGCCGCATCGCCAATGCATCGCTGATGCATCGGCGATGCATCAGCGACGTCGGCGATGCATCGTCGACGTCGGCGTGGGAAAACACGGGCTCCACATCGAGCCGCATCGTCGATGCATCGGCGATGCGGCGCGATCCTTCGACACCGTCTACTTGGACCCCATCTGGGAGGCCTAGGGCATAGTATGTAGGTTAGAGCGGGCTTTCAGACAGACCCACTCGTTGTACTTGTTGGCTCGCTGTCATCTCAGAACTGCTGTCATCCCCCCTGCCTCGACGAAGGCTGCGGGCGGGGGCCTACCACGATGGCATCGACCCTCGGATGACACTCGGCGGCGCGCCGCTGGGAGAAGAGTGAGAGGGGGCCCAGAGACCCAGCCGCTCCAGCTTTCTCGAGGCGTCGGCCCCGGAGGTCTGGACCACCTCCCTGGGGCTGGCCTTTCGTCCTGCGCTGTTCTCCGACGCCCCCGAGGCCAGGCGAGGGCCCCCAGAGGCCGAAAACCTTCAAAACCCCGCCGCTCCAGTTGCTTTTGAGCACCGGATCGCCAGGGGCAGGGCTTCTCAGGGGCGGCGGGGCTTCTCAGAAGCCCCCCGGCCTGCCGAGAAGCCCTGCGCCCCTCGGGGGAGGCTCCCAGGGAGCTCCCCGGAGGGCCATGCGGAGCCCTCCGGAGCCCTCGGAGCAGGCCCGCCCCCTCTGACTTCCCCCCATGGGCTTGCCGCCGACACGCTGCCGCTACAGAGGAAGCCCATGCCAAGACACGCCCCGCTTGCCTCCCGAGTGCCCTGGGTCTCTCGGGTTCTGATGGCTCCGCGATGGACGACGTGACGCCTCCATACCACAAATCGGTGGACCTCCCGGGGTCTCAGGGCTGGGCTTCTTGTGAAAGGTTTCTCGTGGTCGAGCTCCTGCTGCAGCTCGAAGCTCGAAGGGAGAAGAGAAGCGTGGATGCCACGACAGTGGACACTCTGACCGTGCATGTTTTGAGCCTGTTCGAAATAGGCGTGAAACATGTTTCAGCATGTTGGGAATCTATCGCCAACATGTTCTAACCATCTGGGAACTCTGTGGCAATATGCCTCCTGTCCATTGATCACCTTCCACAAGAAGGGAGCATCGGGGATCGTCTGACCCGGGTCAATCCAGACCTGGGCCAGTCAGGCCTTGCAGCATCCTGCAGGATCCTGCAAGATGCTGCACCCAAACCCGGGCCAGTGCGCAGGATCCTGCAGGATCCTGCAGGCTCCTGCACCCGAGCCCGGGCCAGTGCGACCCTGGCCCCGCAGGATCCTGCAGGACCTGGCCCTCTGGCGGACCCCCGCTTGCCTCGACCCCCGTCTCAAGGCTCCCGAGATAGAGGCCTCCTAGATGGGGTCGGAGTAGATGGGGTCGGAGGATCGCGCCGCATCGGCGATACATCGGCGATGCTTCAGCGATGCATCGGCGATGCATCGCCGATGCACCGACGATGCATCGCCGACGTCGGCGACGCATCGGCGACGTCGGCGTGGAGAGAATCGGGCCCCGCGTCGAGCCGCATCGGCGATGCGTCGCCGACGCGGCGCGACCCTCCGGCCCCGTCTGCTCCGACCCCACGTGGGAGGCCCAGACGAGCGCAGGCGGCGTGCCCGCGGCCGCCGGCGCACCGAGCGAGCGGCGGCCGCCGCAGCGCACCGAGCGAGCGGCGCGCCCGCGGCCGCCGCGGCGCGGCGAGCGAGCGGCGGCCGCCGCCCGCGGCGCCTCCGAGGCCCAGAGGTCGACGGCCTTGGCGGGCTTGGCAGCGCCCTGGGCGGCGGCGCCCGGCTGGAGCCGGGCGCGGCAGGGCTCCTGGCGGGCGAGGCGCGGAGTGAAGGAGGAGAACGAGGAGGAGGATAATGAGAAGGAGAAGGAGGAGGAGGAGGAGGAGGAGAAGGAGGAGGAGGAGGAGAAGGAGGTGGAGGAAGTGAAGGAGGATAATAAGGAAGAAGTGGAGGAGGAGGAGGAGGAGGAGGACGAGGAGGAGGAGGAGGAGCAGGAGCAGGAGGAGAAGGAGGAAGTGGAGGAGGAGGAGGAGCGCGGGGAGGCCTGAGCAAGTGGCACGCGTGCGCCGGCTCCTGCACCAAGGGAGGGGCGCGAGCCGCCAGAAGCCACTACCACAAGAAGGGGTTCCGCGGCCCAATGAGGGGCTGCCCTGGGAAGCCCGGGCGGAGCAAGGCTCCGGAGGGTGGGTGGCCCAGGGGAGCTGGGGCTCAGGCTCAGGGGAGGGGCCGAGGGGGACGAACCACCACGAACCACGAGGGGAGGGGCCGAGGGGAGAGCTAAAGAAGCACCTTTTTATTATGTTGCTCCCATCGTACTTAAGGATCACATCCCAGAAATCATCTCGAGCACCCAGACAGGTGTCGAGAAAGTGTCGCAGTGGTGTCGAAAAAGTGTCGAGCGAGTGTCTCCCAGGGCGCGACACGTGCAAACCCTCGAGTTTGGGTACTTTCTTGCTGCTCGAAATTCGTTGTGGTGATCAATGCTAAAGTGGGCTGGAACATCATAAACCTTTTACAGCGAACCCGTAGCACAAGGACGCATGATAAAGAGGCACGGGCCTTGGAAGGCCATGCCGGCACTCTGCGAGTGGGCGCGGCCACCGAGCGCGGGGCGCGAGGGAGGGGGCGAGGGAGGGGGAGATCGGGGAGACCTAAGCACTATCTCTTGCAGGCAACCCGTAGCACAAGGACGCACGATGATTCAAGGAGGCAAGGGCCTTGGAGGAGGGCCATGTCGACACTGTGCGAGCGGGGCGCGGCCAGCGAGCGCGGCCAAGGACGGGCCGAGGAGGCAAGGATGCAAAGGTACCTTTGGGGGAAGTTCGCCCCATCCTTACTGTGCGGGCTGACTGTCGTCGCGGGCCCGGCAGTAGGTATAGCCAGGTGGGGCTGCCAGACTGCGACTTGGCGCCGGGCATGGGAAGAAGAGGCTGGGGAGAAGGGGCCTCCCAAGGATACTAGGGGGCAAACAAACCTACCTCGCTTTTGACCACCCTCGCTTCCAAGAGATACGAAGCGATGCCAAACTACGGCATGTACTGGTCAGGCCGCTTGACGAGGAGGCGCATGGTATGACTTTGTTTTGCCTGGAAGCGAAAGCGGGGAAGGTAATTCACGCTCTGAGATACCAAAAAATGTGCTCCGCCGCCCTTCCGCCGAGGGGCCGCCGCCGTTTCGGTTTACGCCAGCCCCTGACATCTCCGCGTCCGGAGCAAAAACATCACGGGACTTTTGTGGGCCATCTTCGGCCCACCGGGGCCCCTGCTGGGCCCTCAGGGTCGTCAGAGAAGGACCGCGGGGTGAAAAAAGCCGGCCCCGAGAAGGAGCCCAGAGGTCTGGGGAGCCGCGCTGAGAACACACGGAGGAAGCTGGATGAGCATCGTTTAACCGATCCCCATCCCCACCAGCGCGGGCTGGGCCCTACTGGCCGATACACTCCCCTGTATGGGGAAATGGACTGCTCTCTTCGGGTTTCGAAGGGCATCTCCCCAACTGAGGTGGTGAGGCGCTGGGGCTCGAGATGTGGATGATGTACCACTGCAAGTCCCTGACTGATGCCTGACTCGCTCGATGTATTATTCAATACAAGGTGCAGCCCGAGCCAGCACGTTTTGAGCACTGCCTGCTGTCGCGACGGCTCGGTGATATATGGATTGCGCCGCTGCCGGCGCACTTCGAACCAATATAAATTACAGTGACAGGCGGTGTGAGACGTGAGGATGCGGATGGGGATCGATCGGTTCAGCGACACCGAGTGGGAGGGGGAGCACCAGGTCCGGGCGCCGTGACGAGTTCAGGGCCAGCGTTCTCGCCGGAGCGCTCCAGGCCCCGGGAGCTGCTCGGTCACCCACCGCTCTCGGCAGCGTCGCGCCCTCGCGCCGCCCTCTGGGCGGTGCGTCGGCGCTCTGGCCAGACCTGGTCGGAGAGGAGCGGGGAGCGCCGCGCGCATGGGCTCGCCGCAGGGGCTCGACCACCGGAGACCTTCCGGAAGCAAGAAGCCCAGCCCTGAGACCCCGCGACGTCCACCGCTCTTCGGCGTGGGGGGACGTCGCGCTGCCCACGGCAAGGCCATCGAGGCCCAAGGAGCCCTGGGCACCCTGGCGGCCAGCGGGGTGCTTCTTGGCATGGGCCCCACCTGCGCTGGGCACTGAAGCGCGAGGACGAGGAAAACGCGGGGGGAGGCAGGCGAGGAGGAGGGGGAGGGTGGCTAGGGGGGGCCCCTGGGGCGTCCGTGGTAGACCTGGTATCTGGACGAGCGGCCCCAATCGCGGCAAGAGGAGGAGGCTTCCGAATAAAATCCTTATTGGATTTTTTTTTGCTGGCTAGGGGGTGGGCGGAACAAGAGGGTGAGGAGGATACCGAGGACGGAAAGGGATCATCGTGGTAAAAGGTCCTGACATGCTCCAGTGTATTAGGGTCTTGGGTGAGGAGGAAGGGAGAAGGAGAAGGAAGAGGAGGACGAGAGAAAAGAGAGAGAGAGAGAGAACAAAAAAAAGATCGGGTGTAGCAAATTAAGGAATAGAGGGATGGATGGGAGTGGGATCGCTGCTCCTCCTCCTCCTCCTCCTCTTCCTCTCCCTCCTCCTTATATATTCCCCCCTCTCACCCATTATCCTCATCCCCCTCATCCTCCCCCTGGCCCCCCCTAACCCCCCTCCACCAACCAACCACAAGAGCCTCCTCATCCATCCGCCTTCCTTTCCTCCTCTTCCTCCTCTTTTTCCTCCTCTTCCTTCTCTTCTTTCTCACTCCTAAGTCTCCCTCCTCCACATCATCTGGCAGAGGCGAGGTGCGGCGAAGGCGGAGGAGGAGGAGGAGGAGGAGGATGAGGATAAGGAGGAGGAGGAGAAGGAGCAGCCGCAGGAGAAACCGATGGGAGTCATGTATCGATGGCGGACGTTGATCACTGTCTGTATTGCTCTTCGCTTCCTTGTTCATATCGTGCCTTTTCGTTCTGCTCCTACTGCGCACTACTTCACATAGATGCCGTCGGAAACGACGCGGGCCAGGGTGACCGAACGGATTGAACGTATCAATAAGCGGGGGGGGCATGCGAATGAGGAATGAGGCGGAAGATGAAACACGAAGTTCGGGACAAGGGGGAGGAGGCAGAGGATGGGGGAGACAGAGGCGGATCGACAAGAGGAGAAGAGGAGGAGGAAGAGGAGGAGGGAGGAGGAGGAGGAATGACAAAATTATGAGAACGGAGGTTTAACATTAAGGACGATCGTAGCTGAAGCGCAGCAAGCTATCCGAGCCTAGTGCTCAGGTGCGTGCAAGGCGACGGCAAAAGCTGCACTCTGCTGTGCGTCCGTGAGCTGTTCCCCATGGGTCATCGGCGACCGCAGCTTTGGACTTGTGATACATATGCAAAGAGCGGGCGCCGGGTGTAATCGCATGATGAAGGAGACACAGATGAGTGGAAGGAGAGAGAGGGGTTGAGGAGGAGCGGGGGGTTAGAAGAGAAGATGCGAAGCAGGACGGGTTGCTCTGCCAGAACCTCTACGATGCAAACCAGTACCAAACATGATATACCACTGAACAGCGATCAACAAAACCGTTGTGCGTCGCCGCGCTGCGCCCAGTTCAGCCACTGCCGTAGCGGCAGCAGCGCCACACTGTCGCGCCGAGCAAATGCCAAGCTGAACCAGCCGAGAGAGGCCGCGTCGCCATGCGATCCGGCAGCGCGTGCCCATCCGCTGGGATCTCCGATCGGGGTGGCAGCGTGTGCCCATCGGTGGGAATACCAGGTCGGGTTGGCTCAGCCAGTGGCGTTCGAGCTGCATCCGTCACGTGAGCGTTGCCGTATTTGGCGTCTCGACACTGGGCGGAAGGCTGGGGGGAGGGAGGGGGTCTGGCTCCGGACCTCTGCTTCGTGCGACTGTTTGCGGCAGTGCGTCCTATGGGGGACGGACTCCACCTTCTCGAAAAAGGCGCCCCCAACAGCCGAGATTTACTCCAGGGGGGGTGCGAAGGCCCGCGCCGATCGACAAACCATGTTTCTTCATCAAGTCCTCGCTGGGTCTTTTGTTTGATGATGAAGGCGGTCGGCGCGCGCGCCGAGCAGTGCGGGCCACGTCGTGGCGAGGGCATGGCGGCACGGAAGAGGGGAGCTCCCGCCTGCAGCGAGGAGTGCCAGGCGCTCGCCGCGGCAGCGCTCTCAGGCCAGGGGGCCGCCGCCCTCGCCGCACGACGGGTGTATCGCCGATCGGCAAAACAATGAACAAGAAAACGATCACGTTGCAGCCATCACCAGAGTGGCCTCAGGACAGCATTTTACCCTAAGAGTACCCAACAAAAATGCACAACACTGTATACGATTGAAAATACCCCGAACATACACAGCTACGGTGCATCCAGGCAGGCCTCCTCGGTTCTACACCAGTCCGGGTCGCTGCACGAGTTCGCGTCGCAGCCGTCGGAGCAGCACCGATGCAGCAGCCAGGGCCGATGCCTGCGGCGGGGCCGACTGCTCTGGCACTATAGGGTCGGCGTGGCTCCTCCAGTGGCACTCGAGTTGCAGCCGCCACCAGACTGCGACTTCAGGAAGGCATCCTCGGTGCTGCACCAGCCCGGGTCGCTGCGCGATGTCGGGTCGCAGCCATTGAGGCACCACCGACCCTGCGTAGGGGGCCTGTGCATGCCGCAAAGGCGCCTGCGCTGGGGCGCCAGGTCGGCGTGGTTCCACCGGTGCCGTTCAAGCTGCAGCCGCCCTCAAACTGCGGATTCGGGCAGATCTCGTCGGTGCTGCACCAATCCGAATCGCTGCACGAAGCTCGCGTCGCAGCCACCGAAGACACACGGACCAAATGATGAACACAAGGATCTGGCCGCTGCTGCGATTCTTACGGGATGTGGCGCCTCAGACGCGCCAGGCTCGCTCCTCTGACGCATCATAAGCCGCCACGACCACAGCGCAAGGCGCAACGACACAAGCAACCATACCGTCCAGCATGACAGCAATTCCGAGGAGGTGCGTGCAAGTCAGGGCCAATATTGAACAAATGTGGCTTCGGAAAGAAGGACCAGAAGCAAGCGGACGAAGGCGATAAGGCGTACTCACTCGGATGCTGCTGTGGAACACGAGGGGGAGGCGGAGTAAGAAGAGAGGGACCGAGGAGGGAGTATCATGGAAATGAGGATGAGCAGGGACAGGGGGAGGCGGAGGCGGAGTGGTGCCTGGGGCAACAGCGGTGAGAAGGGGCCAGGAAGACCGGGGGGAGGACGCGAGGCGCTTCGAAGTGCACGACTGCGAACGCCGAAACGAGAGCTGGAAAAGGGCCCACCCTGCAGGCTCAGTTAGGCGCACATCGCTAATCGGTAATGCAGCCCTCCTTGAGCGCAATCCCCCCCCCAAAGCAACAACCAAGCAGATGCAGGTTTCCGCTATTGCGCTCCTTATGCCTGGACCACGAAGCCCCTGGCCCACGCGGGCCCGTGAACGCCCGCGCGTCGAGACGCGCCGCGCCCCTGCGCGCCCCCAGGGAAACCCTGGCGAGGCAAAGCGACGGAGCAAGCAAGTGTGAATCCATATCTCAGGAGCGAAACAAGGACGTACATGTACATGAATCCACGCTGGTTTCGAGAGCACGCATTGCACAAATGTTCGTATAACGCGGCGGGTCTCGCGAATCGAGGGGCCGCGCTCATGTACATAGCTGGGCGCGTACGTCCTTTGTGGGCTCCCTAATATCCCCGAACACGCCCCACGTGGCCCACCATTCCCGCAATCGCGCCCGGGCGCAACCGCTTCTGCCCCGCGCGGCCCACCAGAATGACGAACCCCAGCTCCAAACACACAAGCACTTCTTCCAGCGACTTGCTCCCTCCCCCAACGAGCGCGCCAGCGTTTGAGCCGAGGACGCACGCGCTTCTCGAGAAAAGAAGCGGCGCGCAAACTGCCAACATTTTCCTTTGGAGGGCCGGGGGGATCCTTGCGCAGCCCCGCCCCCCCCCCTCCCCAGCAATGCTCTGCTGCTGGGAAGAGGAGGGGCGGGGGCGAGGGCACCAAGACTTGACCCAAAGACAACCGCATCTCCGAGGCGTCGAGAAAGAGGAGGAGGAATACTGCGCTGGGAATGATCGTAGCAGAGCTCCCCCGGGAAAAAGAACGACAACCCTCTATGGGGGGGGGCAGTAGTCGTTACCTACAGGTTTTCTTGCACAGCTCAATCTCACCGACACTTGCTGCTGGCGCTGCGCGACTGCTGGTCGTGCCACTCGCGCAGTGCCGGGGCCCTCCCCAAGCACCGGAGGGCCGCACCTTAAAAAAGCGGGCAGCGCGCACCTCGGCGCGCCGCGCGCTCTGACATTCCGAGGCGCCGGGCGCCTGGGGGCAGCACGGAGGCTCTGGGCCTGCACCGTGCTGCCGCCCAGGGCCTTCAGATTACGACGCGCACCCAGGCGTGCCGCCCCACGAAGCCTCCGCGGGGCACCACTCCCACGGGGACCAGTCTACATGCACGCACGCCTTGGCGGGGGGACCAAGGCCCTGGGCAAGACGGGCAGGGGGCGACGAGGAGCAAAAGCCCCGTCCCCGCCAGCCCCTGCCGAACATCGTGGTTGCCCCCGACCCTCGGACAGGCACGAGCGAGGTGACGATCGGGCTACGACCCGCCTGTTTACCTGGGAAGGGCACCCAGAAGCACAGGTGCCAGGAGAAGGAGGAGAAGGAGGAGGAGGAGGGGGAGGAGGACGACGAGGAGCAGGAAGAGGAGGGAGAGAAGGAGGAGGAAGAAGATGTGGAGGAGGAAGAAGAACGCCACAGGTACTACCTAAGTTTGGTCTAGCGTAAAAGAAAGAGGAGGAGCACGAGAAGCAGGAGGATGAGGAGGTGGAGGAGCACGAGGAGGAGGCGGCGAAGTTGGGCCCGGGGGGGGAGCGCGGCCGCCGCCGAGGCGGCCGCCGAAGCGGCCACCGCGGCCGCGGTCGCAGCGCCGCCTCGTGCTCCGCCCAGAGCGCCTCGCACTTGGCGCCCAGCTCCTGCAGCGGGGGGGGGAGAGGGGGCGGGGCTTCGGCGGCGGCCGCCGCCGCTTCCCCCTGCCGCTCCTCCACGTGGCGCAGGCGAACGGAGGAGGTGATGATGGTGGGGATGATGGCGATCGCCACGCCAGTCTCATCATCATCGTCGTCGTCATCAGCACCACCACCACCACCACCATCCTCTGGCTTGAGGGCCGCGCGTCGAGGCGAACCCGGCCGACCGCACAGTGGCTCCCGCACCCAGGGTTAAGTCGGGCAGGCCCCTCCGCAGGAGGAATATTTCAAAAGTAAAAAGTGACCCTGGCGAAGAACCCAACTTCTTCTACGCGCGTGGAAACTATCACCAGGACCGCTCGATGCATAAGAGCTCGTTTGGGTGGGGCTTTCGCATTGGCCCCTGAAAACATCGCCGAAGAACGTCGGACCAGGCTCGGCACGCACTCGCGCGACTCAAGTCGCACACGGGAAGTTAAGTAATGCATGCGGCGCGGAACAGGAGCTCCTCCGCTGGAGGCTGCGGTGGACGCCGAAGTGGACCCTCCTCCAGTGGACCACGAAACGTGTGAGGTGTTCGCCGAAGTGGACCCGAGTACGCATGCGGACCCTGCCACTGGAGCCTTCGGTGGAGCTCCCTATGGGGCCACGAAACGTGTGAGGGATGTGCCCAAATGGACCCGTGTACGAATGCGGACCCTGCCACTGGAGCCTTCGGTGGAGCGCCCTGGGGCCAAGAAGCGTGTGGAGCGCGCCGAAACTATGATGATAATGAAGACGGAGGTGATGATGATGGTGGTGGTTGTGATGGGAGATGGGAAAGAGAGGATGAGGGAAAAGAGAAGGGAAGAGTGAGGAGGAACATGAGAGGCGGGAGGATAGGGAGGAAGAAGGAGGACGGAGATGCGCGGCGCCGCGAACTCAAAACGAGGACCCAACACGCAGGAGGGTTGGGAAATGGTCTGGGGACGATGCTTCGGCCAGTTCTGGACTGCTTTTGAGCATGCTTCGACTATGTGTTTGGGCTTCGTCCAACACCCGCCTGTCGGAGGCCATGCCCGACCTGAACCCAGGGCAGCGGATGTGGAGGGCACGTCGCGAACACCGGCCGGCCACGCAGGAGCTCCCCCCCCCAACCCGGGGCCCTCGGAGGGAGGGGCAAAGGGGGGCTCGGCCCGCGTGGCCCCCCAGACCCGGGTCGGCCAGAGAGGAGGGGGAGGAGGAGGAGGAGGAGGAGGAGGAGGAGGAGGAGGAGGAGGAGGAGGAGGAGGAGGAGGAGGAGGAAGTGGAGGAGGAGGAGGAGGAGGAGGAGGAGGAGGAGGAGGAAGTGGAGGAGGAAGAAGAGGAGGAGGAGGAGGAGCTCAAAGAGACAGAGGCGCGCGCTCCACGACGCGCAGAGCGGCTGCGCGCACCTGGCCGGGACCTCCCTGCGTCGAGGCAGACGTCGAAGAAGAAAAGGGCGCCGTAAGCAGAAACTTCTGGCGCTCCGCACAGGTTTCCTCCCCTCCTGGCTGGGCCCTCCTCCCTCCTCCCTCCTCCTCCTCCTGGAGGATCCGCGCTGGGCCCCCCCATCCCTGGCCGGCGGGGCGCGCCAGGGGCGGCGCCGAAGGCGCCGCCGGGGGGGGCCCAGCGCGGCCCAGCCGAGGGATCCCAGCGCGGATCAGCGCGGAGCGCCAAAGTTTAGGTTTATGGCGCTTCTTCTTTTTCATTCTCTTCTTCTTCTGCGGAAAAAAAGCTCCATGGCATCGAACCGCGCTTGCTCTCTGGCTGGCGCTGGCGAGCAGGCGCTCTGCGAGGAGTGCGGGAGCGCGCTCGGGGATCGAAGGGGATTGGCGGCCCCCCGCGGCGCTCGTCTCCCAGGGCGTCGTGCGCTTCTCTCCGTGCGTGCCGGTGCTCCTCCTCGTGCGTTATGGCTTCCAGGGTTAGGTCACGGCGGGTTTTGGACGAAGAATTTGAAAGAGTCCGAACATATTGAGAAACAAACCGAAGATGCTCAACAACATCGACCCCAGACTATTTTTGTTTGGACTACTTTGGAACATCTCCCCTGTGGAGGGACACGCCCGACTTAAACTCCAAGGGCTGCGCCCAGGCCCTGGGGCCCTCAGAGGACGCCCCCAGGGTGAATCATGGAAGCTTTTGTGTTTGGGGGGGAGGGGGGTCGAATGTTGCTGCTCCCCTCAGGGCAGTGTGGTGCAGTGGGATCGCTGTGGCAGTTCAAGGGGTGGGGTGGGGTGGGGGCGGGGCGAATGCTTCTGCTCCTCTCAGGGCAGTGCGGTACAGTGGGATCACTGTGGCAGGCCAAGGGGTGGGGGAGGCAAGACAACGGAGGACAGAGGAGGACGCAGAGGTAACACACAACGCAGGCAGAGGGGTGGGTGGGGGCAGGGCGGCCTCCGTCCCGGGGAAGGGGCCGAGAGCGCCGGGGCACATGTCCAGCCTCCCCCCTGCCGCTCCTCTGGTGCTCACCCTCGCGCCTCCTGCTCCTGCTCGTGCCTCGGACTCGGCTGTGCGAGCGAGCCTCGAGGTGAGCACCTGTGCAGGCAGAGGCGCCCCGGCGATCCGCCATTGGGGGAGACCACGAGGTGCCGATACCGCTACTCCCCGGACCTCTGCCGGGTTGCGTTCTGACCCGGACTTCGAGGCGAATCCAGCGGTGGCGACGAGGGCCTCCCGGGAGGCCCAAAAAGGAGAAACTGGACGAGGGGGTAGAGGCATGCGTACCTTTTCCTTCTTTGACTATTGAGACGCCGGTGCCGTCGCGGAGGAGACGAGCACTGCAATGGTTCGCCCCAGAAGGACGGCATCCGCTGCCGCCAATCGCGCAGCGGCGACCGTGCGCAACCCGAACCACGGCGACCTGCGGCGACCGTGCGACCTGCCCGTGCTCATGCTGCTGCTGCTGCTGCTGCTGCGCCTGCAGCCGCTCCTGCTCCCACCTCCTGCGCCTGCTCGAGCTGACCCTGCTGTTCCTGCTCCTCGATTATGTTCCTGCGCCGCCTCCTCCTCCTCCTCCTCCTCGCTCTCTCCATCCGTCTCTCCTCCTCCTCCTCCTCCTCCTCATCATCATCATCATCATCATCATCATCATCCTCTGTCTCTTCCTCTCTTCCAAACACTTGCTGAAACAGGGGGAAAGGGAACATGAGCCTAAACATGGTCCCTAGCCTAACATGGGCAGGCAATACAACGAGGTACGGCTACACAACATTCGATAATGCAAGCCAGACGGTGCAATGCAAAAAAATGCGAAGCAACGCAAATGATCGACTCAACGCAGAGAAACCCAGCACAATGTAAGTCGGCGTAGGACAACTCAAGGTGAGGCAACGCAGCGCAGTTCCAGGGAAGGCATAGCGCACATCATTCCAGATCAGCGAGGTGCAAGGCAAACGAAAGCACTGCAAACCCATGCAGACCAATAGCGCTTCGTAAGTACGCAACGAATCAACCGAGGAACTCTTAGAAATCCTGGATGACCCCAGGGGCGCGGGTTGCGGGGTTAGGTCGGGCATGTGCTCCTACAGGCGGATTTGGAAGAGAAATTAGACACAGTTTAAAGCATAACCCCAAATGGTCAAACTTAGTCAAAAAACCGTTTTGGACTGTGCTTGAATATTCGTCCTGTAGAGGACCCTGTTGCCAATGAGAGGGGGGAGAGGCCCGTTCAGAAACAAAAAAACGAGCCGACAACACAAGCACCCAAGGATTGTGGATGCCGTGGTAATGGACACTCTACGAATCTTAGCATTGGGTTTTACCATGTGCATCGAATGGTTTAAAGCTGCGTGACACATGTTTCAAACATGTGCGTGTTGCATGTTTAAGACATGCTTAACACATGTTTAGCCATTTGGCAACATGCTTCCTCTCCATTGAAGGTCGTCCACAATCCAAGGGTATGTGAACACTGCCGAGCCCCTGACGAAATCGCAGACAACAGCAGAAAACACTTAACGCCTCGGAAGACACCTGGAACCTCGGGAGACCAAAAGATCCCAAAAGATCCCGATACCACAACCCCCCAGATCTCTCCCGGGGGGCGTTCTGATCGAATGCTCGAGGCGAACCCTGCAGTGGCGACGAGGGCCTTCCAGGAGCCCTCCCGAACGTAAAACCAGGGCAGGGGTAGCGGTATCGGCACCTTGTCCTCCGCTGAGATCCGCTCGGGAGTTACCGCGAGGCGGCAGAGCACCCTCGCGGATCCAGGACACGACAACTCAGACGAGCGCCCCGCGGCGAGGCGGGCGCGGCTTCCTTCGCCTTCGTGCGAGGCGGGGATGTATCCATCACCACTGCTCGAGGGATCGCTCTTCGGTGAGCTGGGCAGGTGGTGGTCATAGACAGATTGGTGTACCAAACCCAGGGCATGAATACAGATCACCCGTCTCATAGAGTTGCGGATGCCACGACAATGGACACCCTAACAGTCCTATCATCGAACTAACATGTGTTCACATTGTAGGGAAATGTACTGGAAATGTTGGACTCCTGTTTTTTTAATGCTTGAAAACATGGTGGAAACATGTTTTAGACATCTGGGAATTCGTTGGCAGCATTTTTCCTCTCCATTGATCGTCCTCCACAAGGGCCTTGGAATGCCATGTGAACGCTTTCCGAACGAGGCTGGCCAGCGAAAGTCGCCATGGATGGGCCGAGGAAGCAAGAATGCAAGGGCAACCTTGGGAAAATTGCCCACCCTTGCCATGCGGGTCGACTGTATCCGTCACCACTGCTTGGGGGATCGACCTCTGGTGACCTGGGCCAGGCAATGGACATGTATAGTTGAAGCTTACCAGACCCAGGGCATGAAGCTATCCGTATCCGCCGCCTGCCGAGGTCCCCGAATCGGGGAGACGTAAGACTCGGGCACGGAGGACTCGGGTTGGCCCGACGGGGCCACCATGAAAACGACGAGACCCAGTCTGAAATCTGACGCGAACTCCCGCTGCAGCCGCCCCACGAAGACTGGGCCGTCAAAACCCAGGACGCGCTCGCCAGAATACATGTCGGCAAACCCGAGGTCGGGCTTACTCGAGTCCTACGCGAAGGAGGAGGAAGGAGGAAGGAGGAAGGAGGAAGGAGGAGGAGGAGGAGGAGGAGCGAGGAGGGAGGGAGGAGCGAGGAGGGAGGAGGAGAGTAGGAGGGAAGGAGGAGGAAGGAGCAGGAAGGAACGAGGAGGAGGAGGAAGAGGAGGAGGGAGGGAGGAGGGAGGAGGGAGGAGGGAGGGAGGAGGGAGGGAGGAGGGAGGGAGGGAGGAGGGAGGAGGGAGGAGGGAGCTTCCCCGACCGACGATCGATCCACCAGGCGGTGGCGGACGAGCCCCCGCCAAGGGGCAGGAGCCCCGTGCCCGCCCGCGCCCCCTCCTCGGCTCGCCTGAGGGCCTGCTCCGCGGCAGCGATCTCCTGGAGGGGCGCGCGGGGGGGAGAGGGCGCCGCCGTCCCCTCTCTGCTCCGGGGGTAGGGGGGGGGGAGGGAGGGCGAGCAGGAGGAGGAGGGGGGGAGAGGCGCGAGGAAGCTGGAGCGCGGAGGCGAGGGGAGAGGGGAGGAGCCACCCGGGGGCGCGGAGGGGCATGCAGGAGGGGAGGTAAGGGAAGAGGCAACGAGGAAGGCGAGAAGACGGCGTGTGGAAGCCTCTGTCGTCGTCGTCGTCGTCGTCGTCGTCGTCGTCGTCGTCGTCGTCGTCGTCGTCGTCGTCGTCGTCTGCAACCGCCAGCCTCAAGGAAACACCAAGGCAATTGAGAAACGTCGTAGTTAAGTCGAAGGAAACCCCGTCCCTTTGATCCCTTCTCTGTCTGGGGAGGGGGGGGGTCCTTGGTCAGAATACAAACCGCCCCCCCGAGAGCTCCTGGGGGGTGTCCCCCCACTCAGGGGCTCCCAGGGGGGGTCTCCCCCTGTGGACAGGGGGGAATTAAGCACCCCCCCCCTTCCTGACAGGCCTCCAAAGCGTTAGCGTCGTCGTCGTCGACGTCGCCGCCGCCGCCGTCGTCCTCGTCCCCCTTCAGGGTCGGCAGCACCGGCCGTAAGGCCTTCGCAATTTATAGATGAGGAGATGAGGACAGAGACGACAAGGAAGGCGAGAAGACAGCACCTCAAATCTCGATTGCAGTGCCGCACTGATGTGGGAACGGAGAGCATCGAAATCTCGACATCGGTGTTGCAGGGATCCCGAGAGGAGAAAAATCAAAATCGGGTGTTGTTAAACCCGCCAGCCCTGTCGGCGTGTGTGAGAGGCTTGCCCGTCTGAGTCGTCCTCGTCGTCGTCATCCTCGTTGTCTCCGTCGCTGTTCGTGGCCCTCCTCGTCAAACGTCCCAGCCGAAGAGAAATCACGCAAAATCGTCATGGAATCGAAATGAAGCCCCTCCCTGTGATCCCTTCGCCGCCGGGTGTGTGGGTGGTCCCAGGGGGGGGTAGGGGGGGGGTCCGAGGGGGAGGGTTTGGGGGGAGGGTAGCGTGGTGTTTCCCGGGGTTGTGAACCCCCTCCTCCCTGTGGGGGAACCCTTCCTGGGAGAAGTTTTCCCCTTCGATTCCTTGCCTACCACACGCCTCCGGTCCTCACTTCAGGGTCAGCGGCACCGGCCGCCAGGCCTTCACCTCTTGGAGCCGATGCGTTCCTCTCTCCTTCCCCCCCCTCTCTCAATATCCTCCATGCTCCTCCTCCTCCTACTCCTCCTCCTCCTCCTCCTCCTCCTCCCCAGCCCTTTCCGTCCTCCCTTAAGATGAAGCCGGGATCGGGGCAAAATTTGACGGGGATAAAAATCATGTTCGGTTTTTCAAATCACCGGGGGCGCCGCCGAACGGGCCTGCCACGCCTTGGGCGCCATCGGCTTCGCGAGGGAAGAAAAGCGCCCCGGCGCGGATGAAGCCACGGCGCGTATTCGGCTACGCGCGCGACCGAGGGAATTCAGCGCCAAACGCCTTTCACTCCAGAAGGCCCGACGTCAACAAAACAAATTTGAGGCCCAAAGGGGGCCCCAAGGAGGCGGACCGCCAAAACAATCACGCAACCAACGCAACGACAAAAACACGAAAATGTCAAAAATCGCGTTACTCAGTGACCTCTTCGGCCAAGCAACGCCGCGATAATGCCCAAGACGGCATTGGAAAAAAGTCACGCGCGCGGCCAGGCGACTTCCCCGCGCCGCCCCAAGGTTCCCGAAGCGCGCCGAAATAACCGTAGAGAACACCCCGGAAAGTCTTTGGAATTCCCCGCTCCATGCAATATCCGCCACTGAACAATCTCGCGGACGCCTAGCGCGTGCGCGCGGGCGTCCACCATGGATGCCCAACTCCGGTTTCCGAGACAATCGCGCGCAACCGCCTGGGGGCCTCGGCAACCTCGCAATTGGCCCAGGGGCCCGGCGGCCCAAGGGAATCGAAGACCGAGTTCGCAACTCCGGAAGCATCGGGCGCGGCGCCAGCCAGTCGCTCGTCTCTGGCTGACAGTAGGACGCCTGGAGACCCGGTAAAACCTAGGGAACCGCTGTTCAGAGGTTCGCAGAACCAGAAACCGGGGCGCGCCAAATTCTCGCGTCCGAACTTCTCTGAGAATCTCTGAAAATCTCTGAACTAGCCACCCCGCGTGAAACATTCCCATAAACCCAAAACCTCGGAGCTGGCCGAAACTCTCTGAGAGTTTTTCGGCCCGCGAAATTTGGCGCGCCCGGATTTCTGGTTCCGAGATCCTCTGAAATCGCGCTGCGGCGGCGCCCAGCAGGTCCTCGCGCGCCCAGGGTGGGGGCCGTGGACATCGCGGGCCGCGATGGTCCCGACCGCGAGGTCCTTCCTCCTGCCCCTCGACGAGTCCACGCTCATGGACACGCTCTCTGCGCTGAGCGTGGACCGCGCCATCCGCCGGTAGTTCTGCGCGACGACAGCCAACTGGCCGCCGACGGACAAGGCAATTTTTCTCCGAACTGCGCGTGCCACCGAAAACGTACAATAGCCCCCGGCTCGGGGAGAAACACTTTCGAAGCATTTTCAGGCCGCCAGCGTCGTGGCTGCCGACCCGCCGCGCGCCGACCGAGAGACTAGCTGGGCCCACTACGTCCACGGCGGCGGGCGGGCGCCCAAGAGAGCTGCAACCGCAAATGCGGCCTCCATGGCGCCACAGGCGTAATATGTGCGACGCATTCTCGGGCCCCCATCAGCGCATTGGCCAGCGCCCAAGTCCCTGAAACGCAAACCTACTGCGCCCCCCGTGCAAGCCGCGCACCCGCCCACGATGCTCGTGCACACCAGATTTCCTGCCCGCCCCCAACAGTTTAATTGAGCGCCCATGTGTTACTTGGGCTCCTCAAGCCCTCGAACACTCTTTGGGAACTTCTGCGAATGCGCGCGCTACGCTCCACAAATCGGCGTTTTATTTTTCTCTGGAACTCTCCCAGAATCTCTGGTTCCGATTTGTCCCGATCTTCCGCTCAACTGATCCCTCCCCCCGTCCCCAGACCACCGACGTCTCGATTTCTCATGACGCGACCTCCAGAGCTCCAGACCCATTCCCCGGGACCGGTTTTTCATCCTGAGTCGTTTTCTGTGGGTCCCGGGGCCCGGTAGGGGCCCCCAGAGGCCGAAAATAGCGAAAATCCTCCCGTCGTGATTCTGTTCATGACCCGAGGGGGTCTGGGTCCCTGGCTCGGTGGATCCTTCACGATGCTCTTCCCGAGCGCCTCCCACTTGACGAGTCCGTCGGTGCCCTCCAGCAGCGTGCGCAGCGCACGGGCGCCCTCCTGGACCAGAGCGGGGGGGGGGGCTCTTGATCTTCGGGCGGCGTCAACTGACCACCTCGCCGATCCTGGCCCTGGGCGTTCTCTTCTCCCCCCCCCTCCTCCCCACTGCGCCTCCTCCTCCTCCTCCTCCTCCTCCTCCTCCTCCTCGCAGGGTGCACTCCCGGATCCGCGCCAGGCCCCCCTCGCTGGCGCGCGCAGCGCGCCAGGGGTGGCGCCAGGAAGCGCCGCCCAGGGGGCGCTCAGCGCAGATCCACGAAATCCGCGCGGAGCGCCAAAAGTTTGTGCTGATGTTGTGCTGTATCATCGGGGGACCTTGTCTGTCCCGTCGCGGCCCTATCTGCGTCGAATCCGTGTCGAACCCATGTCGGCCTCGTCGGATCCGTATCGAATCCGTGTCGAATCCGCGTCGAATGCCAAATCTGCGTCGAGTCCGCATCGAGCCCGCGTAGGGCACAAGAAAAGACACCAACTTGGGGGACAGGCGAGGTCCCCCGAAGATGCAACGTAACGAGGGGAGGCGAGAGAGCACGAGATGAGGAAGGCAAAAGGGTGGGTCACTCTCGGAACAACCATGCTCATCCGGAAAACCCGCGGGGGGAGCCACCGGCATCTCACCCGCGGCCGCTTCGCAGCAGCAACCTGAGATCAGCGCGGCAGCGCGGATCTCGGCAGAAGACAGCGCTTCGCGCGCTCTGCGCGCCTGGCGGCGCCCCGGTGCCAGGGCGAGGGTGGCTGGGTTCGCCGAGTGCGGTCCACTCCGCGCAAAGTGCCTGCTCGCAGACGTCCGAAACAACACCTTGTCTGCTCTGGCGTGATGCGTCGCAGACTCCTGGCGGGGGATCCAGGCCACTTGCAAGCAGTCACTCTGCGAGTCGTGGAACGCGCTCGTCGATGGGTGGCCCGGGAGGGAGCTGCGGGGGGGGGGGCCCGCGGGGACGGGGGGGGGCCGCCGACGGGGGGAGGGGGGCAGAGGTGTGGCGCACGGGGGGTGAGGGCGCGAGGCTCCTTGGGGGGGGAGGCGGTGCGGGGGGGGGGAGGGGGCGGCGGAGAGGCTGGCGGGGCAGGGCGCGCGAGGGGGCACGAGGCCCCTGCGAGGACCACACCTGCCGTCGGGACGCAAGTCGGGCATGTCCCCTTCCAGGCGGGGCAACATATTCAAAATAGTTTTAGCACGTACTCAAACATTGTCAAACAAACAATAGAGAAGTCGTCCCCGAACTATTTTCTGACTGTTTTTGGATATTCCCTGTAGAGGGACACGCCGACTTCAACGCAGGAGTCACGGGTCGCGAGACACAGGAAACAGGGGTATCCTTGATTTGGCAGGGTCGACCTACTGACCCGGGCCGACTGTAGGGAGGGTGATGAGAAACGAGAGAACAGGAGATGAGGAAGGCGAGGGCTTGGGAACGGGGACGAGGTTGGTCGGGTAGTGGAGGGGGGGAGAAAGGGGGGGAGAGCAGAAGGATGAAGAGGGACGAGCGGAGAAGAGGGAGAGCAGATGGTGCAGTTGAGGGATTCAGCGGGGGGGTGAGAGTGCGAGGGCTGGGGGCCAAGACGTCTAATATGACCTTGGTTTGCTGAAAACGGCGAGCAAGGCCATGAAACATCGTATTGTGCCAACAAACACAGACGATGTGGACGCCCTTCCGTAAATGGAATCCGGCGAGGGCTGCATCCCAAGCTCATGGGGGATGCGGTTGATGTCGTCCCTCCTGATGGCGAGTTCGAGTCAAGATCACTGATCTGGAAGCCTCCTGGATGGGGTCGGAGTAGATGGGGTCGGAGGATCGCGCCGCATCGCCGATACATCGGCGACGTATCGCCGATGCATCGGCGATGCACCAGCGATGCAACGTCGACGTCGGCGACGCATCGGCGACGTCGGCGTGGAGGAAAACGGCCCCCACATCGAACCGCATCGGCGATGCATCGGCGATGCGGCGCGTTCCTCCGACCCCGTCAACTCCGACCCCATCAAGGAGGCCTAGATGATCGATGATCCTCCTCCCTGCCTCGCTCCGCCCATTTACTCCATCCAAGGAGGAGGAGGAGGAGGAGGAGGAGGAGGAGGAGGAGGAGGAGGAGGAGGAGGGGGGGAGGAAGGGGGGGGGGAGGAGGAGGAGGCGGAGGAGGAGGAGGAGAGGAGGAGGAGGATAATCCCTCGTCCCTTCATCCTCCTCCTCCTCCTCCTCCCCCTCCTCCTTCTCCTCCTCCTCCTCCTCATCATCATCATCCTCCTCCTCCTCCTCCTCATCATCATCATAATCCCCCTCCTCCTGCCCTCCTCCTCCTCCTCGCTCCCTCCCTCGCTCCGCCCATCTACCCCGCCCTTTCCCCACGGCTCTCGGCCGCGGGGCGCATGCGGGAGCCAGCGCGGGCGGGTTCTCTGCGAGGGCGGGTCTCCTCCACCAGCCGCGCACAGCACCCCTGCACCTGCGAGAGGAACGCCACGTCGGCGCGGTCCTCGTCGGTCCAGTCGAGGGCCTCGGCCCCACACCCCTCGCAGGCCGATCGCCCGCCCTGGCCTCGAGGCACCAGGAGCAAGACCGTTGACCCGCGAGCGCCAGCCCCCTGGAGCTGTTGGGGGCAGGCCCCCGGGAGGCGGCCCTTGCGCGACCTGCGCAGGAAGCACAGCGATGACTCGCATGAGCTGGGAGACGACGGTCGGCGACTGCGCTTGCAAGAGCGTGCCCTCTGTCAGGCCCGGGCGCTTGTGCTCACCTCTCTATCCATATCTGTTGTCTGTGCTCTTACTCTGTCTCTCGCGTCTGTGTAGTCTCTCTCTCTCTCTCTCTCCATTTCGCTCTCTCTCTCTCTCTTTCTTCATTTCTTTATGCATAAATATATACACATGTGTATATATATACACATATATCAGTGTACTGTGAAGGAGCATGAGCGTATGGAGATATGTTTGTGGGGGATATGTTTGGGGAGCCCCCGGGCGCTGCTAGAGCCTCTTGGAGGCCTCTTCGGGCCCTGCCGGCGGACTCGGGGGCCGCCTTCGGGGAGCGGCCTCGCTCCGTGACTTCGGGCTTCTCATCTTGGGCCCCTCTTGGGGCTCTCCTGGAGCGCTCTTGGGCCGGATTGGGGGGCCTGTCGGGGTTCTCTTGAGCCGTCTTGCGAGATTAGTGGGCGGCTCTTGGTCTTGTCTTAGAAAATGAGAAGCCCGAAAAATCAAGAGCGCAAGAACCAATGCAAAAAACCAAATCCATAATTCGTGGCTCTTGCGGGCCCTCTTGCAGCTGCTCTTGGGCCGTCTCGGGGGCCTCCTGAACCCGACCGTCGGCCAGCGAAAGTCGCTAAGGATGGGCCGATGAGGCAAGGATGCAAGGGCACCCTCGGGAAGGTTGCCCATCCTTGCCACGCGGGTTGACTGCAACTGTGCAAGAAACGGCGTCGCGACACGCCAAACCACAGTTCGCGACCCGTGTCTCGGGTCGGGCGAACGGGGGGGATAGCAAAGGGGGGGTTTGAGAATCAGCTCACGTAGCCGATTTTCCCAGCGCCTCCCGGCGCCGGGAGGCGCCCATGTACCGAGGAATGGGCCCGGCGGCGGGGCGGAAACCAGCTACAGATTTCGTAACCCCCCCTTTCCCTATCCCCCCCTTTCGTTCGGCCCGAGTGCCGTGCACCAGCATGCTCCGACAGTCAGGGATGGACAGACCCCCCTTCAGTAAAACGTGGTTTAGTGAAAACGACCTGAGGCCCAACCTGGCGGGCGCAAGCCTGGAAAATAACGGCCACGGCGCCCTCTCTAGAACCGAAAACGGACAATTCACTAATCGACGTGTCACTGTTGGGGGTTCTGTCCACCTCCGAGACAGAAGCCCGCCCCCGGCGCCGACCTCCTCCGGAGCGCCACGCCGCCTCGCGCCGCTCCTCTCCTCTCCCGCGCCACCCGTGCCGGCGCAGCTCGCCGGCGCGCAGGCCCGCCGCGGCTTCGAGCCCAGACGTGTCCCGCCGTGGCCCCCTGGCAGTGCAGAGGGCGTCGCGAGGCCCCTGTGCGCCCCAGGCACCGGCGCCACCGCCGGGCCCTCAACCCCTGCAGTCCAGTCGCTGAGCTGAGGAGCGCCGGACGAGGAGCGAAGGGCCCCGTCTCGGGCCCAGAGGCGCCTGGAGGCACGAGGAGCGCGCGAGGAGCAACCATCGGAGGACCTAGGGAACACCGAGCCCGTTCCGAACACGGGCCGGGGGGGAGGAGGTTCCTGGGTGGTTCCTGGACAGCCAGGTCGTGGTCGTGGCCAGGGTGGGGGGGGGGGGAGGGAGAAGAGAAGACGGAGAAGGAGGAGGAGGACGAGGAGGAGGAGGAGGAGGAGGAGGAGGAGGAGGGGGAGGAGGAGGAGCGTCCTGACTGTACCCACCCCCGCCCTGGCCCAGGGCTCTCGCGCGCCGAAGCCCTGCCCAGGCCGCCCAAGACGTGCGGGCCCTCGGCGGGGCCCCCTTGCAAGAGCTTCTCGGTCTGCAGCCCTCGTGCTATCGGAAGGAGCGCTGAGTCAAGGCGGCCAGGCCGAGCGAGTCAGGGGCTCCTCCTCCTCCTCCTCCTCCTCCTCCTCCTCCTCCTCCTCCTCTTCGCCCCGTCTCGTCCCCCGCCTCCCCCCCCTACAAGAGCATCCGAATCGATGCTGGCACGCCTCGCCTTCGGGACTTGAGAGCGCGCCCCCTACCTCGCATATCGTAAAAACGGGAGGCGTTCGCGCGCGATGCCCCGCTTTTCCGACGGCGTTGGCGAGGAGGAAACTGCGTGGGCCGCGCAGAGGGCGGGAGCGTCAACACTTTCGAGGGGAGCTATGAATACGGTGAAGTTATTGGATAAGGAACCATTAGATAAGTAACCCGGAATCTGGAAGCCGGTTGAACCCTAACCGTGGGTTCGCCATGGGTATCACCGCCGCCCTCATCAGACAAGGAATCCTTCAGGGCCTTAAGCTTCCTGGGCACATTCACTAACCAACGCCCACAATCTTAGCTCGACCATAAGAAACCTTCCACGAGAGACCCAACCCTGAGACCCCAGGACGTCCGTGGATTTCTGGTGTGGAACCGTCACGCTTTCCATAGCGAAACCATCAACACCCAAGAAACTCACGGCACCCTGGAGGCAAGCAGGGTGTTTCTTGGCATTGGTTTCTACTGTAGGTCAGCGTCTTGACTGCAGCTGCGCAAGAAGGGCTGCGAGAGCGTCCCAGGCTGGGGTCCTTCTTGCAGTGTGGGGATGGCCGCGGCGTCTTTGACGGAACGCGTTCTCCGATGGAGGAGGCGTGAGGGCGTGTCGGGCTGGCCCACCCGATGAACATCGTATGCTTCTGCCTCTGCTCGGCTTCAACTCGTGGCTGGTGGAAGGAAGGCCCAGGATACTGATAGTTACTGGGCCCTCGAAACCTGTGGCCACCAGGCGGCCGAGGATGAGCAAGTTCCCCCTGCGACAGCGGCACCTGGATCAGAATCGCGAGCACGTCCCACGCGGCATGTCCCAGCACTCTCTCCTGCAGGAGCTGATGGCATGCGGTCGTCAGCCGCGAGATTTCGACGGTCAGAAGTGCTATCGCGTTCCACGCAAAAGCTGGTGTGCTGGTTGGTGATCTCGAAGCTCTGGCAAAACAGTTGAGGCAAGTCCTTCTACAGCGTCAGAGATGAGGCAGATAACCACATGCACTCCCATGGGGATACAATAATCCATGCTTGCTCAAGGTGCTGCTTCACGTCGAACTTTTGGCGTGCTCCGTGTCGGGGGATGCTGCGATGTATATGTGGGCAGTGCCAGCAAGCTAGGAGAAAGAACACTATGATCGGCTACGCTGCAAGGTCGATGCAAGCTTGCCTCAACTAGGCAAAGTTCAAGGGCAATGACGAGGTGCACTACCTGAAAAACTGCTTCCCGCATCCCAGAACACCCAGACACTCGCGTCACTGCTGCCGGTTGCTTGTATCATGTTGGTGCAAGATTGTTGACTTTCAGGGATCAGGCGCTTCAGCTTGGGATCGGAACAGGTGAGATGATCGTGATGGTTTACTTCTCTGTGTGACTACGGGCGCGCGCGAAGTCCTCACCAACTCTGCCTTCGCAGGTTGGACTCCTAGGTGCTGATGCAGCCACGCGCGCGGTGCTGTCAGATGGCGGAACTGTCTTCTCGCTGGAAAAAGAGAAGAACCGACGAGGGATAAACTGACAGGACAGAGGACAGACTGGAGTGCTCCTCCTACGGGAGGGGGGGCCCACCCACCCTCTAGCATAAGCTGCGGAGCGGCAGCCCTCGGTGCTGGCAGAAGAGCACGAGGGCAAGCTGCACCGCTCACAACGCGCCATTGTCCTCCAGTGCCGCGGCAGTATACACTGTCCTGGACATTCCAGGAAGGCCGGTCGGCGGGATAATCACTCAGCACGCTCGGTGCGCTTTCCCCGACCATCCTGTGAAGATGGGTCCTCGCTTCTGGAATATGAATAGCGTCCCGCGTCTTCTTCTCCTCTTTCCCCTCCCACTCCTTTTTATCAGCACCATTCTCATCGCAATCCTCATCCTGATCGTAACCACCACACCCACATGGGGAGCTCCGTCGAAGGCTCCCGTGGCTTAGGCCGTGCGCGGCTCGAGGGGGAGCGACACAGGAGGCCCGAGTGGTAGCGGCCCCATGCAGCCGAGTGGCAGGGCCCTCCCCCCACAGATGGCCCCGGAGACTGCCGCGGAGCGCCCAAAAGAGAGGCCCCTGGAAAGAACACCCAGGCGCGCAGGCGGCCCGCCGTGGCAGGAGCACCTCCCTCCTCCGGCGCTCCTCGCTCGCACCAGCATCGCTCGCCTCATGCCGACGTTCCCCCCGCCCCATGGCCGAGGGGACCAGTTTCGCACACCCTTCGCACTGTTCGCGGCCCCACATGGGGCTCTACCGAAGGCCCCAGCGGCAGCGACCACCTGCGGTACCCCCAGCACGTTCGCACATCCCTCACGCGTTCGCTGCCCCATACGGGGCTCCACAGGAGACCCCAGTGGCAACAACCACATACGATACCCCCCATAATGTCGCACACCCCTCAAACGTTCTGTTGCCCCATACGGGGCTCCACCGAAGGCAACAGTGGCAGCGACCACATGCGGTAGCCCCGCTCCAGTCATTTCGCACACCCCTCACACGTTTCGATGACTCATGGGGAACTCCAGCGAAGGCCCCAACGACAGCGGCCGCATGCGGTAACCCCCCTTCAGTTTAGCACACCCTTCGCATGATTCGAGGCCCCAGAAGGGGCTCCACCGAAAGCCCCAGTGGTAGCGACCGCACGCGGTCCCCCCCACAATTTCGCAGAGCCCTCACACGTTTCGCTGGCCCATGAAGGGCTCCACCGAAGGCCCCAGTGGCCCAGTTGCAGTGGCAGCATGTGGTACCCCCACACCCCTCAGACGCTTCTTGGCCTCCTGGGGAGCTGCACCGCAGGCCCCAGTGGCAGCGACCGCATGCGGTACCTCCCACAGTTGCGCACACACCTCGCGCGTACTTTGCGGCCCGGTGGATGGCGCCACCGAAGGCATCGGTGGCAGCGGCCGCATGCGCCCACTTCAACTTTGCACAACCCTCAGACGCCTCGCGACCTCATAGGAAGCTCCACCGAAGGCGCCGATGGCAGCGGCGGCGTGCAGTACCCCCCTACACACAGTTTAGCAAACCCCTCATACGCTTCGCGGCCCCTTATGGGGCTGTACCGAAGGCCTGCGCCCCCCGCTCACAATTTCGCACGCCACTCACACGAATCGTGGCCCCATAAACCACTCCACCGAAGGCCCCAATGGCAGCGACCGCATGCGGTACGCCCCCCCACACACACACAAGTTGCCAAACAACGTTATCTTCCCTTGCCGTTCGTTCCTGCTTCTTCCCCTCGACTCTCGCCCGCGTGCGTCCACCTCCCCCCCCCCGGATCTCGCTTCTGCTGCTGCTGCTGCTGCTGCTGCTGCTGCTGCTCATCCAACCTCTGCTCCCATTCGGCATCTGCATGAGTGCCTCCCGTGCGCTTCAGCACCAGGTCTCCATAAACACTGATGCCCTCCTGTTCCGTCCGCCGCCTTGCGGTACTCGTGGCTGCATATGGCTGGGTTCTCCGCCAAGACAAACGTTTGCCTTTTTGTTCAGCGAGGTGTCTTTACGTAGCACCCCGCAGTTGCGGATAAGAGTGAGGAGGCGGCGGGGACGTCGGCAGTCTGCGAGGCTCTGAAGAAGTCCACCTCACAGGCGCTGAACCTTCACAAACTATACAACGAACCCACCGCAAGCGCAATTCCCCAATCAGTGCTTGCACTGAAGGGGTCCTCGCGGATGTTGAAGGATTTGGCGAAAGTGCCCCGCCGATTTTGGTCGCACGCTGGGTTCCCGGGTTCCTGGGTTCCTGGGTTCCCGGTTCCCGGGTTCCCGGTTCCGGGTTCTGGGCCGATTTAGGAGGGCGGCGAGGTTCCCGGGTTCCCGGGTTCCTGGTCGATCTTCTTATCGATCGGTCTCACCATCGATCTCATTACCGACTTTTCGATCGATCTCACCATCGATCTCACAATCGATCTCCTATCAATCTCACAAGCGATCTAACTAGAGATCGCATGAACGATCTCGCGATCGATCTCACTATCGATCTCATTGAATCGACTTTACTCTCGGTCTCACAATCGACCTTACAATCGTCCGCACTATCGATTCCACTATCGATCTCATGATCGATCTCACAATCGATCTCAAGATCCATAATATCAATCTTCAAATCATCCACTGATTGGGGTTTTCTGAGGTGCATTTTTTCGTCAGAGGTGGCTAGGTCGCGGGTGGGTCGCGGGTGAGTCGCGGGCCCGGTCGCGGGAAGGTCGCGGGGTGGGTCGCGGGCCAGGTCGCGGGTGGGTCGCAAGTGTGTCGCGGAGTTGGTCGCGGGTGGGTCGCGGGTGGGTCGCGGGGTGGGTCGCGGGTGGGTCGCGGGTGGGTCGCGGGTGGTTCCTGGGTGGGTCGCGGGCCGGGTCGCGCAACAACAAACACGACAACACCACCAACAACAACAACAACGACGACGACGACGACGACGACGACGACGACGACGACGACAACAACAACAACAATTACAACAACAGCAACAGCAACAGCAACAACAACACTCATTTTAAGACTGTTCGCCCTTATATGCTGGAGTGAATAACGCGTATTGCGCAAACCCTCGATACCCGCCCTCTTCGTCTTCGATCGAACCCCTTTTGGGGGGTATACCTTTCTTCCCTGCAGGCCGAGCCCTGGCAAGCGGCGGGGCGGCCGCGGACCGTCGGCCTGGCCAGCGGCAGCTCTGATCGGCGGGGCGGCCGCGGACCGTCGACCCGACCCCAAGAGGGACGGACAGGGGACCGACCACGCGACGACGACGACGACGACGACGACGTCGAAGACGACGGCGACGACGAGCGAAAGCGAGAGCGAGAGAGAACGACAGCAGGGCCACGAAGGGCACGAAGTAGGCCACGAAGGGCGACAGCGGGGACACGAAGGGAATGCGTATGGGGCCACGAAGAGTGCGAACGAGCGGGGGCCACGAAGTGCATATAATGCGGGGCCACAGAAGGCAACTATGGGGCCACTGAGGGTAGCAACTGGGCCACGTAGGACAATGAGGGGGACACAAATGGCGACAGCGGGGCCACGAAGGGCATGCACATGGGGCCACAACGGGCGCGACTCATGGGTGCCTGGGTGTCGGGAGCGCGGCGCTTGGGCAAATTGCAGGAAATTCCAACGCAAGGCTATTTATTCTTCAGTAAGTTGCAAGTAAGTCTCCAGCGAGAGCGCGACTCCAGAGCTCCGGGAGAGCGATTCCTAAATAAATTGCAAGAAAGTCCCAAGCGAGAGCGCGATTCCTCAATAAAATGCGAGGAAGTCTTGGGCGGGAGCGGGGGTCCTGCCTAAATTGTAAGGGAGTCTCAAGCGGTTGTTGTAACCCGGGGGCCAGGGGGCCAGTTTGAGCAGGAAGACTTTCCCTGTCAAAAAACAGGGTGCGAGCGTCGAGGGGCACACTTTGATTGAGAAAAACAATATGCACCGGTGGGGGGGGGGTTAACAATAATTATTCTTCAGAAATGAGAATTCAACAACAACAACAACACCAGCAGCAGCAACAACAACAATAATAATTTTCAGACTATTCGCTCCTATCTGCTCGAGTGTCAGTCAGCGCGCATTTCCCGAACCCTCGATACCCGCCCTCTTCGTCTTCGATCATACCACTTTTGGTGGGTATATATTTCTTCGTGAGTTCTGCGTGATTCGCCAAGACGTTTCCAGCGAGAAAGCGATTCCCAAGTAAATTCGAAGACGTCCCCAGCGAGCGCGCGATTCCTGAATGACAAGAGCGCGGTGCCTGAGTAAATTGCAAGGAAATCTAAAGCGGGAGCGCGATTCTTCAGGCAATTGCGAAGAGATCTCAAGCGGGAGCGGGGGACCGGAATACATTTCGAGGAAGTATCAAGCGGGAGCCGTTGTTGTTGTAAACCCGGGGCCGGGGGGCACAGTTTGAGGAGGAAGACTTCCCCTGATAAAAAAAACACGGTGCGAGCGCCAGGAGGGGCACCTCAATTAAAAAATACAATGTGCACCGGAGGGGGGGGATCAACAACAATTATTCTTCAGTAGTGCGAGTTCAACAGCAACAACAAGGTGGAGGCGTATACTGTGTATCCGTACCACGGGAGTCCTGTCTCGCACTCCGCCGAGGGGGTGGAGGCGTATACTGGGTACCCGTGCACCCCCCCCCCACACCCCACCGACACCCACAACCACGCCCACACCCACACCCACACACACACACACACACCCCAAGCCACTGGAGCCAATGGAATTCTACACTATGGGGAGCCACAGATCCCTGGACACCAAAAGCGTGTGTTTTCCAGAGAAGCCAGCTTGACAGGGATGGTAGAGGGATTATAGTAGAAGCTCCCACTACGACTCAAAGGAGCTCCCTGCTACGACTCATAAAACGAGCTCCCCACTACGACTCATAGTAGGACTTCCCTGCTACGACTCAGAATTGGAGCTCCCAACTACGACTCGTAGTACGAGGTTCCTACTACGACTCCTAGTTGGAGCTCCCTACTACGACTCATAATAGGATCTCTCTACTACGCCTCACAGTGGGAGCTCCCTTATATTACGAGCTCGCTTCTACGACTCTTTCTGGGAGCTCCCTACTACGACTCATACTCGGGACTCCGCACTACGACTCATAATAGAGGCCTCGAGACTCCCTACTGGGACTTTTACGAGGGGCTCCGTACTACGACTCATACTGGGGACTCCGCGTAGTATGACTCATAGTAGAGGCTCCCTACTGGGACTCGTACTAAGGACTCCGCACTATGACTCCTAGTAGGGACTCCGTACTACTACTCATACCATGGACTCCGTACTATGACTCATAGTAAGGACAATACTGCGACTCATCGCAGGGAGTCCCTGCAAGGATTCCCCACGGTGAATCATAATATGGATCCCCTACGATGAGTCATAGTAGGGACTCCCTGTAGGGACTCCCTTTAAGGAGTCATAGGAGCGAGTCTCTGTGAGGACTCCCCACTATGAGTCATCGTAGGGACTACCTCATACTAGGGGGTCTGTACGATGAGTCATAGTAGGGACTCCGTACTATGACTCATAGCAGAGGGCCTCTACCATGAGTCATAGTGCGGAGTCCCTAGTATGACTGGTAGTACGCAATCCCGACTACGACTTATACTAGCAGCTCCATCATATGAGTCATACCAGAAGCTAAGAGCTCCCTCTCCGTACTACGACTCATACTAAGGACTCTCTATCATTAGTCATAGTAGGGACCCCCTCCTATGGCCCATAGTATGGACACCGTACTATGATTCAGAGTAGAGACTCTCTACCATGAGTCACAGTAGGAGGGACTCCCTACTATGAGTCGTAGTAGGGGCTCCCTATTGTGACTCATAGTAAAGACCCCCTACTACGACATATAATCGAAGCTCCGTGCTGAGGCCCTCGGCTGAGCTCCCTATGGGGCCAGAGCCACGATCCTCGTGAGGGGTGCGCCGAACTTCGGGCTGGGGGCGCATGCGTTCCCTGCCACTGCGACCTTCGGAAGACCTCCGAACGGGGTCAACGCAACGATCGTCGTGTGGGGTGTGCCGAAATGGGCCGTCCGTGGGCCTGGGGACACATGCTGGCCCTGCCGCTTGGACCTTCGACCTTCGGAAGAGCTCCGCATGGGGCCAGGGCTACGATCCTCGTGAGGGGTGCGCCGAAAGAAAGCATCGGTGCGCCCTCGGTGGAGCTCCGTATGGGGCCAGGGCCACGATCCTCGTGAGGGGTGTGCCAGGATCGGGCCCGAGGACGCATGCGGGCCCTGCCACTGGGACCTTCGGAAGACCTCCGCATGGGGCCAGGGCCACGATCCCTGTGAGAGCTGTGCCGAAATTGGGCGTCGGTGGGCACTCGGTGGAGCTCCCTGTGGGGCCAGGGCCACGATCCTCGTGAGGGGTGCGCCGAACTTTGGCCTGGGGACGCGTGCTGGCCCTGCCACTGGGACCTTCGGAAGAGCTCCGTGTTTGAGTCAGGGCAAGGGACCTCATGAGGGGTGTGCTGAAATCACGTCCGAGGACGCATGCGGGCCCTGCCACTGGGACCGTTGGGACCGTCGGAAGAGCTCCGTATTGGCCCAGGGCCACGATCCTCGTGAGCTGTGTGACGAAAGGAAGCTTCGATGGGCCCTCGGTGGGGCCCACTATGGGGCCAGGGCCACGATCCTCGTGAGGGGTGTGACGAAATTCTGCCTGGGGGCGTATGCGGTCCTTGCTACTGTGACCTTCGGAAGAGCTCCGTGTTTGGGCCAGGGCCACGATCGTCGTGAGGGGTGTGCCGAAATAAAGCTGATGTGCGCTCGGTGGAGCTCCCTATGGGGCCAGGGCCACGATCCTCGCGAGCGGTGTGCCAGGATCGGGCCCGAGGACACATGCGGGCCCTGCCACTGGGACCTTCGGAAGACCTCCGCATGGGGCCAGGGCCACGATCCTGGTGAGAGGTGTGCCGAAATTGGGCGTCGGTGGGTACTCGATGGGTGTGGGTGTGGGTGTAGGCGTGAGTGTGGGTAGGGGCGTGGGTGTAGGTGTGGGCGTGGGTGTGGGTGTGTGGGTGTGGGTGGGGGGGGGCGCACGGGTACCCAGTAACCCTCTACCACCAACAACAACAATCATTCTAAGACTGCTCGCTCCTATCTGCTCACGTGCCATTCAATACGTATATCCCAAACCCTCGGTACCCGCCCGCCCTCATCGTCGTCGATCGTGCCCCCTTGGAATAGATCTTCCTTACCTGCCACGTGTATTTAATGCAGCCCCTTAAACAAAGGAAAGAGAGGACGGGTGAAAAGGGGGAGTGAGAAGAATGGAGCGCGACACAAATTAGCAGGAGGGGGGCAAAGAGCAGAAAACAAGTGGTAGAACCAAACGGGCAGATCGGGCCCAAGCGACGAGGTCGAGCAGGCAGGTTGCTGAAGCGTGGGTCCTGCATGAATCGCGGGGAAGTCTCGAGCGATAACGCGATTCCGAAGTGAATCGTGAGAAAAGCCAGCGTGGGCCCCGAAGGGCATAAAATCCGAGGCCACAGAGGGCAACGACGGGGCCGCTGAGGGCAGCACCGGGGACACGAAGGGCAGCGAGGGGGCCACAAAGGGCGACAGCGGGGCCACGAAGGGCATGCATATGGGGCCACGACGGGAGCGAGCGGGGGCCACCTAGGGCATTCGTATACGGGGCCATAAAGGGCGACAGCGGGGCCACTGAGGGCAGCAAAGGAGCCACGAAGGGCAGCGAGTGGGCCACGAAGGGCGACAGCGGGGCTACGAAGGGCATGCGTATGGGGCCACGACGGGCGCGTGCGAGCGGGGGCCACGAAGGGCATATAATGCGGGGCCCCAAAGGGCAGCGACAGGGCCACTGAGGGCAGCAACGGGGCCACGAAGGGCAGCGACCGAAGGCGACCGCGGAACCTGTACGGGCAGCGAAAGGCATCGAAGGCGGGCGAAGGGCAGCGAGCGGCGACTGCAGTCATTCAGAGGGTTGGTCGGGCGGGCAGGCCCCGACGGGCGGGTCGAGCGGGCGCGTCGCTGAAACGTGAGTCCTATTTGAACCACGAGGTAATATGTAGCGGGGGCGCGATTCCTGAGTGTCGAGGACTGGCATCTGGATAAATTGCGTAGAAATGTTAAGCGAAACGGTTCGGTGGTAAGTTGCGAGGAAGTCCCAAGCGGAAACGCGATTCTATAATAGGATTCTATAACACAGTGTCAGGAAGTTTCAGGCGGGAGCCGAGGTTCGGTGGCAAATTGCTAGGAAGTCCAAAGCGAGAGCGAGATTCTCAATAACTTGTGGGGAAGTCTCAGGCGGGAGCCGTTGTTGTTGTAGCGCGGGGGAGCAACAACGCAGTTTGACCCGGACTAAATTCAGGAAGTCTCAAGCGGGAGCGCCGTTCCTAAGTAAAGTGGGAGGAAGTCTCAGACTGAGTAAATCCCACCAGACCTCTGGGCGTAGGCTGTTTAAGGAGTTTCCTATTCCCCTTCGGGGAGGGGTTTACCCCTCCCCCGACCGCCTCCCCTGGACCTGGACGGGCGGTTCCGCGACGCGTTGGAGCGTCCAAAACGGCCTCGGCGAGGAAGCCAAAATCATTGGTTTTACTAGGGTTGGGGCCCCACTTTGGCCTCCGGAGGGGGCGGGGCTAATTGAGCCCCACCCCCCCCCCTGCTGTGATCGATATCCTCCTGTGGTCCACTGCTTGAAATGACTCCACGACCCCCTGACCTCCAAGATGGCTCAAGATATCCCAAGATGCCTCAAGATGGCTCCCACGATGCCCCAAGAGGCCCCGAAACCGCTTCAAGACGGCTCCAAGTGGCCAAAGACCTCTCCAGGATGCCCCGAAGAGGCCAAAATCCTTACAAAACCAAAAGGAAATGAATGTTTTGGGCTTTCTCGCATTTTCGCTGCTGATGGCCATCCGAGGCTTCAAGATGACTCCAAGATGGCCCCAGAGGGCTCCAAGAGCGCCCCCAAGGCTCCCAAGTAGGCCCCAAGAGGCGCCCAGGAGGCCCCAGGAGGCCCCAACACGCGCCCCACATGCCTCCACGAGGCCCCAAAGAGACCCCAAGAGGCCCCAAGAAGCTCCCCGAGGCCCCCAAGACGCTCTAAGAGGCGTGCGGAATCCGCCAAGAGGCCCCCAAGACGCCCCAAGAGGCCTCCACTGGGGGACCCTTCCTCTGTGTGCTACCCACTTCCTTGATCGAGGCATTTCCTCTGGGCATCGTTTCTGGATGGGCTGGTGGGGGTACTTTTTGCTCGGCGGCCGCGCGACCACGGTCTGGCGGCAACAGCGATGTCCGGGACTACGGATCAAGGCAAATTACTGTCCTCGCGACACGTCAAAGCGAAACTCAGAAGACGGCGAGCTTCGGGCCCGACAAGTTAGTTACGAAAGACGACGAGGCCGCACCGGGCGAAGTTAGTTAGCGAGAAAGCGAAAGCGCCGAGAGGACGCAAGGCTGAAGTTCGGATCTCCGCGTGGTAGCAGCATGGTCCGTTCGTGCATTCCACGTCCTGATCTATCGCGTTGGCAGAGCAGCGCGATGTCACGCGCACCAAAAAAACACCAGGGACTGCTGCCACAAAACGGAATCACATGCGCATGGTAACCGAAAGCGAAAGCGAAAGCGAAGCCCTCCCGAAACAGTTAATAGTTAAGAAAGCGAAATCGAAAGCGAACCGCTCGGAAAAAAATGATAGTTTCGCTTTGACGTGTCGCGTTGACAGTGCGCGCGATACGTGAGGTGCACATGCACTGAGCAAAATGCTCCGCATTAGAGAGGCAGACGCACATAGGCGACGGCCACACCGAAGTGAACAAGCGGCCAGCAGTGCGAGTGCAACGGAGGCAGTCGCCCTGGCGGCGCCAAACTCCGAGCAGCTCCCCAAGCCGACAGCAGGCAGTGAAAAACGGGAACGACGTCGTTGAAGGCTGAACCACTCAACGCAAAATCCACGGACACCACAGCCGCACGTGGGGTCGGCGGGAAAACAAAGGCGAAGGAACGGCAGGAAACTACAGGGCACTCACTCCACGAACCACACCGCTGCTCTGGGGGGGGCCGGCGTGGCGGTCATCGTATCCGAAACCAAGAACGGGCCGGGGCTGCAACGATGAGAGGGGACTCGCTCTGGCCCAAGAGCCGGTACACTGCAACCTCGCAGGTAACGGCCACGAATGTCGCCGAGATCCACAGCTGCCGCGACCAGCTCATGGAGCGCTGGAGCGCAGCCAGGGCTGAGTCTGACCACGCAGTGGAGGGGGGGTGGAGCCAACAGCCGCAATGTACACATGTCTTGGTAGCAGCTCGCACCGAGCATCGGATGAAGGGGGGTGGCGTGGGCTGCACACAGACCGCTGCCCTGCTGAGTGATTGATAGCAGCTGCACGGCGAGAGCGTCTATATGTGTGGGGGGGGGTGCAGCTAACGCCGCAGAAGACACATGGAGTTGCTGTCGGCACTGCCGTCGGCGCTGCAGTGGATGCAGCCGTCGGAGCCGCCGTCGGGTCTGCTGTTGGCGCTATGGTCGGAGCTGCTGTTGGAACTGTCGTTGGAGCTGCTGTTGGCACTGCCATCGGCGCTAAAGTGGGTGCAGCCGTCGGAGCCATCGTCGGAGCTGCTGTTGGCGCAATCGTTGGAGCTGCTGTCGGCACTGCCGTAGGTTCTGCAGTAGGGGCCGCCGTCGGGGCTACTGTTGGCGCCACAGTGGAGCCGCTGTCGGCAGTGCTGTGGGGGCCCCTGCGGGAGCCTCTGTCGGAGATGCCGTCGGAGCGGCACTCGGTGCTGCCGTCAGCCCTCCCCCACCACACGAGCAGCACATGTCCGCCGTGGTGAAGTCGTCGTGGTCATGTCGGCAGTACTGCGGGGGCCCCTGTAGGAGCCTCTGTCGGAGATGCCGTCGGAGCGGCACTCGGTGCTGCCGTCAGCCCTCCCCCACCACGCGAGCAGCACAAGTCCGCCGCGGTGAAGTCGTCGTCCTCATAGTAGGCTCTGGAATAGCTGCACATGAACGAGTACGAATCGAACATCCCACACTGCGCCTCATTTACATTCGACGCTCCTCCGCGCGTGTCGAAACATGGCGGTGCCGGCGTCGGTGCTGCAGAGGGAGCTGGTGTCGGAGCTGATCGAATGATGGGGGGGTGGCAGGACAACGCCGATGCAGCCCGAGCTGGAGTGTGCCAGCGTCGGGCGCGCCACATGGGGGGTACATGCACAGCAGTCTTACGCAACATAGCGATCCGTGGAAGGGGGGATCCACCGAGCAGCCTGCTCTCCTGGCCACCCGCTCATGCTACTGCAGCCGCCGCGGGCGAGCCCCGGGGGCGCAGAGGAGAACCACCAGGCCACGCATTCGGCGCCGCCCCACACCGTGGCCGGCCTGCGGCCATCAGAGTGCGCCCTCCGTGGAGAGGGGGGGTGCAGCTGACCGCCGCAAGATACACGTAGGTTCTGCAGTAGGGGCCGCCGTCGGGGCTTCTGTTGGCGCCACAGTTGGAGCCGCCGTCGGCAGTACTGTGGGGGCCCCTGTGGGAGCCTGAGAGCCTCTGTCGGAGATGCCGTCGGAGCGGCACTCGGAGCTGCTGTCAGCCCTCCTCCACCACACGAGCAGCACATGTCCGCCGTGGTGAAGTCGTCGTCGTCATAGTGGGCTCCGGAGTAGCTGCGCATGAACGGGTACGAATTGAACATTCCACGCTGTGCCTCGTTCGCATTCGTCGCTCCTCCGTGCGCGTCGAAACAGGTCGGTTCTGGTGTCGGTGCTGCAGAGGGAGCTGGTGTCGGAGCTGATGTCGGCACTGCAGTGGGGGCTGCTGTCGGCGCTGTCGTTATATCGATAGAAGCTGCACGCCGAGAGCGTCTCCACGTGTGGGGGGTGCAGCTAAGCGCCGCAGAGGACACATGGAGAGATGGGGGGGGGGGGGGCAGGACAACGCCGATGCAGCCCGAGCTGGGGAGCACCAGCGTCGGACGCGCCACATGGGGGGTACATGCGCAACATAGCTGGAACTGCAAGCTGCCCCTTCCGTTCCCCTCCGTTCCGCCACAAGGGTGCCTGCGAGAGCCCCGTCTATGATACATCGACCTTCCGTTGACACGGGGGGTGCAGCTAACCGCCGCAGAACACGATTGATGGAAAGTGTGTCTGCGAGAGCCCCGTCCGTGGCGGGCAGGGGCCTCCGTCTCTGCTCTCAGCGCTGCAGTTGATGACAGTGGGCGCACTTGCCGCCGAGAGTGGTGGGGGGGCTGAACGACGGTGCGACGGGGGGTGCAGCAAACCGCCGCGTCGCACGATATGGTGGAAGCTGCGTCAGCGAGAGCCCCATCTATGATACATCGGCCTTCCGTTGACGCGGGGGGTGTAGCTAGCCCCAACTGCGATGGATAGAGCCTCCGCCTCTGCTCACAGCGCTGCGATTGATGGCTGAGAGCGCCGTGTAGATGAAACGTGCACGAGGGGGGTCGCACCTGATCCCTGCGCGTGCGATGCCCTGAGGTTGGGCAGTCACGGCTACTGTGGGAAGACGGCCCGCCACTGTTTTTTGTCCTTCCTGGGTGCCTGGGTGTCCGGGTGGCCCTTTGCCGCGTGGTGATCCCTGCTCGCTCTGCCGCTTCGGCCCGGGTGCAGATGCCACAGCCGAGTCCAGTCGACGTCGAAGCCCAGCACGTCGCTGACGACCCGTACGTCGCACCTGTGGCTGCGGAAGGATTCCAGGAAGAGTTGGCAGGTTTGCGGGTCGTGCCGAAGCGGGTCGAGCGCGCCTTTACTGCCAGGCACGGACTGCCGCTTGGCGTAAGCGTGCCATGTGCCTGTGAACATTGTCCCCAATGTGACTTCAAGCCGCCTTCTCGCCTCGCCGGGTGTCTCCCCGGGTAGGTCCCACTGGATGTGGTTGATTCCTGTCTTGTACAGCGACTGTCCCGTGTCGGGGTCCGTGGGCTCTGGCCATTGGCGTGGGTCGGGCCATTGGTGCTGCCGTGTATCCTGGCCGCATGTAGGCCCCAAGAGGCGCCCAGGAGGCCCCAGGAGGCCCCAACACGCGCCCGAGAGGCCTCCACGAGGCCCCAAAGAGACCCCAAGAGGCCCCAAGAAGCTCTCCGAGGCCCCCAAGACGCTCTAAGAGGCGTCCAGAATCCGCCAAGAGGCCCCCAAGACGCTTCAAGAGGCCTCCACTGGGGGACCCTTCCTCTGTGTGCTGCCCACTTCCCTGATCGAGGCATTTCCTCTGGGCATCGTTTCTGGATGGGCTGGTGGGGTTACGCGAAGCGTCTAGGATTTGGAGGAAATCTCAGGCGGGAGCCGTTGTTGATGTAGTCCGGGGGGGCAGGGGTGCAGCTTGACCACCAATACTTTCCCTGTCAAAATACAGGGTGCGAGCGTCGAGGAGCACACTTTGACTGAGAAAAACAGTATGCACTGGTGAGGGGGATCAACACAAATTATTCTTCAGACATGAGAGTTTAACGACAGCAACAACCACAACAACCACCACAACAACAACAGCAACAGCAACAGAAACAGCAACAGCAGCAACAACAACGACGACAACAGCAGCATTATCATCATCAAAAACAACAATACCAACACCAACACCTACAACAACGACAACACCATCATCAACAACAGTACCAATAGCATCAGCAGCAGCGGCCGCAGCAACAACAATAACAACAACATCATCATCAACAACAACAATCCGCACCGCGGAACCTCATATCAGCCACGCGCCCAGGGACAGGGCATGCCCGTTCGGCCCCGTCGCTCTGATAATCAGGATAAACCAGCCTGCGATTAAAAAACAAGAGCGCCTTGACTGGACAGAAACACACTACGGCACTGCACTGCTAAGCAAGGGTGCGATGCGTTTCTGTGCAAACCTCCCTGCTTTGGGGAAGAGGACACTAGGGCCCCGCATGGGACGATGAGTGCAGGGACGAGGAAGACGAGGCAGGAGGGGAGAGGAGGGAAGACAATTCCATTCCTTTTCTGGAGGCTTTCGCAGCTCCAATGAAGTCTCTTCGGTGGTTATGTTTTTTTGGTAACGACGGAGATTGTTGCAGCCTCGGTGAGGAAGACGGAGGACTGTGAGGCGGAGGAGGAGGAGGAGGAGGAGGAGGAACTGATCGCAGGAAGTAGAAGGCGAGGGCAAGGAGGAACAGGACCATCGCGATTGATTAGCGTTCGGCAGACTATGAGCACCAGCGCCCAGGGCGGCGCCGACTTCAGCTACACTCAGGTGTCTGGGGAGACAAAAAGGTACCGATACCGCTGCTCCCCGAGCCTCTCCCGGGGTGCGTTCTGACCAGGACTTCGAGGCGAATCCAGCGGTGGCGACGAGGGCC
>CAUYUJ010005958.1:100449-102949 GCA_963575745.1 Prorocentrum cordatum
TCTGCTGGGGGGCACTGCCATCCTTGCCCTCCCAGGAGGAGCGCATAAAATAAGGAACGAGGGAGCCTTTCTGGTCACGCCTGGCCTCGCCTGCGAAACCCCGGCCTGGATCTGAAAAAGGCGCGGCCCGACCGCCTGAGCCCCACTCATGCGTGTCGCGGCGGCGGCCCTGGCGACACGCTGCGCCTTGCGACACGCTGCGCCTTGCAGGTGCCCCCCGCCCCCCAGGAGGAGGAGGAGGAGGAGGAGGAGGAGGAGGAGGAGGAGGAGGAGGAGGAGGGGGAGGAGGAGGAGGAGGAGGAGGAGGAGGGGGAGGAGGAGGAATCGCCCCTAGCCCTCCCTCCCTCCCTCCCTCCCTCCCTCCCTCCCTCCCTCCCTCCCACACAACCCACGCCTGCAGTGGGAGGACCTGCTGAAGGAGGGTCACTACATGGAGGCGAAGCACATGGCGGCCACGCTGATCAGATCTGACTACGCGCTGGATGAGAAGGCGGTGAATGTACTCCTTGCTCGTGAAGGGGCCGCCTCGCCAGCAGCCGAGGAGGAGGACATGCCCTTCGAGCGCTACACGTTGGACCAGTTTCCGACGGGCAAATACGAGGGCATCGCGACGGAGCAGCTGCCCTGGAGGCCGCGGCGAAGGGAGGTCTTTGTCCTCAACCTCTTCTGCGGGGTCCGCAGGTCAGACGACATCCAGGACTGCCTCGAAGCGAGCATCAGCTACGAGCAGATCAGCACGACGATTCAGATCGTGGTGCTCAGCATTGACGTCGCCATCGATGCGGAGAGGTGCGACCTGATGAAGTCGAGTAACCTCCGCACCTTCGGCGACGCCATCCGATCCCACCAGGTGATCCTCACAGGCGGCGGCCCGCCATGTGAAACGTGGAGTGCGGCGAGGTGGTCGGGCATGCCAGGGCCGCCGCCACTGAGGACCCACGACGAGTACTGGGGGGTGCCGCACGCCACCCCCAAGCAGAGGCTGCAGCTGGCGGTCGGAAACGCGCTGCTCCAGGCCATGGTGAAGCTGATGGCGGACCACCTGGCAGCAGGCAGCGCGGCGTGGATGGAGCACCCCATCCCGGCGCACTGGCGCCGCGAGGCAGTGACGAGCTGGACATGGGAGCCACTCTTGGCACTCCAGTCGTGCCCAGTCGTCAGCACCACGGACTTCGACCAGTGCGAGCACGGCGGCAAGGCTGGCAGGGCACCGACGAGGATCGTCGGCGTGAGGGTGAGCGGCCTGCACCGACGCCTGAGGGCGACGCCCGGCCAGGGGCGTTGCTCGCATGGACGTGGAGCGCACTCAGTGCTCCTGGGTAAAGCAGAGACGGGGGGGGAGTTTAAAACGGCGGCCAAGAAGGTCTACCCCCCCGGCCTTTGCAGGGCCCTCGCCGAGTCGATTGTTCAGACGGTTGTGGATTTTTCGGCCGTGGAACCTGGGGCCGGGTCCCAGACCGAGCCGGGTTGTCCTGAGGTGGAGGGTCTTCGGGACTTTTTCGTCGGGTCCATTCCTGAGGAGGGAGCTGCTTGGGCGCCGGATTTTCGGGCTGGGCCTAGGAGCTCTCGACCTGATCCCGAGAGGGAGCGCTTCAGGCGCCCTCTGGTCCTGGCGTTCTCGGGGTCACAGTGTACCCCCCCTGGCCCCAGCCAGCCGCCAGGCAGCCTGGCCCCCAGGTTGGACCCCCCCGAGGACCCCACCCAAGAGGACCTGTACGTAGGCTCCGTTGGGCTCGCCTCTCCCTTTGTTCCCCCTGCCCCGCCTCCCTCGCCTCTCCCGCCCCCTCCCCCCCTCCTCAGCGAGTCCCAACGCGAGCGAATTCGAGCGAACCGAGCCGAGGCGATGAGGAGGCGCCATGTAAGACGTGCCCCATGGATCGCACAATCCGGCTTTGGGTTCCTCTTTTAGCTTTTGCTCCTCCCCTTTCCCAAGGGCTGGTTGAGCGCATAGCACGCCCTCTGGGTTTGCTATGCCCGACGCGCGCATCAGCGGTGCGTGTCGGCTTCCATTCGGCGTGTCGATTTGCGACCGAGGCCGCACTGATCCCGCTGATCCCTCCCTCCCTCCCCCCCCCTCGGCCGCCTCTCTCTGCCGCTGGGCTTCTTCGATGTGTAAAAGTGTCGCTCCCCTCAGCGGGGCGGGAGGCTTCGAAAGGCTCGGGACCTTCATGCTCGGGGGCCACAACCGGCGGAACAACACGCGGACCAAAAACTCACGACCGCAAACGGAAGGGGGGTGAGAGGTACACCTTCCGTGCACCTTCAGCTCTCCGGGAGGCCCCTCCAGGTTTCTCTGCCTTCAAGCCCCCCTTCCTACAACCCTCGACCTCTCCTCCTCCTCCTCCTCCTCCTCCTCCTCCTCCTCCTCCTCCTCCTCCTCCTCCTCCTCCGCCTCCTCCGCCTCCTCCTCCTCCTCCTCCTTCTCTTCCTCCTGCTCCTCCTCCGCCTCCTCCTCCTCCTCCTCCTCCTCCTCCTCTCCTGCTCCTCCTCCTCCTCCTCT
>CAUYUJ010005958.1:105449-165449 GCA_963575745.1 Prorocentrum cordatum
CCAGAGCGTGGTCCCTGAAACCGTACAGTCAGGATGTTCTGTAAGGCTGCCAGGGCCTTGGAGGGTCACGTTGGCGATTGTCGGACGAGGTTAGCCAGCGAGAGTCGCTGAGGATGGGCCGAAGGGGCAGGGATGCAAGGGTGCCTTTGGGAAGGCTGCCCATCCTTACTATGCGGGCTGACTGTAGCTCCTGCCAGGGGTGCAGGGCAGCGCATCGCCTCCTGGCACTGGGAGGCGCCAGTGCGTCGAGGACCCGTGCCCAGCGGCGGGAGCGATGCCAGCTGCACGCGGCGGAATTCGTACCCCCTCACTTGCCCCATCCCCCCCTCGCGTCAGACCCGGGTGCAAGTGGGAGGGAGGGCTCGCCGGCCAGGAGGAGGCGAGCGGAGGCCTCGGCACAGCGAGACACCGACGCCGGCCAGCTTCTCTTCACTCTGTCTCCGGCTCTGGCGGCCCGCTCCGGGTCCTGGGGTTGAATCGGGCGTGTCCCCCTGGCGGATTTTTTGCACGAGTAACTAAAAAATAATCAAACAAATATAGGAAATTAAAAAACATAGTCGGAAAATCGTCCCCTGACTATTTTTGTTAGTATGTTTGAATATTCCTCCTGTAGAGGGACACGCCCGACTTAATCCTGAGGCAATCAAGCAGGCGAGTGGGCATGAAGAGCAATCCCCTGGGTAAGGGTCGAGAGGGCCGTGGGCCCACGTCGCGAGAAATCGCGACTTCGAACTCCAAGGCGCAAATTGATGATGAGGGTGCCTAGCGGGACGTAACAGAAAGACACACAATGATATCCAAAGTCTGGCAAAAACTTGGGGTTGTCCTGACCGAACACCGATCTTTGGGAAGCCATCTGGCGCAAAATAGATCATCACGGAGGCCTTGGAGAGGCCTTGCATGTCCACCATGTTCGTGGTCATCAGAGCGGGGATTCACTTGAAGCCCGTTCTAACCGTTGGGCTGATTTTGCCGCTTGTGCTGGAGGAGACGTGCACAGCCCTCCCAAGACTTCGGTTACTGCCATGCGCATTGCATAACATCTGTGCGTGGTGTGCTTCAATGGCTCGTGCGCGCGCACACGCATCACCTGTCGTATGGGCGCGCGCACACATTTAAACGTCCTCGGAAGTTTCGCACGACGAAGGCCCCTGCCCCACCTGTGCCTTTCTTGGACCAGTCTCTGAAACATGTTTTCACGTTGCAGCGCGAAGGGTTCTGGCGGTGCAATTTTTGTAAGAAAGGGGTTAAGAGCGACGAGCAGAGAAATCGTTTCTCCCAATTGTCTTGCGTTGCTCGTTGGCCCGCGGACCCTCGCGAGTCGGATCCCGCTGAGGTCTCTCCTGGTGATGGGGGTTCCTCGGCGCCTAGTGGCGCCTGCTCTCAGGGTGCCTCTGGAAGTGGGGGCCAGCGTGGGCAGGATTCGGGCCTCGGTTCCCTTGTCAGGCCCGACTCCCATGAAGCGTCAGCCCCTATGGATCCTGAGGACACCCAGGTTTCGGGCCCGTCGGGGGTGGAAGAGGAGAGGCCTAAGCGTAGGATTGCGGGGCCTGGCCCTGAGACGGACCGTAGGGTTCGTGGTCGCTTCGTCGCTCCCCCTGGACGTGCCCGCTCGCCCTCGCCTGTCACACGCAACGTCCGTTTGAGGACCACTTTCAGCCCAGTGGTTGAGGGCCGTTCGCGTGATGCTTCTTTCTTGGCGACTGCGGTTCAGACGGAGACCTCCACCCCCTCTGAGCCTCCCCCCAAGAGACACCGTCCTGGACCACGGCCAGGGCGTGCCAGAATTTCTGAAGCGACCGTGCCCGCGACTCTCATGCCGAGTCGGGGTGTGGTCCAGTCTTGCCATGCTCGTGGTCACTACCCCTGGTGCTCCCCAAGGCATGTAGTGCTGTGTGTCAGATGCGGCTACTACACCACAGGTCAGGCTGGACAGCTCCTCCTGGATTGTGTCCCTGTGGTTCCGCTCGGTGAGCATGCCAGGAGGAACCGGAAGCTTTTCCTGGAACGTTTGCACCCGTCGGACGAAGGCCGTCCTGGGTCCAGGCGCATCCCACAACCCAGGCCTCTGCAAGTCTCTGACCCTGAGGTTTCCTGGTTGCGGCTCTTGAGAGCCTGAGCTGTTTTCGGGCCCGCCCTCAAAATCTTCTCGGGTCGGGCTCCTGGCGCCTGGGCTTGGCCCTGGTGCCGCTTTCAACTCGTTTGTTTTCTCTTGGTCGGCGGTGTTTGGGTGGAGTGTCGAGAGAGTGGCGCGCGCGCGCGCGTGTCGCGCCCGCGCGCCCCCCGTCATCCTCGACAGATTCGACAGCAGGCGCGCCGCGCCTCCCGACGCCGCCGCCGCCTGGTGCTGCTGATGCTCTCCCCGAGATCCCTATGGGTGGGGGAGGCCCGCACTTGCAGCTAGAGGGACAGGGCGACACCTGCCCCTCGTCCTTGTGTGTCGGCCTGTGCACTCGCGCGGCCGCCTCCACAGCGTCGTATCCTCCTCCTCCTCCTGCACCTCCTCCTCCTCCTCCTCCTCCTCCTCCTCCTCCTCCTTCTTGCACCTCCTCCTCCTCCTCCTCATCATCATCATCATTCTCTGTTAGTCCTCCTGCCCAGGCGTGCCAGTAGCATCCCGCATGAAACTTCCGACAGTCACACGGGCATGCCGTTTCCAAACATAGGCTCTCGCCAGAGACGTCTCCACATGTCATGCGATGTGCCTCTGCATTTGTCCGTTCCATTCTCTCTCTCTCTCTCTCTCTATCTCTGTCTCCCTCTCTCCTTCTCTCTCTCTCTCTCACGACGGACGATCCGGAATTCACGGCTCATTCTGCCCAGGCCGAAGGCTTGCTTGCGCCACCTCGGTCGCCCAGTCACACCCAAGCCTCAGGCTGCCAAGGTCTGCTCCTGCTTCTTGGGCAGCAGCCTCAGGCTCCCAAGCCTCAGGCAGCCTGAGGATTTGCTCCTGCTTCTTGGGCAATGAAAAGCAATCGTTTCCGACCGCGCCAGAAGGAAAACAAACGGGGGCCGACCAGGGAATTGGAGCACCCCTGCTTCTTAGAGAAGGCGCCGGCCTTACATCGTTAAACAGGGCCCGCACCTTCTAAGAAGCAGGGGTGCTTCTGGGACACCTCCCCCCCTCCCCCGGCCCACCGCTGCCCGTGGCCGAAGAAACCCGGGATCCGAGGAGGCGTGCACCTCTCAGACGGCCTCCACTCGCCTGCCACGGCCCTCCGCAGGCGGAGAAGCTCCTGGAGCTGCTTCCGCCGGCCTTCCCCCGAGCAAAGGGGGGGCCGGTCAACTCCTCGGAACCTGGACATCGAGGCCTTGTTCGTTAGTTTGTTCGTTTGTTGAGGAGGAGGAGGAGGAGGAGGAGGAGGAGGAGGAGGAGGAGGAGGAGGAGGAGGAGGGAGGAGGAGGACCCAGCGTAGAGAAAGGGGGAGGAAGGAGGAGGGAGGGAGGAGGAGGAGGAGCCAGCGTAGAGAGGAAGGAGGGAGGAGGAGGAGAGGAGGAGAGGGAGGAGGAGGAGGAGGAGGAGGAGTAGGAGGAGGAGCCCAGCGTAGAGAGGAGGAGGAGAGGAGGAGGAGGAAGAGGAGGAGGAGGGAGAGGAGAGAGGAGGAGGAGGAGGAGGAGCCCAGCGTAGAGAGGAAGGGGGAGGAGGAGGAGGAGGAGGAGGAGGAGGAGGAGGAGGAGGAGGAGGAGGAGGAGGAGGAGGAGGAAGAGAGGCGCTCTGGCCGAGGAACCGGGGACGACGCCCCGCCCGGGCCGCGCCCAGGCGAGGCGCCGCCATGGCGGAGAGGATGCCCGCGACCAAGAGCCAGCGCCGCATCATGAACGAGGACTAAAACAACATCAGCAACGACATGTTCGCGGGCCCTTACGGGCCTAGGCCTCCACAACTCGAGGCTCATTCTTACGTGAAGGCATACCGCAGGCTGGCATGCGCAGCCCGTCGAGGGCGCATCGCCGTGAACGACCTCATAACCACCTCTTCCCAGATGAACGCCAGGCCTACCGGGCATAGTCGCCACCGCTTCGATGGCCTTCACCCTCGGGCGGCAGGGCGTGGCAGCCCAAGACCCCGCCCGGCTGTTGGTCGCAGCCCTACGCCGAGAAGTACGGGTCACACAGTGCTGGCAGCGAGGGCACGCTCAGGCCGGAAACGCCTGTTTTCGTCCCCGCTCATCTCTGCAACTCAGCTGGCGTCCGCGCTCCGGCTTCAAGGGGCCTTGTGCTACCGCCGTGCATCCCATCTGCCGATAATATGCTCTACCAGGCTAGCTCGCACTTCGGCCACGCCCAGAACACCTACGAGATGAACCGCCTGGACGGTCACTGGACCGATCCCCCGTGGGCGCTCCATCCCGGAGAGACCCGGCCTCAGGCCAAAACATAAAAAACGATGGGACCTCCCCTCAGGACCCCCTCGGCGGCCCCCCCTCTCCTAGCCCTTCGGGCTATGTCGCCGAGTACCCCGCACCTCTCGCCACAGCTGGACCTGCCTCGAACATCTAACCCCGAGAAAGCGCGGACGGTGGATCAGACCACCGTGCTCGATCCAGAAAGGCCTCCACCAGAATTGCGGAGGAGGGACCGGGGGCCCCCCGAACGCGGAGTCCGATCTGACCTACCAGACGACCCGCCGTGAGTGGCCCTCTCCCTAGCTCCCCCTCCCTTCCTGCCCGCCCACTGTCCTTTCCTGTTACCTGTTACTGCTTTCCCTCCTCGTGCTTCTTCTTCCCTCTCTTGTGGCTCCGGGAGGGCGGGCCGGAGGGGCTCAGTGAGCTGGGGATGGGGAGGGAGGGCGGATTCGACCAAGGCCCTGCGTTTGAGGCATCGACGCATGTTTCAAGCATCCTGGGCAGTTCATTCCGCTCGCAGTCGTGACGGACGCCGCCCAGCGTTCGATCGCATGGTCCACCTTCCATCGTTTATTGCATGGTGGGATGGGGGACTGGGAGGAACGCGCTCGTCTGTCGCTCGAGCAGGCTGGGCCACCGTGGCTTTCGCCGTGCGCAGAGGCACCTGTTGATCGAGACAGTCCCATAGCCGCCGCAACATCCGCCCCCGGACGAAAGCAAGCCCAACCGCATCGGCAAGCCGTCCCCGTAACCATGGCCACTGGGGCGAGCGCAGCAGCGGCAGGCACTTCCAAAGCACCTGGCCGGCCCTGCAGCCCCGCGCCGCGGGGGCCGAGGCCGCAGAGCTCCGCCCCGAGATCTGCGATGAACTGCAGCGCCGCCCCTTCTTCGCACAGCCTCTCCGACCAGCCAACGAGCGCATCGACCTCGCGAAGCCTGCGGCGGGTCCTCGATGAGAGCCCCAGCGATCGCCCAGCAGCCGCGAGGCCCTGCAGGGGCCGGCCCGGAGCTGCCGCTGGGAGCAGCCGCGCTCGTCGACGGAGGACTGCGGCGAGCAGGGTGATTGTCCGCGCAGCGCGCTGGAGCCACGGCGAGGGCACAGAAACGAACAGCGAAGAGAAAACAGACGGTGGCAGTTGCAGAGGACCCTGGAAGCCAGCCCCAGCCGTGCGCCCAAGCGCAAGTGGCTACGGAGGAGGAGGAGGAGGAAAGGGAGGAGGAGGAGGAGGAGGAGGAGGAAAGGGCGGAGGAGGAGGAGGAAAGGGAGGAGGAGGAGGAGGAGGAGGAGGAGGAGGAGGAGGAGGAGGAGGCGCACGAGGGGCCCGCCACACCTTTCAACGGCCGTGCCGCGGGCCCGCAGTGGGCCCGGGCCCCCGCGGCGGTGCACGGGGCCCGCGCAAGGCGCTGCTGCCCGCTCGGGGCCCGGGCGGCCGCTCGCCGGAGACGGCGAGGGGAGGCGCTCGTGCCTCCGAGGCCCGTCCAGGGGCAGGCCGCGGCAGCGGCCTCGGCGACGCGCCGAACCCTGCCAGCCGAGAGCGCGTCGCTCCGCTCCGCGGGGCGGGAGGCGCGGGAGGAGCTGGGGGCTTTGGCGCTCGGCGACTGGGGGCGTGGCTGGCGCTGGGTCGGGCGTGTCCTCCTACAGGCGGATTTTGGGCGAGAGATGAAAGAGATTCAAAAGATACTCCAACATGCCAGAAAATACGCAAAAAAACTCCCCATACGATTTCCTGACTATTCTGGAATATCCTTCCTGTAGAGGGACAGGCCCGACTTCAGGCGGCGGCGCGAAACGCTAAGCAGAGTCCCATACCGTACTGCGGCCGAACGGGACGAATTTGACGCGAGGGGGTGCTGGCTCGAGCTGGTGGCGGGCCGAGCGGAGGGCTGTCTTGTCAGCACTGGCTCCTCTCTTCGGCTCGGCCTCGGGCGAACACGTCACGGCGATTCTTACAAGCGCGAGACGACAACATGCAGGCGGGTAACGGGAAGAGGAGAAGGAGGAGGAGGAGGAGGACGAGGAGGAGGAGAAGGAGGAGGAGGTGGTGGGGGTCTATTCAACTGTTGCACCACCTTTCGTTGTTCTTCGAATCGCGCTCCTCTTGCGCACTCCCTGATCGTATATCTTATTACGTTCACGCGGGTGCGTTCCGTTCGTTCTAAGCACGAGCGTTCAGGAATGGTGACCGTTTCGATCAGCGTCGAGGTGGCTAAACAGGGGGGCACGGGGCGTCTTCCCAATACCGAACAGGACGGATGAAGAGGCACAATAGGAGAACCGAGCGGATGAGCCTTGCTGCCTGTCGGTCGATCCCTCCCCCCTGGATATTCCTCCGACGCGGCCTCTTCCTCTGCCTCCTCTTCTCGCTTCGTTCTGTCCTCGACATGTGTGGGTTCGGTGACGCCACGGCGACCTGTGCGGGGAGAAAGGCAGGGCGATCTTGCCGAAGATCTGGCCGATGGCCTCGATGTCGCTGCTGGTGATGTTCTCGGCTTTCAGGACGGCTTTGGCGTGCGAGCTGAGGCCTTTGCCGGCTGCGATGCGTTTAATGTCGCCCTCCGTGGGGAATCGGAAGTCGATGCCGGGGCGCTGGATCTGAACCAGTTGGATGGGCACGCCGGACTGTATAGCAGTCACAACCTCGATCAGCACCCAAGGTCTCTCGAGCACTCGGTCCTGGGATCGGGGCGGGAGAGGCGAGGGGATAGCAAAATGATAAGTTCGCGGATTGGCTAACGTTGCTGGTTTTCCCAGCGCCTCCGGCGCCATTGGCGGCCACGCATTGAGGAAAGCGCCCAACGGCGGGGCCGAAACCAGCTGTACGCAACAGCTTTCGTGAATCTTCACTTCCGCTGATCCAAATCCCTTATTAATCGTCCCCCGGGTCCGGTCTTTAAGGCGCCTTTTTTGTAACTGGGGTGGTCGGGTTTATTAGGGCGCTTTCTTTGGATTGGAGCTTAGGGGGTCCAATTTATTAAGGCGCCCCGTCGAAGAGGGGGTCCAGAATATTAGGTCGCATTTGGAGGAGGGTTCGGTTTTTTTTGGGGGTCGATTAATAAGGGATTTGGGATACCCACGCTGCCCTTGATATCCGCTGACGTATTTCCCAACCATCCTGTGGTGTTGGGCCTTCGTTTTGATGAGACAACGCCCCGCGTTCCTCACCTCCCGCGCTCTTCCCCTCCTCTGCCCTCCGCATGCCTCTGTTTCTGCACACCCAGTTCTGAGTTCCGTGGCCCCATAGGGAGCTCCTCCGAAGGCCCCACTGGCAACGTTCGCATGGCGCCACCGCACCCATTCTGGCATACGCCTCACACCTCCACCGAGGGCCCCATTGGCAGGGTTCGCATGGCGCCACCGCGCCCATTGCGGCACACCCCTCGCACGCTGCGTGGCCCCATAAAAGGGGCCCCACCGAAGGCCACAGTGGCAGGGCTCGCATGGCGCCATCGCACCCATTCTGGCACACCCCTCACACCTTCCGTGACCCCATAGGGAGCTTCACCGAGGGCCTCACTGGCAGGGTTCGCATTGCGCCACCACGCCAATTTCGGCACACCCTTTACGCTTTTCGTGGCCACACAGGGAGCTCCACCGAAGGCGGGGCCCACAACTGCGGTACTCACAATTGCTTATATTTGGGTCCTTCGCCCGGATTTTTGTTCAACCCCGCGGCCCTGAGCTACCGACCCCGTTCCCTGGGTCGAACTTTCGCCCAGAATCTATGTTTGAGTCCTGCGTAGATGCCCGCCGCGTAACCAGTCCATGTTTGTTTTGCATATGTATAAACTAGATGGTACGGGGGGCACTTCGTAGGATACACGTCATTTGTAGCCCGACTGCAAGTCAACTGCGTGGGAACAGCACTTAGCAATAAAACAGCGCGGGTAAGCAGAAATAATCAGTTTCGCACGCTAGCTCTTCTAACGGTGAACGGTTTTAGTTCGCCGTTCCGAACGTGGTTTGTAAATTGGTAGTTGGCTGCCTGGTACATGGCCAACGGACTTACTAACCGCGTAGCTGAGTAGGGTAAAGCTGTCTTACATAGGCCACGCTGAATACACCATAACTATAAGTGTATTATGACGTTTAATTTGCTCGCGGTGTAGTAGCCATTGGTTGGTATGTAGCTAGCAAGCTGTCAGTCGATGTTCATGAGTGGTTCGTGAATACTTAGTATGAGAGCTACTCCACCGCATGATCCTTCTCTCCGTTGTCGTTCAAATCTGCGCATGGATTGCATCGCCACTGCGCGCTCCGCACGCGCCGCTGCCGCCAGCGCGGCGAGTTCCCGCGCGCCCGCTGCAACGAACGCGCCACGATTCGGTTCGGGCTGCGCGCCCCCCAAAGGCGCCGCCGCTCAGGCTGCGACCAGTTAGTTCGACTGAGCCGAGAAAAGATGTGCCCATATTGTTCATGACGGAGAACGACGCTTCCTGGCGGGTGAGGCTCCGCCCCAGCCGCCTGCGGCGATGCCCTTATATGACGCACGAGGCTTACGCGCGCGCGGAATGTCGCCGCGCGGTTCGCCGCGCCGCCCTCCTCGCGGGGGCGTCGGCAGGGCCTGCAGACGCTGCGGCCCCGACGGGCCTCGCGAGCTGGCCATCGTTGGCTGAATCGCCCGCGCGGCGGGCCTCCTTCTTTTCCTCGCGCCTCCCTTTCCTCCAGGGTTGGGCATGCATCTGGCGCGCGCCGATGGCCCGACGGCCACTCTCTGTGGAGCTTAGTTCCACAGTGAAGAAATCCCCATGGTTGGTTCGATTGCAAGCCCACGCTCATCAATAGCAGCCAACGTGATACATCCCCGATAATCGCGAATGGCATGGAACATCCCACATGTCCGCAGCAGCGCCGTTGTTCTATTGACACGACTCGCCCGCGCAGCCACGAAGAAACATCGCGCACCTGGAACTGTTCCAAGCATTCAGCGCATGCGTGCGCGGACAAGTGCGCGCGCGCCATTGGGCCCGGCTCTCGGGCGCAGCATCGCTGGGCGATTGCAGGACATCTGGGCGCGAACGGATCGCAAAACCGCATTGCATCGACAATGGGCTTTCATGGCATCCTATCCAGGCAGCGAAGCCCTTGCCACCTCACATTTCGCGCACTTGACGCACGAGGGCTTCCAGGCCATTCCGCGTTGTAACGAAGTTCATCTTGGCTGGAATAGTTCGCCCTCGAAGTCTGCAGAGACTCCACTGCGTGCTTGACCTGATAGCTCGACCTGCTTTTTCTGCGTTCATGTGAACGTACGCATTATAGATGTGTCTCTATATATATATATATATATGCACAGCGTCGCATCAACCAGAAGCGCTTCAGAAATGCAAGTGCAATGCTTACGGTTGCGGGAACTCTTCCTGCAGTACGAGCGCCACATTCGGCATCTGCAGGCCAAGGTGCCCCGCGCGCAGTGCAAGCGCTGCGCGAGTAGAGACTGGCACCGAGACGGCCAATGCGGAGCATAGTGCCGAATGCCTACCATATGGCAAATGATGCGGCGAAGATGGGAGGTCGGACAGGCGCCTGGGGGGCGGCGAGGGCGGGGGGCGCGCAAGAGGCGGGGCGCGGGCGGCAGAGGCGACGGGCGCGAGCACGAGGGCACCGCAGCGCCAAGACACCATGGCGACGCATCGGCGTTGAACGAGCCCTGCAGGCTGGCAGCGCACTGAAGGTAAGGAGCTGTGTTTCTCAGTCTGCGCGAGCCCCCGCTGCGGCGAGGCCCGCGCCGGACGCGACGCGCGTGTCTCGACGGGCCACGTGCGCCAGGCGCCTGGCGCACTGGCCAACACTGCAAGAATCCGGCTGCAACAGGTCCTAGCCGCAATGCCTGTCATCCTGGGCAGATCGAACGTGCTGCAGCAACTCGGCAACCGCGCGCAGACCTGCATCGAAGTCGACATGGGCGAGGTGGCCGCGCGTCACATCGTGGAATGGGCATTGCGCCTCAACTGGACCAGCAGATCCAGAGAGCGCGCAACGCGGACGCCGTCGCCTTGCTCATTTTGGCCCACTTATCCCAAAGTTCCCCCCCCCCCCCCCCCCCCTCCCCCTTGAAGAAATCACCGTCGTTGGAAGTTGCGACGCATGCATCTCGGCGGCCTCGCTCAGGGCGCCGACGTCCCAGCCTTCTGCGGCAGCAGCCCCTGCCTGGAATGGATTGGCGAAGCGATGGGTACTCGTGCGATTGCGCCCTGGCGCCCAAAACGACGTCGAAGCCGCGTGGCTCCAGGGCGCCGCGCGGCCCTCGAGGTGGCGCGCGCAGCGAGACTTCCGAGTCGCACTGCCAGGGCCGAAGACCTTGGCCAGTCCAAATGACGCGGGGGGCCAAATATTGAAGTCCAGACCCCCCAGTGCAATGATCTCAATTCATGCGTTCAAAACTGTCCTGCCGAAGCCTGGGTCTGAATAAAACCAAGAGTTGAGTTGCCGATCTCAGAACTAAAACATTGAACCTTGCAAACTGTGAGGCGCAGAATTGAAGACTTGGTTCGGCATGGGGGCCCGAGACTCAAAACGGATTTTAAACTTCAATATTGACGTCCGCAGATGGGAAAGTTCAACTTCCAAGGGGGCCCCCACTTCTGTCGAAACGCCCACGCACATTGCTCTCTCTGGGCGGGGGGCCCGGCGACGCCGAGCGAGCGTCTCACTCGAAACGCCCCAGCAACCAGCTCCAGGCGGAAGGCTCAGTGACGCCGGACGACCGCCTCGCAGAAGACAGCCCCGAAACCTGCTCCGAAGCGGAGGGCCCAGCGACGACGGACGAGCGCCCCGCTCGAGACGCTCCAACACCTGCGCCCCCAAGTGGAGGACCCCGCGGCACCGGTCGGCCGTCTCGCTCGGGCCGCCCCCGCAATTTGCCCCCCAAACATAAGGCTCGGCGACGCCAGGCGAGCGCCTCGCTCGAGATTGACGAACGCCTCGCTCTAGATGCCCCTGCAATCTGCTCTCGAACAAAGGAGTCGGCGACGCTGCGCGACCGCCTCGCTCGAGGCCCAGCGGCGCCGGGCGAGAGCGTCGCCCAGGACGCGCCCACAACCTGTTGCCTAGGCGGAAGGCCTGGCGACGCCAATGGAGCCGAGGTCCTCTTCGTTGTCGTCCGTCACTCGCTAGTCGTTGATATCCTCGCTCGTCGTTTTCGTCATCGCCGCTCGTCATCCTGGCTCGTCGTCGCCCTTGTCTTCGCCCGTCGTCGGTGTCGACCCCGGCCGTCGTCGCCGTCGTCGCTCGCTGCCTTCGCCGCAGTGGTCGCCGTGCGTCGTGGCCGTCGTCGCCGTCGCTCGTCGTCGTCGTTCACCGCCGGCGCCGCCTTCGTCGCTCTCGCTCGTCGTCGTCGTCGTCGCCGTCGTCCTCGCTCGTCGTCTTCGCTCCTTCGTTCAGGGGCCGCTCCTGGCGGCGGGTCGTTCGCCCTGGCAGGAGGGGGCCCTCTCCGTCGTCGCCCTCCTGTTTCCTCCTTCCTGCTTCGTCCTTCTCCTTGTCGCCACCCCTATCGCATATCTCTCTCTCTCTCTCTCTCTCTCTCTCTCTCTCTCTCTTTCTCTCTCTTTCTCTCTCTTTCTTTTTCTTCTCAGTCTCTCTCTCTCTCCCTCTCTCTCTCTCTCTCTCTCTCTCTCTCTCTCTCTCTCTCTCTCCCTCTCTTTCTTCTTGGGCCCGAGAACCCGGGGGGTTGGGCAAAACGTCGCCGCGCGTCTGACGCTTGCGCAACCGCCGCTCGCTCGCTCACGGCGCAACGCGAATGCTCACCAAGGAGGCGCTGCATGGGCCGTTGCACTTGAAGGCCCGCGAGGTCTGGGCAGCCTTCTGTTATGCGATAGATCCGACGCGCCCCTCGACGCCGGAAATCTATGAACTATGAATGCGTTGTGCACGGCAAATTATGAGCGCCAATCGCGCGAAAACTCCAAAGCGACCCTCTCATCGAAAACTCTCGCGCTGGCTTTGACTGCCCGCGCCAGGCGCTTGACGAAATGAGCTTCGCAACTCAACGTTGATTTTCACCGACGCCGTCACGCCGCTGGGCATATTTACCCAAGTTCCGAAATTCGACGTCATGCCCAGCGCGCGGATGTACCCGCGCGGGAAGGACTGCGTCGATGCGCGCCCCTGCCCTTGAAGCACTTGAACGCAACGTTTCCCCGGCGAGCTCGCGCCGGTTCCCCGCCGGCCCCGCGGCGAACCCGACCAGCCATCAAAGCGAAGGTTGTATGCGGAGCTCGTTCTGCTAACCCCCCCCCTTCCCATTCGAAAATGAATCGACCCTTTTCCCCGGCCTCGAGGTGATATCCACGGCGCGCCCAGGAGCGCGCCAAGTCGCCCCGAACTGGCCCAGCCCGCCCTCCGAGCCCACCAAAGAAGGAACAAGCCAGAGAACCCAGCGCCCGGACAACCGACCAAGCAAACAAAGAACGAGTCAAACAATCGCCGAATAACCGCAACAACACAACCAACCAAACAAGCAAACGCCAAACCAACCAACCAAACAACCGACCGACCAACCAATCTGGCAATCATCCAACCGACCGGCCAATCCAACAACGAACCAACCAACAGACCGATCATCTGGCCGACCAACCAATCCACCATCTGGCCAGACAACTAGCTGGCCAACTGAACAACCAAGCGACGCGCGCGCTAGCAAGAACGACATCAGCAGGCCAAACCGGGAAACCCAGCGCTGAAGGCCTGTTCACGGAGGCGCCCAGTGAGGAACTTGCGCGAGTCCGCCGCTCCGACAGCGCCATGCAAACCAGACGTCCCAGCCAGACAAAATCTCATCAGATTTGCTACCTCGAGAACCAACCCGTTCAGCATGAGGCACTCCAGACTGAGCCGGTTGAGTCTGGGAAACGACACTGGCACTTTGCTCATAAGCAAGGCGGTGCCTCCAGCGACGTCCTCGCGAGACTCCAGGGGTCTCCGTCTTTTTCGCGAAAAAAGGCGACCGCTGCTCATCTTACGTGTTCTTAACGTAATCTACCATAACTCCAGAAGGTCTGAACATCATGCGCCAGCTTGGGTCGTCACGCGGAGCTCGCGCGAAATTGCCCGCGTCCCCTGGGTGAGATTCGACCGCGCCGACTTGCCCAGTGACTGCCCATGGTGCCCCCCGCTGTCGTCGTTCGCTGCCTCCGCCGCAGTGGTCGCCGTGAGTCGTCGCCGTCGTCGCCGTCGCTCGTCGACGTCGTTCGCCGCCGGCGCCGCCTTCGTCGCTCTCGCTCGTCGTCGTCGCCCTCGCGCGTCGTCTTCGCTCCTTCGTTCAGGGGCCGCTCTTGGCGGCGGGTCGTTCGCCCTGCCAGGAGGGGGCCCTCTCCGTCGTCGCCCTCCTGCTTCCTCCTTCCTGCTTCCTCCCCCTCCTCCTCCTCCTCCTCCTCCTCCTCCTCCTCCTCCTCCTCCTCCTCCTCCTCCTCCTCCTCCTCCTCCTCCTCCTCCTTGTCGCCCCCCCATCGCCTCTCTCTCTCTCTCTGACTCTCTCTCTCTCTCTCTCTCTCTCTTTCTCTCTTTTTATTTTATTTGTTTTTCTCTCTCTCTCTCTCTATCTCCCTCTCTCTTTCTCTCTCCCTCTCTCTCTCTCTCTCTCTCTCTCTCTCTTTCTCCTCTTCTTAGGCCCGGGAACCTGGGGAGTTGGGCAAAACGTCGCCGCGCGTCTGACGCTTGCGCAACCGCCGCTCGCTCGCTCACGGTGCAATGCGAATTATCACCAAAAAGGCGCTGCATGGGCCGCTGCACTTGAAGGCCCGCGAAGTCAGGACTGCCTTCTGTTATGCGATAGGTCCGACGCGCCCCTCGACGCCGGAAATCTATGAATGCGTTGTGCACGGCAAATTATGAGCGCCAATCGCGCGAAAACTCCAAAGCGACCCTCTCATCGAAAACTCTCGCGCTGGCTTTGACTGCCCGCGCCGGGCGCTTGACGAAATGAGCTTCGCAACTCAACGTTGATTTTCACCGACGCCGTCACGCCGCTGGGCATATTTACCCAAGTTCCGAAATTCGACGTCATGCCCAGCGCGCGGATGTACCCGCGCGGGAAGGACTGCGTCGATGCGCGCCCCTGCCCTTGAAGCACTTGGACGCAACGTTTCCCCGGCGAGCTCGCGCCGGTTCCCCGCCGGCCCCGCGGCGAACCCGACCAGCCATCAAAGCGAAGGTTGTATGCGGAGCTCGTTCTGCTAACCCCCCCCCCTTCCCATTCGAAAAAGAATCGACCCTTTTCCCCGGCCTCGAGGTGATATCCACGGCGCGCCCAGGAGCGCGCCAAGTCGCCCCGAACTGGCCCCGCCCGCCCTCCGAGCCACCAAAGAAGGAACAAGCCAGAGAACCCAGCGCCCGGACAACCGACCAAGCAAACAAAGGACGAGTCAAACAATCGCCGAATAACCGCAACAACACAACCAACCAAACAACCAAACACCAAACCAACCAACCAAACAACAGACCGACCAACCAATCTGGCAATCATCCAACCGACCGGCCAATCCAACAACGAACCAATCAACAGACCGATCATCTGGCCGACCAACCAATCCACCATCTGGCCAGACAACTAGCTGGTCAACTGAACAACCAAGCGACGCGCGCGCTACCAAGAACGACGTCAGCAGGCCAAACCGAGAAACCCAGCGCTGTAGGCCTGTTCACGGAGGCGCCCAGTGAGGAACTTGCGCGAGTCCGCCGCTCCGACAGCGCCATGCAAACCAGACGTCCCAGCCGGACAAAATCTCATCAGATTTGCTACCTCGAGAACCAACCCGTTCAGCATGAGGCACTCCAGACTGAGCCGGTTGAGTCTGGAAAACGGCACTGGCACTCTGCTCATAAGCACGGCGGTGCCTCCAGCGACGTCTTCGCGAGACTCCAGGGGTCTCCGTCTTTTCGCGAAAATAGGCGACCGCTGCTCATCTTAGGTGTTCTTAACGTAATCTACCATAACTCCAGAAGGTCTGAACATCATGCGCCAGCTTGGGTCGTCACGCGGAGCTCGCGCGAAGTTGCCCGCGTCCCCTGGGTAAGATTCGACCGCGCCGACTTGCCCAGTGACTGCCCAAGGTGCCCCCCGCCGCGTGGCCGCGGCAGTCCACCGAGCGCAATCCATCCAGGCTTTCTGGAAGCCCCATGATCCATCGAGCGGCTGGGGCGAGTCAAGCCAGCAAGATGGGGCGAACTGAAGGGGCCCCAGGACACACAAATAAAGACACACAAATTAAATGATTCCCCATGTTTTCCCATATTTTCTTGTTTTTTTTGTCTTCGCCCCCGCTTCCCGTATTTCCCTGTATTTTCCTGGGGATCGACGAGTAATTGTGTCTGTGTGTGTGTGTGTCTTTTTTCCCTTCCTGAAGAACATGGGATGGGCAGAGCCCCTTTCAGCAAAACGTGGCTTGCCGAAAACGACCTCGGGCCCAAACCTGGCGGGCGCCAGCCTGGACAAATGGCGGCCGCGGCGCCCTCTCGAGGACCGCAACCGGAGAATTCACTCGTCGACGCGTCAGGGCGGTGGCTCTGCCCACCCCGCTCGAGCCACGAGGGGGCTGCAGCGGCAAGCAAGCTGATCGCGGCACCCAGCAAGGAAAAAACCATTCCGGCTTCGATTCGAAACCGAAGGAAAAAACATAATGAAGCAGCCGCGAACCCGATGAGGCGCCCCCTCACGAGTGGGCGCGGCGTGCACACTGCAAAACAAAGATGTGCAAGTCGATGGCGCCCCATGATGTGCAAAGCGTGCTACAGGCTTGCCAAGCCTCCTCCTCGCTCGCGCCGTTTCACCTCCTCCCCTCCGTCCTGGTGTCGGAATTCCCCGACATCACCAGCGTCTACCGCCAACCTCGCTGATTATTCGGCAAGTGTCTCTCCTCTTCGCCCAAGTAGCCGGCGCGCGGTGAGGGGGCAATCGAGGGCGGCCCTCCTTGTCCTCGTCCTCCTCCTGCTGCGTGGGTTTCTGCATCCCCCTCTCCACCAGTGCCCCTCTACCCCGAAGTGGGGACCCCTTACTTCTCGCGCGACTACCTCACGAGAGCCCGTTGCGCCCTGGATTTGTTTGGGAGATGCGCGGTTTCCTCGCGCCTGGCGTCCAGACGGCGCGTCGGGGAGCGACGTGGATGGCTTGCACCTTCCGCATAGCAGCATAGCGCTGCATGGGGACACCGCGTGGGGGCATCGCAACACCATACCCGAACACAGTATGACATATCAAAGCCGAACAGGGCCTGGTTTGAAGCGGCGTAGTACAGCATGACGCACCATAGCACGTCAGTGGCCAGCATCGCTTGCCGTCTCCTGTCAAAACGCGTGGAGCATAAGACAAGACCCGTGCTACATCCGGTACTTTCTAAGGTCGTCCCAGCTCGGCGTCACGAGGACACTCTTGTTGCTGGCAAACAAGCATCATCTGCTGAATGGCGTCACCATGGGGTGTCACGGGGCGGCCATCACTCGCTGCCTCCATCAGCGCCACCCTTAGATCCAACGGTGCGCGGTTGGTCTCGAGCTGCAGCTTCGCGCGCCCTTGGCGAGGAGGGTGAAGGCGGGACGGAGGGACGCAGCACGAGCAGACAGTCGTTCCAGCGACTGTCGCCCATCAGCAAAACGCAATGAAATCTAACAGGGAACGCCCTGCATATGCGCCGCGCGTTGCAGCGCGCTACAAGGTTTCATCTGATACGCACTTAATGCTGGGCGCGCCTGGATGTTCTGATGTCGTTGGACGCTGCAGCGCACTCACATTAGACAACGCATGAAGTTCAATGTGGCGCGCTGCAACGCGACATGAAAGATCCACACCTAACGCTGCAACGTTGAAGTCCAGAATTGGTACTGAAACCCGCTTGGAACGGAGTGGGGCCCGACCGCCAGAAAAAATGCCTTGTCACGGAAAACTACAACATCGCACAACTTGAAAGGACCACGCACAACCAATGTTATCTCATACGTTACATCTGTTAGGCCAAACCACGAAACTGTAACGTCTGCACTTGATCATGGTGACCAATAGTGAGGCACGACGACGACGAACGGAAACATGCGAAACCAATTGTCGTCCTAGTCCAATTGCAGGGCAGGATATACGTAAATCGCTGGTGGCCCACTTAGCTAAGTCGACCTGCTCATAAGCGGCCTGGCAAATGTCAGCCACATGCGACTGACCACTTACTGGACACTTACCAGAGCACTGCTACTCAGCGACAAGTAGCTACGAATACAAACTGTAATTGAATTCGCTAGGTCGGTTGCAAGTAACTGTGTCGTTACCCGCTACCAAACGCGGCGAGAATTTAAGTCGGGGCAGATAGCGGGCCCCCGGAACCGAAATTGAAGAACATCGCCGGGATTGAAAACACACGACGACGTTTGAAATCTCGATTGGAGGACGGGAAGCGCAGCAAACACGACGTCTTGAGTCTGGTCGTTCGCACACGCGGTCTGTCCGCCGGCCCCAAGCTGCCTTTTTGCACTTCTCCGGCAGGCGCCGAAGGCGCCACCCTGGCGATGCGGGGAAAGGAGCGTCCGGCACCAGCGAAAACAACACTCCCCCAGATCACAAACAATGTGGTTTTTGAATCCCGGATTGTTTCTTCGATGTAGGCCTCAGGGACCTACTCTTGGGACCACCCCCAAGGAAAGGGTCGGGAACTCTGTGGCTGCGGAGCGGAAGCGTGTCAGAGACGTCCGTGAGCGTCGGCACTTCGTCATTATTCTCCATGTTCTCAGTCAGAATGTCTTGCTTCTTGTTTCACGCCTCCACCTCCCCACCCACTCTTTCCCGATGATGCCCCCTCCCCGCTCGCACTCAGCTTCACTCACGCTCCGTCTCACTCACAGATGCTCAGACCCACTCATACGCAGATTCACTCAGGCTCACTCTCGACGAACAAAAGTTCATACGCAGACTCACTCACACCCAGACTCATTCATACTCATATTCGATCATACTCCGACTGGCTCATCCTCAGACTCGCTCACCCTCAGACTCACCCAACACTCGGAGCACGTCAAGATCACCGCGATGTAGCGTGCACTGCGCTCGAGCATTCGCCCCGATGCTTTTTTTTGTACGGCAAACAGCCCCACAAGCAACTGCAACCTCCCAGGTGGAACACCGCGGTGCGATGGCCAAGCGCCTGGCCTCCGTCCCAGAGGGGGAGCTGCCAGATGGTCGTTTCGCGCCCAGATTGGTGGGATCTTTCAGGCAAAACGCCCGTTGCGCGCCTCTCTGCAGAGCCCGATGCCCACCACGATGCAGCAACTGCCACGCCCAGACTCGGCCGCCCCAGGGTGAGCCGCAAGTGGTATTGCACGCCAGCTTGGGGCGGTGGACGCGATTTTTTTTTTTTTTTTGGGGGGGGGGGGGGGGCGGTGGACGCGATTCTGTTCGGAGCCTCGCGAGCACCGCGGCGTAGGAGGCGCCGCGATTGGGTCTCCAAGGGAGAGGGGGCAACCAGGAGGTATTGCAGAGGCCTGGTCGAACCCAGATTGGTGGGACCACTCAGGTGGAACGCTCGTCTGTGCTGGCAGACGCACCCATGATCACCGCGACGCAGACGGCTCCGCACTTTGGCATCCCAGGGGGGCCGGACGACAGGGGATACTGCACGGGCCCGTTCGTGCCCAGATTGATGGGACCACACAGGCAGACCACCCGATCGGGGCAGCGGACGCGTCCCCCGCCTCCTCCACCTGCTCCTGTTCATCATTCTCCTCCCTGCTCCCCCCTTCCCCCCTTGCCCCTTCCCCCCCCCCCCCTTCCCCTCCCGCCCCGCTCCTCTCGGCGCCAGGAGGGCACGGGCAGGAGGTCCGAGGAGGTCCCCCCGAGGAAGCCCCGGGCGGCCCAGCAGACCGGAACCCTCCCGGGAGACCCGCTCTTCGCCCCGAGCCGTCGCTCACGGCCCCGCGGCCTGGCACGGGACCCCAAATGCCGAAGACGGCCACGAGCCTCCCGTCGTGATCTCTCCACGACGCGAGGATGTCAGGGCCGCCGGGCCCCCGATCAGCCGCCAGGGCTGATGCTCGCGCGCGCGTTTGGGGGGCAGCCGAGGTCCGTGAGCAGCAGGAGCAGGTTCTGGCTGCTCCGGACGACGCTGCGGAGGAGCCTGATGTCGTCGAGGTTGTTGGAGTCGAGGAACGTCGGGGCCTCGAGGCGGAAGGCGGGGTGGTGGGGATCGCTCTTGATGATCCTGGTGATTCCCTGGCGGGGGAGGGCCCGGCGGCGGAGGCGGGAAGGGGGGCAAGGGAGGGACGGACCAGGGGGGGCCTCGAAGCTGGCTTCCAGTCGGGCCTGCCCCTCTACAGGAGGAATATTCAAAAAGAGCCCGAAAATAATATGGGGAGTTTGTTTTGTGAGCATCTTGTATTAGTTTTCGAACATGTTGGGGATACGTTTCAACTCTTCCTCCAAAATCCGCCTGTAGGGGGACATGCCCGAGCTAAAGCTGGCTTGAGCCAGACGTCTCCCCTCCAGTTCTCTTCCTCCCTCGAGTGAAACTGGGCCGACGCGCCTCCAGCAGAGCGACGTCTGCACTCGCGTCCTGTCGCTCACCTGCCCCTACTTTCAGTGCACGACTGCTCCCGAAGACGGGCACGCTCCAAGCCGCTGCAGAACACCCAGACCCCCGACGCCATGTTGTTTTCATGACGCGACCCCCCAAAAGTCCCCGACCCATTCCCCGGGACCGGTTCTTCATCCTGAGCCGCTTTTAGACGGTCCCGAGGCCCGGTGAGGGCCCCCAGAGGCTGAAAACAGCGAAAGCCTCCCGTCGTAATTTTCTCATGACCCGATGGGGTCTGGGTCCTCCGCTCCCACCCCACCACCTCCTCCTGGCCTCTCCCCTGGGAGGTGTTCGTGGCCCTGTCTCGGGCCTTCGTCCAGTGAGCGGGGGGAGGATGGAGGAGGGACGAGGGAGGAGGAGGAGGAGGAGGAGGAGGAGGAGGAGGAGGAGGAGGAGGAGGAGGGGAAGCAGGAGCAAGAGCAGGAGGAAGAGGAGGAGAGAGGAGGAGGGGAGGTAGAATGAGAGGAGGAGGCAGGAGGAGAGGAGGAGGAGGAGGAAGGAGGGGAAGGAGGAGGAGGAGGAGGAGGGGGGGGACTCCGATTTGGACTTGGCTGGCAAGCCGTCGTGTGCCACCACGAAGAGCGCAGAGGGAAGGACCGGAGACCCTCTGCGGCCACGGCGGGCCCCGGCCACGAGCAGGCCTCACTGCACCGACCCTGCGGGCGCGCTGCAGCGGACCTGCGCGCCGACTTCTGCCCACGCAGAACCCCGAAGCGGCGAACGAACAACGGAGTGAATTTCACGTGGACGTTTTCATATTTTCACTCCTGGCCACAAGAAATCCGCACGAGACTCCCGTCGAAGCCCGGAGCGAGATTCTGCAGGACAATCCGGGCCGGCAGCAAGACAAGCTTCCCGACCCAGAGCGAAGGAACGGCCCGAAAACTAAATCCACTCACGAGCACAAAGGGTTCCTTTCAGTGTGAGACGCACCTGGGCGGGAACCCTGAGCACCCTGAGCGCATCAGCTCATTGGACGGCCGCGGGAAGCCACCGCGCAGCGCGCGGAGCGAAGATAGGTGGCGACATCCGAGCCCTACCCCCATCGACCATCGACTCTCCTGAATCGATGGGGGGTGGGGGTAGGTAGGGTTCGGATCTCGCCCCGTGCTCGACGAATTCCAGACCCCCTACCCCCACCACCCATCGAGTCGTCCGAATCCTTGATCGGCGAGGGTAGGGCTCGGATCTCGCTGCTGGAGAAGCCCAGGGCACCCTCACGAAGAGCACCTGGCCTCTTGGCGGAGGAGGAAGAGCAGAAGGAGGTGGAGGAGGAGGAGGAGGAGGAGGAGGAGGAGGAGGAGGAGGGGGAAGGAAGGGGGAGGAGGAGGGCGGGGGGAGGGAGGAGGAGGGGGGGAGGAGGGAGGAGGAGGAGTAGGAGGAGGGAGAGAGGAGGAGGGGGGAGGGGAGGAAGGAAAGGGAGGAGGAGCAGAGGGGAGCAGATCAGACGGAGGTAGGAGTAGGATGGAGGCTGAGGAGGAGAGGGGGAGGAGTAGGAGGGGAGGAGGAGTAGGAAGGGAGGAGAGGAGGAGGAGGATCGAGGAGGAGGAGGAGGAGGGCGAGGAGAGGAGGAAGGATAGGAGGAGGAGGGGGAGGCGCGTCCTCGCTGTGCTCCGGCGCCTTATCGCTGCGGGGAGAGAGCGGCGGCAGGGCGCGTCGACCGAGAGGCGCAGGCGCACCCGCCAAGGGGGGGGGGCGGTGGCCCCCCCGAGGCGGAGGCCCCGGTGGGAGAGCGAAGTCCGGCCAGAGGCCAGGGCAGGCGCGGCCCTCGGAAGCTCCTCCGCGAGAGGGGGGGAGGAGGAGGAGGAGAAGGAGGAAGAGGAGGAGGAGGAGGAGAAGGAGGAGGAGGAGGAGGAGGAGGAGGAGGAGGAGGAGGAGGAAGAGGAGGAGGATGAGGACGAAGACGAGGAGGAGGAGGAAGAAGATGACGAGGAGGAGGAGGAGCAGGACGAGGAGGACGAGGAGGGGGGGGGGGCGAAGCCTAAAAACTCCGGGGGGGGAGGGCGAGGGGACGAAGGAGGAGGGGCGAGCGATGTCAGGTCCGGCCATCCTCGGAAGCTTCTCCGTGGTTCTGAGCTAGATTTGGCCCAGCGTTCTGAGCTAGATTTGGACCAGCGTCACGCATGAAGGCACTGAGCCTCCTGTAATCAAGAAGGCAACGGCGGGAGAGGCCGACGGGGTCCCAGAGGTGGCCCGAAGGCGAGGACGAGGACGAGGGCCCGCGAGACCGAGGGTGGTGACGGACCGCCATCTGACAGCCCTGAGGGTCTCACACAGGCGCTGTCAGATGCGGGACATCCTTCGCTTGGGGAAGGAAGCGGATGAATGGGACAGAAGGAGGTGAGGGAGGGGAAACGTGGTCGTCGTCGTCGCCGTCCCCGCCACTGCCGCCGCTTTCGTCGTCGTTGCCGTCTCGCCGACGAGGCCACGCCGCCGCCGCAGTCGCTGTCGCCGGCGCTGCCGCCACCGCTGCCGTCGAGCTCGTCGTCGTCGTCGTCGTCGTCGTCGTCGAGCTCGTCGAGCTGGTGGTCGTCATCTTCGTCGTCGTTGTCGAGCTCGTCGTGCTCGTCGTCGTCAGCGTCGTTGTCGTCGTCGAGCTCGTCGTCGTCAAGCTCGTCATCGAGCTCGTCGTTGAGCTCGTCGTCACGGTCGTCTCCGTCGTCGTCGTCGTCGTCGTCGTCGCTGTCGTCGTCGTCATCGTCGTCGTCGGTCTTCTTGCGACGCCAGGGGATGCTCATACCCACGGCTGCCAGCATCCTGCCCTGGATCCCTGGGGGTGAGTGTGGAAGGTCTCCTGCCCGCAGGGGCTGGCAGGTATTCACTGGGCTCGACCTAACCGGCGTGTTCCGTCCGATGGTGACGACGATGATGACGATGATGATGACGATGACAATGACGATGATGATGACGATTACATCATCACCAGCGTCATCGCCATCGTCATTGTCATCGCCGTCGTCGTCACCATCACCATCACCATCACCATCATCATCATCATCATCATCATCATCATCATCATCATCATCATCATCATCATCATCATCAGCAGCAGCAGCAGCAGCAGCAGCATCATTATCATCATCAACATCATTTTTGTCATCGTTAGCATCATCATCAGCATCATCACCGTGTTCATCAACATCATGGTTGTCGTCGTCATCGTCACCCTCATAGTTGTGTGTTCGTGGTCCCTCGTCCTGTCGTCGTCCCGACGCTGCTCCCAAACGGAGCGGGAACGAAGATGGCCAACGAAATCGCCAAAACATCGTCTGGGTCGAGCCCTGGGCAGTCGTATCCACAACTCTCGGGTCGGGCGAAAGGGGGGGATAGCAAAGGGGGGGTTTGAGAATCAGCTCACGTAACTGATTTCCCCGGCGCCTCCCGGCGCCGGGAGGCGCCCATGTATCGAGGAATGGGCCCGGCGGCGGGGCCGAAACCAGCTGCATGCAGCAGATTTCGTAACCCTCCCTTTCCCAATCCCCCCCTTTCGCCCGGCCCGAAACTCCCCGATGGGGCCCTCGATATCCCAGGGCACAGCTCCGCAGCGACGGACACGGGGGCTGCTTCTGGCGGCGAAAATCTCTCTCGCGAGCCAGGAGGAGGGGATCATGAAGCAGAGAACGGCCACTGCTCCTCCTCCTCCTCCTCCTCCTCCTCCTCCTCCTCCTCCTCCTCCTCCTCCTCCTCCTCCTCCTCCTCCTCCTCATTCCTTATCCTTATAAATGACTTCGCCCTGTCGCACCCTGAGGCCACTTTTTAGGGCGGGCCGGGCGTTTCGCTTGAGACTTCCTTACCATGTATGACCCTGGAGCTTGCGAGTTGGCCACAGCTTAACATATGGAGGGCGGGTGTTCTTTTTATGTGGCTCTCGCCTTAGCGCCGCCCACATTGGTGTAAATATTTGCGAGAGCTTCACGGATTTACGCGACCCCAAGTTTCAGAATGTGGTTCTCGCCTTCGCGCCGCGCAAATTCGTTGTAAAGATTTGCAAAAGTTTCACGGGTTGAGGTCGGCTCCTTTTCAAAATTTGGTTCCCACCTGAACGCCGCGCACATTCATTTTTAAACATTGCCAGGGTTTCACGGATTCCTCAGATCAAAGTGCCAGAAACGGCATTTTGGAAGGATTCAGGCTTTCGCGGGCGCAATCGTTACGCTGATTCGCGGTGTTGACGTCCGAAAAATCCGCCGACCCTGTCGGCGTGTGTGAGGGGCTTCTCCGTTCGACTCGTCGTCTCCGTCTCCGTTTTCCCCCTCCCAGGGCTCTCCTCCTCAAGCGCGCTACCCAAAGAGAAATTAAACGACGTCCTAGTGGAGTCGAAGGGAAGCCCCTTCCCTTTGATCCCTTCCCCCGCAGGGGGGGGGGGAGGGGGAACGGGGGGGGGTCCCGGGGCAGATACGACGCCCGCCGCGGGCACGCACCGGACGCACTTCCTCCTCCTCCTCCTCCTCCTCCTCCTTTTCCTCCTCCTCCTCCTCTTCCTCCTGCTCCTCTCCTCCTCCGCCCTCCTCCTCCTCCTCCTCCTCCTCCTCCTCCTCCTCCTCCTCCTCGCTCCTCCTCCTCCTTCCTCTCCCTTCTCCCTCACCTCTCTCGTCCTCCGTCCCGGGAGCGGTGCCCCTATCCGAAATACCACCCCACCAAGGGGCGCATTTTCCCTCGAGCGGGCACGCCGGGGGATGCACTTCTCCTCTTCCGGGAGGCACATCCCAAGTCATGAATATTCTCACAACTCCCGGGCGCGACTTTCTTCGAGCCGAAGCGGACAAAGATGCACATCCTCCTCCTCCTTCCTCCTCCTCCTCCTCCTCCTCCTCCCTCCTCCCTCCTCCGCCATCCTCCTCCTCCCCTCCTCCTCCTCCTCCTCCTCCTCCTCCTCCTTCCTCCTCCTCTGCCTCCTGCTCCACGCTCCTGCTCGTCCTCCTCCTCCTCTCCTCTTGCCCGCCTCCCCCTCCTCCTCCTCCTGCTCCTGCTTCCCTCCTCCTCCTCCTCCTCCCTCTTACTCCTGCTCCTCGTTTTTAGCTCCTCCTCCTCCTCCTCCTCCTCCTCCTCCTCCTCCTCCTCCTCCTCCTCCTCCTCCTCCTCCTCCTCCTCCTCCTCCTCCTCCTCCTCCCAGTCCTAGCCCTTTCGATCAGGGTCGGCGGCACCGGCCGTCAGGCCTTTCCAATAGCGTTCTGGCACGATTCAGCATCGTCAAAACGGAGCAGTCAAGTTGATCCATGGCGATGCGAGAAAAATGTGTTGGCATGCTTCAGGGCCTTCAAACGGTTGTCTTCCAACGACGCAGTTCCCTCAAGAGAACTGAAACGTTGTAGGGGCCTGCGAAGAAGGAGCTTGGAGGGAGGGTTAATTCCAACATCGTTGGTAACTCTTGGGTTTGCACTGGTCCTCCTCCTCCGTTAACCTTCCTTATAACTAACTTTTCCTGTCGCACCACGAGGACAGTTGTTGGGCGTTGCGTTTAAGACTTCCTCACCGCCTGTGGCCCTGAAGCTTACGAATTGACCACAGCTTCACAGATGGAGGGCGGGTGGTTCTTAAAATGTGGCTCTCGCTTCAGCGCCGCGCACATTCGTTTTTAAACTTTGCAAGAGCTTCGCGGGTTGAGGGCGACCCGTTTTCGAAATGTGGCTCTCGCCTCAGCGCCGCGCATATTCGCTGTAAACATGTCCAACATCTTCACATATGGACAGCGGGTGGTTTTCAAATGTGGCCTGCTTAGCACCGCGCACAATTTAAACAGTAGCAAGAGCTTCACGGATTGAGGGGGACCCGTTTTCAACATGTGGCTCTCGCCTTAGCGCCGCGCACATTCGTTTTGAAGATTTGCAAGAACTTCACGGATTGAGGGTGGTTTATCTTCAACATGTGGCTCCCGCCTTTGCGCCGCGCACGCATTTTCGTTTCATGACATTTGCACGAGTTTCGCGGATTCCCCGGATCAAAATACCAGAAATCGCGTTTTGGAAAGATTCAGACCCTCGCGGTGCAATAGTTACGTTGGTTCGCAGTGCTGAAGTCCCAAGAATGGCAGCCTGGCACGATTCAGCACCGCCAAGACGCAACAGAAAGGTTGATCCGTGACGATGCGAGAAAAATGTTTTGGCATGCTTCAAGGCCTTCAAGGCCTTCAAACGGTTGTCTTCCAACGAGGCAGATCCCTCAATAGAAACGAACCGTTGTAGGGGCCTATGAAAAGGGAGATTGGAAGGAAGGTTTATTCCGACATCATTGGTGACTCTTGGGTGTACACTGGTCCTCCTCCTCCTGGTCATCCTCCTCATCCTCAACCTCTGGCCCCGTGTCCCAGCCCCCGCTTCAGCCAATCCGGAGAACGTCGCCATCGAGGGAGATTCGGGACAGAGCTGGAGGCGAGAGAGAGAGAGAGTAAGGGGAGAGACGGACGGGAGAGCGGAAAAGGAGGAGTGACGGAGGGAGAAGGACTTCGGATTGTTTTTGACATCTCCAGACAGCTTCAGAGGAGTAAGAAGTGAATCCGGGGTGGGTTATGGGGGCTGCGGGGTGGCAGGAGGGAGGAAGGGGGACGTTGGGGTCGGAAGAAGGGGAGGAGAGGGGGGGAAGCGCGAGGAGGAATGACTGGGCGGGGGACGAGGGCGGCAGGAGGAGCGAGGAAGAGAAGGAGGAGGAGAAGACGGAAGAGGAGGAGGAGGAGGAGGAGGAGGAGGAGGAGCGAGAAAGAGGAGCAGGGAGCGACAAGGACGACGGCGGCGAGCGAGGCCTCGTCCATCAGCGCTGCGTCCGAGCCCGCCTCCTCCTTGAAGTGCGAGATCCGCCACCGCGTCTTCTTGCGGCGGCTGTTGCGTCGGGCCCCATGCACCCTGCTCAATATCGAAATACGGTGAGGGCATTGGATATCTGAAAGCCCGTGGAACACCAACTGAGGGGTGGCCATGGATGTCCCTGCCGCCCTCATCAGGATAAGGCATCCCCCAGGGTCTGAACCTTCCTGGCCGTCCTCCCTGAGCGAGCGCTCCCGCCGTCATGCGAAGCAGTCCTCCGTGCGAGGCCAGACACTATACAGATGCGCGCGGGCAGAGATGCCCGACGCCGGCGCTGTTCGCAGGGGCGACGGCGGTCGGGAGCGGCAAAGAGGGGGGTGTCCAAGACGGGGGGGTGCAAATCATGACCGGCGGCATGTGCGCGGCCCAGCGGGGGGGCCAGGGACGTAATGAAATGAGAAGAGGCGCCATGAAATCTGGGGAATATCATGGCCCCCGCCATGATACCACCCCCCCCTAGACATCACCCCCCTCTTGGATTGCCGCCCCCGAGTCGGGGGAAGCCGAGAGCTTTCGGGCCCCCTCCCCGGGGGCCCCGGCCAGGCTCCCCATTCGGGGGCGTTTTATCCTCCCCTGACGCCCGACCACAGCATCTTCAACTCAGAGTCCCCCCCGAAAAGTCCACAGGAGCTTCGCGCGCCAAGACCGCCAGGAACCCCCTCCCTCCCCCTCCTACCTCCCTCACACCTCTCCCTCCTCCTCCTCCCTCCTCTCCTCCTCCTCCTCCTCCTCCTCCTCCTCCTCCTCCTCCTCCTCCTCCTCCTCCTCCAGTGGATCGGATGTGCTTGGGCACCGGGTGTCCCGACGGTGTCCATGTCCACCACCACCCGAGGTCCAGGAGCATCGTTGACCGAGGCAGCGAGCACGCTTTTTGACCCCAACCTCGGAACCAGGGCTACGCGACGCATCGAGCTCAGCATGCGCTCATACGTTGACGAAGTCCATGGGTTAGCTGACTTCCGCAGCAGGAGGCGGTGAGCGCGATTGAAAACATTCACAGACGGTCGATGCACAGCCAGGCTCTCTCATTGCTTGATTCGCGCCAATGTCCCAATCGACGGCCAAACGATTGCCGTGCCGACGCGCCCTGCAGGAGGCATGGCTTGCGCGAGCAGGAGGCGATGCCAGAACCAAAAAGTGCAGGCCAGACCTTCCGTGGCCACGTGGATGCTCCCCGGGGCGCCCCCCCCGACCCCGCCCCCGGCCCCACCCCCCGATGGTGTCCGCCCGAGGCGCGCGGTGGCGGGGTCGCGCGGCAGCGCCCTCGGATGAACACGAAGGGGCTGCCCGTGTCGAGCGGCACCTCCGCAGGGGGGCGCTGCGGCTCGCAGCTGCCCACTCGGCTCAGTCGATGGGGAGATCCTGGGAAGAGCACGGGCAGATCCACGAGCATCAAACTCTGGAGATGCGCGCGGACTTGCTGGATCGGCACCGGAACCTCCCTCCCTGGCGCGCGGAGCGCGCCAGGGCGGGGCGCCGGAGGCGCCGCCAAGGGGGTCCAGCGTCGATCCAGGAACTCCGCGCGGACGTCCTACAGTTCACTCATGTGAATGCAGTCCTCTGGCTGTCGAAAAACGCACCTCTGACGTGCACGGCTCGGTCTCTGTCTCACTCTCTCTCTCTCTCTCTCTCTCTCTTTCGATATCTTTTTCTCCTTCGCTTTCTCTTTTCATCGTTCTCTCTCTCTCTCTCTTTCTCTTCGCTCTCTTTCTTTCTTTCTTTCTTTCGCTCTCTCTCTCTCTCTCTCTCTCTCCCCCCCCCCCTCCGTTCTAGAACCTGTGTTTGGTTATTCGCGATCAGGGGCGTGATCGGGGGAGAGGGGGTGGCGATTCGCCCCCCCCGATCACATCACGGCGGCGGGCCACCAGAAATCTTAGGAATCCTGGAGGGATCCGCAGAACATCTCTGCACACGTGGGCAAAACAGCGTGACGCGATCGGGGGGGGGAGGACGGAGAGGGCCGATCACGGCCGCTGTCGCCCCTTACGAAAACAGGCTCCTAGAGAGAAAGAGAGAGAGAGAGAGACGCGACAATATCGCTCGCGCGATGATTTACACTGTCGCTGCCAGCGGGAAGCTGCTCCCATAGAGGCCTCCCAGATGGGGTCCGAAAAGATGGGGTCGGGGGATCGCGCCGCATCGGCGATGCATCGGCGATGCATCGGTGATGCACCAGCGGTGCATCGTCGACGTCGGCGATGCATCGGCGACGTCGGCGTGGAGCAACTCGGGCCCAACATCGAGCCGCATCGGCGATGCGTCAGCGATGCGGCGCGATCCTCCGACCCCATCCAGGAGGCCTCGAGGATCGGGCACGCGGGGAGGAGGAGGAGGAGAAAGAAGAGGAGGAGGAGGAGGAGGAGGAGGAGGAGAAGGAGGAGGAGGATCAGGAGGAGGAGGAGGAGAAGGAGGAGGAGGAGGAGCTCCCGGGCCCACAGCAAACAACAGCTCGCCCTGGGATGACGAATCGGCCCCGTGGCACGGCGTCGGGAGCTCCCGGCGGCGCAGCCCTCCGACGACTCGGGGAGGCCACGGTCACGGGGCGTGGCCCCGGCCAGCCCTCCGGCGCCACGGGGGAGGATCGGAACGGCGCCGCCCGCTCCAACGCCCGGGCCTCCAGCGGCCCGCAGGCGGACGGCTTCCTCTCGAGCTTCGGCCGCTTCGGCCCTCTGGAGCCCCGCTCCACGCGCATGCAGGACTGCTCTTGGCTCTGTGGGAGGGGCTGCGCTGAGGGGGCCGGTGCCAGAGCGCTCCGCGTGCTCTATGTTGTCCATGCTCGTGTGGTGTTTTCAGGCAAGGAGTCAGTTGGCCTTGGTTTCCTCCTCCTCCTCCTCCTCCTCCTCCTCCGCCTCTCCCCCCCTCGAGGCTTGGCCTCTGGAGGCCCTCTGAGCTTCGGCCCCTGGAAGCCTCTCGGGCACCGGGCCGGCCCCGTCCAGAAAGAAGGCGCCGGCCCCAGGGCGGAGAGGCCTTGTGGGCGAGGAGCAGAGCGCGGGGCCCACGCCGGGAGGACATCCGCCAGCAGGGGAGGTCCGTGGAGAGGAGGCCACCCAGGCCCCCTCGCGTTGTGAAACGATCGCGGCGGGAGGTTCTTCGCTGTTTTCAGCCTGCGGGAGCCCTCGCCGGGCCTCGGGACTGTCAAAAAACGACTGGGGGTGGGAAACCAGTCCTGGGGAATGGGTCCAGACCTCCGGGGGTCGACGCTATGAAAAAACCATGGGTCCAGACCTCCGGGGGTCGACGCTATGAAAAAAACATGGCGTCGGGGGTCTGGGTATGGCTGTGGCTATGGGCTATGGTGCTCAGGCGAATCCGCACGAGCAGCCGCTGCACGGCCGCAGGCGCACTGGTCGCCCTCCACAGGCCAGGGCTCCTCAGCTTTGGCCTCAGACTCAGGGCTCCTCAGCTTTGGCCTTCGACTCACCCCTCCTGCGCCGACGATCCCATCCGACCGCCGAATCGAGCGATTCCACGCGAGGAGTGGGAGGAGGAGGAGTAGGAGGAGGAGGAGGAGGAGGAGGAGGAGGGGGAGGGGGGGAGGGGGAGGAGGAGGAGGAGGAGGAGGAGGAGGAGGAGGAGGAGGAGGAGGAGGAGGAGGAGGAGGAGGAGGAGGAGCCTCCTTGGGCCTTCAGGGTCGGAAGGCGCTCCCAGGGCCGACGTGTCTGCGGGAGGGGCCAAGACCTGCAGGCGTCGCCGAACAGAAGGGTCCTCGCCCGCTCGCTCGCACTCCGAGGGCAATCGAGATCGACGCAACCCATCTACACTACACTGCACCACGCTCCCGCGCGTGGGCACCGTCAAGGGTGCTGCGGGTGTGGCGCCGGAGCGCCGCTCAGCGTGGCGACCTTCACAGCATGGAAAAACCTTCGAGGAGGAGGAGGAGGACAATCGAGATCAACGCAGCCCATCCCCGAGAGCAACGACTGAATATCGTGCAGAGGAAGGAAACCGGGGGAGGCGGCGGTCTGGCGAAGGGTGTCGAGGGGCTGCTGTCATGGAGGCAGAAGAAGAAAGGCCTCTCCTGCCCCTCCTCCCGCTCCTCTATCCACCTCGTCCTTCTGTTAGGCTTTCGATTCGCAAGTCTGGCCTCACGCGGCCATTCGGGACGATCCTGGTGCCCCCAGCACGCTCTCGCCGAGGCACTTCTCATGGGAAGCGCCCCAGTGCCGAAGACACATTTTACGTTAAACCAACTACACCCTGGGCAGCAGAAGTCCCTGAGCATTTCTTGATAGTGTGAAAGGACAGCGATATAGCGAGCACTATTGAGAGCGAAGGGTGGGTGATACAAGAAGGACTCTAGAAAGTGTACTGGCCACCGCTTCCAAATCCGGCGGAGTCGAGCCGTTTAGGGAGACGAGCTCCGCCGAACAGCGCTGCTGCCGCGTGGAAACAGCGCGGGTCGACTGAACGCTCACGATGTGTTTCTCGCCTCTTCCAGATCTATCGAAATTCTTCGAATGCCTCCTCCTTGCCCCTTGCTCCTCCTCCTCTTCCAGGTTCTCGTCCTCCTTCAGCTCCTCCAGATCCTCGTATTCATAAACCCTGCTCGCCCTGAGGATCCTCCTCCCGCTCCTCCTCGTCCTCCTCCTCCTCGCTTGAGATCTCCCTCCCAGCTGCTCATCCTCTTCCTCTGGCTCATCTTCTTCCTCTTCCAGGTCCTCTTGGTCCATACCATGAAAGCGTCCTGGGCGTGCCTTCACGTTTTCTATACTTTGGGCTCTTCACGGCTCACGGGCTAAAGACGCTAAACAAAACGCTTCGACTGGCCATCGCTCGGACGTCCATTCCCTGTGTATGTGTTCGGTTTCGTGCGTGTTTTTTTTCGCCAAATGATCAAGGATGCTCCGCGATGGTCCTCGCCGAAAGAAAAATGCACACGTCCGACGGATGCCAAGTTCGATTTATATCACGCTTTTTTGTTAGACCATTGCGTTTGCGTTGTCGGTTTCGCCAGGCCATCCTTCTTCGATGTGGCAAGGGCTGAAACTGGTTCAGTGAGCCACGTTGCCAGCGGCAAAACCAAATGAGCTCTGACGCCGGTCTGACACTGGTGCGAAACAGGCTTGGAAGTCCACGGCCCGTTCACAGCAGGTTCCAACGATCGAAACCAACAGACTTGAACACGCTGCAAAAAATAGAGTTGATTTAGCGTTTCGGGCTACCCTGTTGAGACTTGACAGCGTTTCGGGCGCCGCGGCCGTTTCACAGCGCCCCATGGCGCACTGAGGCAACTCTGGAACGGCCTGGGGCGAAATGAATCCCTCCTGGGCGTGCCAGAAGAACTCCTTCTCCTCCTCCTCCCCCCCCCTCCTCCTCCTCCTCCTCCTGCTCCTCCTCCTCCTCCTCCTCCTCCTGCTCCTGCTCCTGCTCCTCCTCCTCCTCCTCCTCCTCCTCCTCTTCCTCTTCCTCTTCCTCTTCCTCTTCCTCCTCCTCCTCCTCCTCCTCCTGCTCCTCCTCCTCCTCCTCCTCCTCCTCCTCCTCCTCCTCCCTCCTCCTCCTCCTCCTCTCCTCCTCCTCCTCCTCCTCCTCCTCCTCCTCCTCCTCCTTGCCCGGGCTCCCCCGAATACCGGCCGTGCGCTCGCGGTGCAGGCCCAAAGGCCCAGGTGCGGGCGCCTGGTGAGCGACCGGCTTCGAGCGGGCTCGCGCGCTGGCCCCTGGCCCTGCCCGGCCCGGGGGCCGCCGCTGCAAAAAGCCTCGCGGACCTCCGGTGCGCAAGGCCGCACGGGCACCCCCCTCTCCCTGGGGGCCCGAGCAGCTGCGATGCGTGCCACGCCCTGCCGGCCTCGAAGAGGGGGATTGGCGGCGCGCACAAGGGGGGGGATTGGCGGCGCGCACAGGGGGATTGGCGGCGCGCGTGCCCTGCCTCGAAGAGGGGGACTGGCGGCGCGCACAGGGGGTTGGAGGGGAGGGGGGGGCTTCTCAGGAAGAGGCTGCTCCTTAGAAGGCGCCGGTTTTGTGTCTGCAGGAAGGGCCCGCGCCTTCTAAGAGAAGCAGGGGTGCTTCTAGAAAGCCCTCCCCCCACCCCCCGCCCCCCTCTGCGCGTGGCCGACACGCCCTGCCGCCCTCGAGGCGGGAGAATCGGGAGGAGGAGGAGGACGACGACGGCGGCGACGACGGCGGCGGCGGCGACGGACGAGAGACGACAACGACCTCAGCGTACTCGAGCAGGTCTTTTGGGGCGTCCAGCAGGTCTGACAGCTCGCGCTCGGCCATCCTGCCGCCCGGCCGGGCGGAGAGGAAGGGGGGGACGCCGGCGACGAGGCACACAGTGGGGGGATCGAGGCGAGTGGCGGGAGGAGGAGGACGAGAGGTGAATGAGAGACTTTCGCTCTGGGCGTTTTGGGGCTCTCTCTCTCTCTCTCTCGTTCTCTTGTTTGTCTCTCTCTCTCTCTCGCTCTGTCTCTCTCTCTCTCTCTCTACGTATACACATAAAGAGAGATATGCATACGCATACGAATCGATGCATGCATGCATGCATGTATGCATGTGTATGTACAGGTATGTATGTATCATGTTGTCTCTGTCTCTCTCTCTCTCTCTCTCTCTCCTACTCTTCCATTGTTCAGTATCCTCCTATCTCCCCCTCTGTTCCTGTATCCAAGCGTGCTCGCTCCCACGAGAAGGAAGAGCAACACGATGAGGAGAACACGGGGGAGACGGATAACAAGGAGGATGATAATGAGGATAACGAGCAGCATCTGTAAGTAGGACGACGAGGAAAAGAACGAAGGACATTGCTTGTATGATTCCATCTGTTGGGGCACTCCCAGGGGGGAGGGGGGGCATGGCGCAGACCGAAAAACTGTTCTAGCTGGAGTCCTGACGAGGTCCATGGATTCAGTTTGAGCGAGGAGTAGGGCAAGGGGGAGAAGGAAGATGAGCAAGGGAATGAGGACAAAGAGAAGGACGAGATGGCCATCCTGTCGTTAAGCCAGATAATGTAGCAGCTCGCGTACTTGAGGGCGGTCATGTAGCAGAATTCGTAGTGACTCACAATGGAGACGAAATCGGCCTGACCTTGGAGGGTAAGGAGGAGGTAGAATAGGAGGCTTCCTCTCTTTCATCCTCCAACTCCTCCTGGATGTCCGCCGTTCCCGTTGTCCTATCTCCACGTATGTGCTGCAGCATACTGGGGAGGACTGCGACAACACCTGCCATCGAGAGACAGGGGCGCTCTAGCCAGGAGCGGGGGAAGCTGGCGGACGAAAAACCAAACAAAACAGAGCTGTTCAACCCTTGGGGGGCGATTTCCCCGTGGCGGCAGTAGCGAAGCGTGGGCGATGAAACTCCCAGGCCGCCCTGGGGCCAGGCGTACACTCGTGCTCTGACTCGCCTGCGGGACGTTGTGGATCAGAAGCGACAGCGAGGGCACACCGAGGGCACAGGTCACGACCGGATAACCTCGAGCCCATCTTGAAGCCGTCGTGTCTGTTTGCGAAAGGGAGTGGCATGGGGCAGGAGCAGGGGTCTGGGAGACTCCTCATCTAGCCAGCCTCGAGTTCACCCCGACTCCCCAACCCCTAAGTTTGACAGGCCCAAAGCGATGTCAATCTCAAAAAATGTCCCCGAGAGTCTGGGGGGAGGAAGGGAATCTTTTAGATGGGCTTCGACGTAAGGTGATTCCAATCACAGGGGTGGGGACGCGCTGCATGCTGGTAGCACCCGCCTGCTGGCCAGGCTCCTCGTCGAATTCGGCTCGCTGACCTGTCCTGGATCGCGCCCTGACGAGGACCTCGAGGCGAGTGCAGCCGCGCGCGCGACGAGGGCCTCACCAGGAGGCCTCAGATGGTGGAGCATCTAAGTCTCCCCTCCTCCAGCTCCCTCGGCTATGTGCACAAGGAGGTGGCACGACGGAGGCGGCCTTCAAGGAAGGCGGGGAGGTTCTCAGAAGACAGGTTCTCGGGAGGTTACCCTCCCCCCCCACAAAATCGATGGGAGAACACTCATATTTTTGGCGCGGGATTCTTGGATTGGGACCCCAGCGATACTTGGGAAATAATCATTCCCCCGCGGATGCCACCGCTGATGAATGGGGGGGATCAGGATCCCTGATAGCGATGCTGATGGTAATGATGACGCGGAGGGGAAGGACGAGGAGGCGAAGGGCGAGTCCTAATGCCAGCAGAGAACTGAAGGGGAGGGGGGGTCTGGGTTAGCACTAAATGCCATTGTGGGTTTCTTAGAAACTAGACCGACGCGCGCTTCGCGCGCTTCTATCGGTTCTAGTCGCGCTCGAAGATCTATCATCGCACATTGCCGCTGGGTGCTGCCAGGTTGACTTGGGAATTTCCTCAAGATTTATCGTGGGACCTGCCACCATTTGAGATGGTAACCCCAAGGTGGTCTAAAAGGGTCTTTGGGGCCTTGCACGACGCGTCGTCTGGGGCGGAAAAAATCAACGGAGACCTGGGGTGCCCCGAGCCTGGCTCCGCATTGCCCGGTGCCCGGGGCCGGGCCCTTCCGTGCATGTATCTGTCTACATACGTATCAACATACATTATATGAACGTATGCGTCGTTATCTACGTATGAATGTTTGTATGTACGTATAGCGATAATCATGTATACGTACTTGTAAGTTATGTGACTGTATATATATACACAGTATATATATAGGAATCGTTTCTTTGGCTGTGTGTCAGAGCCGCTCGGGTGTTCGTTAGTGCCTCGTGGGAAGCCTCTCGGGCACCTCGTCGAAGGCGGCTGTGGAGCCTCCAGGAGGCAGGTTGGGGTCTTCTTGGGGTGATTTCGGGTCTCTTGTGGGCCTTTTGGGGCCTCTTGGGGTGCCTCTTGGGGACCTCGAAGCGCCTCGTCGGGGGCTTCTTGTAACGGCAGCGCGTGGGTTGCTAGTTGCACTCGGCGACATCGATCCTGGCCCTGATATTGCGGGTGCGCAAACACAGTCCAACACTGTAGGGTCGGGAGCGCGCGCGGGCAGTGCAACCAACTCCCCACAGCGGGTATGGAACATCTGAAAATATAGCCTACCAGCGGCTACCAGCGGCCTACCAGCGGCCCTGCGGGAGGATTCCACGGACTGAAATAAAGACCACCCCCATGGAGACACTTGCCCCTGCGTGGCCCTCAAAAAACACCTTATCCCCTCAGAGCTCTGGGCGTGAGTCAAATGATCGCAATCCTGCCAACTCCTGTATTACACAATGTCTACTCAGACGCATTAGAGGGCGGGGGGGGGCCGAGAGAGCAGGGGAAACGAGGACGGGGACTTAACCAAAGAAAGGGGGAGACCACTGCTCATAAGTCGAAACTGGGAGGCCCTGTGAATCAGGGTAAGCAGATTTGCACTGGCTTCCGCTGGGTTAAACATGTAAGCACTGTGGGCTCGTGGACTGCACTCCAAGGATGGGCCCGCGGGATCTATCTCGGAGGCTGGCGAGGGCCTGGTCATTCAGAACTCCTTTCCCTAAAGCATCTCTACCATTATCAGCGGTCGTGGCATGGTCGTCGATCGCGCCCAGTGGCTCTGCCCTCGTCGCCCTTCCTGCGGGCCTGCTTCTGGACGGCCTCGCGCGACAACCTGGTCCTCGCCAGCAGCTCATTCCCCCCCCCCCCCCTCCGCGGCGCCGCGAGGCGCCGATCCTGACTTGAACGCCCCGCCGCGGTGCTCGATCGCCTGGCAGAGGGCCAGGCGCAGGCTCAGGAGCCGTGTTGTCACTGTCCTCGGCTCTCTGTGTCTGCTGAGATGGTGCCACCCAGGACTGCCTTCTGAACATCCGAAGCCCCTCGCGCTGCTTCCTGTCGTAGTGGCATCCCCGACAGCGAAATAATCCCACGTGCCCGTGAACCGCGCGAAGAGCTCCTGCATGGCTCATCCACGCCATCTCGTTCCATGACCGAGCAAGAGTCAGCTTGCATTGCGGTTGAAGGTCCTGCGCTTGACTGACCGAATAGGAGAGGCGTCCTAGAAGTATGCGCGGCCACGGGGGCCAGCAAGTTACCCTTGCCATTCGTTTTGGACATGGCGTTGTGATATTGTCCTCGCCGCTGAATGATGGGCGCCGAGGCTGCGGTTCGCGGCGCTACATGGCAGGTGGAACTGGCGCCAGCAAGCTCCGGCCAGTGACTGTTGCGCAACGCCAGGCGGCGCAATATGGTAGTGGGGGCTGCTGGAACGCCTCCCGCACCCTCCTTGCCCCTGAGGACATCCCCCTGCAGCTTGGCCAGCTCGTTGGCGTCCCAGGATTCGCGCCTCTCGTCTGCCGCGCTTCCCCTGCTGGCGGCGCGGGCCAAGTCTGCGGCCGCGGCCTCCATCGCCAACAACAAACAGAAACGTCAAATGAAAACGAGTGCGCCGAAGTCGGCTTGATGCAGAGTCTACGTGGGCCTCGCGCGACAGACGCGTCGCGGTGGACTCTGTCGTGGGCTGAAACGCAGTGCTTCTGGCCAATGCGCGCATTCCATGTTTGAAGCTCTGGGCGGCATGCTCGCGGGCGGAGCTTGGGCCCTCGACGACGCTCTGGCAGACGGTGCGCCGATGGGAGTAGATGGCCTGGCCCAAGACCGCCCGACGACCGCGATGGGTCTGAAGATGGACCTGGACACGCCACCAACGCGAAGCGCTCGCGGGCAACCTTTGAAAGCCACCTGAAACGCGCCAGCGCGGGGCTCTCCCGGGGCTCTAGCAGCCCACTGTTAGGCGGCGATGGAGAATGGCCAGGGAGGGCCACAGATGCCAAGCCAATTCGCTGGAATGATCATCGTGTCGAGCTGGGCAAACCGTTCGGCGAGCTCAGGGGAGGTGGCGCGGCGGGATGGCGAGCGGTCAAACTCCCGGATCATCTCGACGTCGGCGACCCCCAGGCCCCGGAGACAGGCGACGCCATCGACGGGCATTCGCGCCCAGGGCCGAGCGCGCAGATAGCTAACCCTGTTAATTGTGCGCGTCGAGCCCGCCCCCCCCCCCCCCACCCTCGCAATTCCAAGTGCCCCCCCCCCTTCAGCTACATGTTTGAGGATCTCTTGCCCGAGACTTGCGCAACTCACGTCGACGGGCTCGACGTCTGATTTCGACGGGCGCGATTCTGGGGCACAGAGGACAGCTTCATTCGAGCCGGAGGCCATGCGCGAACCTTCGGAAGGCGGCGCGCCCCTCACTGATATCATTGCATAAAACAAATGCGGGCCTGGATCTTCTCGAGTTGGGCGGGGGCCGGGCGCGCGCTTCCAGTCCTGGCGCGGCTGGGCCCGAGATTCTATTGAGAAAAAATTGTTTTCATGCGCGCGGGAGGCGCTCTCGAGCGTCGGCCCGTGGCCGCGCGCGCGGCGTCCATCGCGGCGCCCAGTCGACGCCGGGGCTCGCTGGTGAACGCGACAGATGGACGGGCATGCGGCCCCTTGCGGAAGGCGCCTGCGGGCGCAGCGGGCGGGCCGGGACGCCGACGCAGGATGGACTGGCCGCCCAGAAGCGGCGGACGCAGGACTCGTGGAAATGGGGGCCGGAATCGGCGAGGCGGGGCCCGGCATCGGAAACCTGCGAAACCGCGCGCCGGAATCGGGGGGGCACGGGGCCGGAGTCGGAGCCGGCGTCGCTCAAGTAGGAGCCGGAGTCCGGGAGGTAAGAGCCAGAGCCGAAAATATTCGGATACATGAGGGCGGGCGCGGGGGGTCGGAGTCGGAGTGGTAGGGGCCGGAGATGGGGAGACCAGATCCCGGCGACGGAGCCGGGGCCTCGAGAGTCGCGTCGGAGAGCGGGCGTGGAGTTCGCGGGCGCCGCGCCGGGTCGAGGTCGGCCTGCGGCCTCGTCTTCAAGTCTCCCGCTGAATCCTGGCAGCACTACCAAGTATTTGTGAAGGTGTAACGAAAAACTGAAAAACGCGATGGCTTGTTGCCATGGTCGCGTCGTCGAACGCCGCGCGCAAAAATCGTCTCAAGAGGTATGCCGATCTTCGTTTGGACCGCCCCATTCGGCGGGCTGCGTCGCGCCCGAGGCCCTATCCTGGCGCCCGCTGCAGAGCAGGCTTCGCGCATTCAGCGGCCTCCGTCGTTGCGAGGTGCCGCGCCCACCTCCGGTTGCGTCGTCACAATGACATCCCCCAGTCGTCGATCTTGGGCATCCACAGGTACCCCTCTGCGGAGCGCGAGAAGCCGCGGCGTCGAGGAGGGCGGGGCGGCGCCATCGTCGTCGCCGTCGCTGGCCTGGGCATCGCGGCTGCGCGCGTCGCTGTCAGCGCTCTCATCAGACAGCGCGTCGCTGCAGGGAAGGCTTCCTTGCGCTGGCGCGGTTGCGTTGGTCGCTCGCCGCGGCGAGCGCGCAATCATCCAGAGCATCTGTCGCCGAGACTTCTGCAGCCGTTGTTCCAACTGTCCACGCTTCGCAACCATGGAGATATGCTGGGGCGACCGTTCCGTGGAAAAGCATGGGCTGGCCGTTGAGGGGGTAGCGGCTGCCTGTGACTTCGGACTTCAATGCGGGCTTGCCACCCCATGCCGTGGCGATGCGATTCTCAATGTCTGCCGTGCGGAAATCGCCGAACTGCGCCTTCCCTCCCAAGCATTTGGCGCTCTGAGATGAGACGCCCATGCTCGCGCCACGCAGGCGAACGCACGCGGGCGGTCGTCGCGCCCAGGGAGGGCGGCGGCCGCGGCGCAGGATCTTCGTCCTTTTCCCGGAGGAGGCAAAGCCAGACCTTTTCTGCTTCCGCCCTCAGGCCCCCCCAGCATACGCGAAGCGTCTGCGCGCATGCCCCCCCCCCCCCCCACCCCCCGGGCACTGGGCACTCAGCCCCGCCCATCGCTCGGCCCGCAGCTGGGCGCGGTCCGCCACAAACAAGGCGGCGAAGTGAATGGGAATTCTGGCCAGAGGCTTCCACCGCGGTCTCATTTTTCTGCATCGAGATGGCAGCGCTGCTACATGCCATTGGTGAGGGCGCCTGCGCGCGTCGAAGATTCCCGACTCAAATCAGCCCCGCCATCTTGCCGAGTAGTGCTAGGGGAGACAAGTATGCGAGAGGCATCATCACCATAACTGAGAAATGCGCGGTCAAGCTGCCCCATGTCATTGTTGCCCACTGGGATGTCCACAACGCGCCGCCGCGCCGTCTCGTCGCCTTCGCACGCAAACGGGCCCCGCGCATCCTGGAAGATTGCGCCTTCAGGGCCCTGGAAGCGCACGGCGAGTTCCGACGTGGACGATTGCCAATTTGTGCCTCCTGGTCTCTCATGATCGTCGCCTTGCTCTCAGCATGCGCTGCGCATGAGGAGCTCCTGGAGGCGCTCGTCGGGCCCATGTGATCGCGAATCTGCTGAAGTCACAGCCATCGCAGACGCCGCCGCACCGACTGCCGCGCCATCGCGGGCGCCGCCCGCGCTTCTGCGCGAAGCCACGTGACAGCACGTGGCCTCCAAGTTGCGCCGGGGAGGACAAACGCTAGGTAAACCAGAAGCCCCCTGGATAAACGAAGCGCGCGTGGCCCGCTCCTGCGCGATGGCCGCCCCGCTCAATGCGTTCCATGATAACTGTGCCCCTCCAGAACGATCTGTATTGTGCACCTTTTTTTCCGAGATAGGTTCGGGCCCCCTGCTAATCAAGATTGGGCGTTTCGCATCCCAGCCCCCAATGCATAAGCGATGTTCTGCAGTCGCGATGAAAGGTCATCCAAAAAAATCCACGGGAAGGGGCCATCGTGGAGCTGGTGTCCATTTTGCTACCAATCGAAAGCGCTTTCCAGTGAGCTCCAGCATGCCGCGCGCCGAATCCAAACCTTGCCGCGCCCAAGGTGCTGCGACGCGAAGATTCTCGACGCCATCTGGACCACGCAGGTAATTGTCAACATGTTCTGCCCGGCGGGGGATGCTATCTACGTCCATGCCTCCTTCGCCAGAGGAGAGCTGCAATCGCATGCAGTAACCAGCCAGGGTTGGCAAGGCCGGGTCTGCTCGTCTGCAGTGGCGCTCGGGATGCAACGGGAATCATATTGCCAGCTCTGCTTTGCGTCCCTGCTGGCAAGCCCGGAGCAGCTCTTGTGTAATACCTTGCCGCCATGCCACTATGCGTTGACGCCGTTCTCGTCACTCAACCCAATATAGAATCCGGAAATAAAATGTGAGCGCAACTCCCTTTGCCACAGATTCATCGCTAGGTTCGTCATCCAGGAATGCTGCGAGTCGCAATCTCAGTTGTCGTCGCACCTGAAGAGATCGTAATGTTTAACTAGATCGCTGCTTGTAACCCGTTGAAGGCTCCTTTTCCGCAGTAGAAAGCCGTTGGGCCTCCTGCGCCAACCTGTAAGGGGCGGCGCGTCCATGTATCATTTGGTGTCTGCTCTTCGCGTCGTACATGTTGGTGTTCTTCTGTTTCCCGGTTTACTCTGTTATCCACCGCTTTCAAACATTCAGCGCATGAGGTACGGCTATGGAAAACGCCCATGGGTGTTTCACGATTCAACTGAATGGGCTGGTATGCGAATCCATAACGACACGACGATTGAAATGGATAGTGAAAGTGAAGGACCGCCTCCAGTGAATCCGCCACACGAGCATGAAATGGGATGTGGTCTCGATGATGTTTGGATGACAGGGGCTGAAACTCCGAAGCTAGCCGTCGTAATGGGCCTGCGCGTTTCTATTCTTTTTTTTCCGAGTTCCGTTGGCATCTCGGGGTGGGAACGAAGTCCAGTTGAGAACTCACCAGCGGCCACCTGAGGGGTGGTCCGCACGTTGGTATCACTTCTCCTCGGGATGCGGGGGCCGAGTATGATCGAGCAAGTTGCAGACATGTTGGAGTGGGGCCCACGCTTCCAACCGTGAGGCACACACCATATGTTGGGCCCTGTTCTACGCCAGTGTGACACCTTCGAACCAATATGCTGCCTTGTGGTGCCGTTGAGCCTGACGAAATCCATGGTGCGAGTGCGAAGAGCAATCTCATGCAAACGAGCAAGAAGTGGATTGCTTTGAACGGCCGAGATATTCTACATCGTGAATACCGCCAACAAGGGCTGAACAACAAGAGATATCCTGCACGGAGGGAGGCAATGCCACATTCGCAGAACATACCACAATGCTGACTGCAAGAGAGCGGGTCGGCTACATGACCGTGTGCGTCTGCGTGTGTGTGTGTGATAAGGAGAGCGCCCCAGTAGAACGGATGAGGGGGGAGGAGGAGAATGAGGTGGAGTAGGAATAGGAATTGGACAAAGACAATGAGTGGGAGTAGGAGTCGAAGTAGAAGTAGGAGTGGGGGTCGGAGTGGTAGTGGTAGTAGTAGTAGTAGTCGTAGTCGTAGTAGTAGTAGTAGTAGTAGTAGTAGTAGTAGTAGTAGTAGTAGTAGTAGCACTACTACTACTATAGCAGTAGTAGTAGTAGTAGTAGTCGTAGTAGTAGTAGTAGTAGTCGTAGTAGTAGTAGTAGTATAGTAGTAGTAGTAGTAGTAGTAGTAGTAGAAATAGTAGTAGTAGTAGTAACAGTATTAGTATCAGTCGTAGTAGTAGTAGTAGTAGTTAGTAGTAGTAGAGTAGTAGTTAGTAGTAGTAGTAGTAGTAGTAGTAGTAGTAGTAGTAGTGTAGTAGTAGTAGTAGTAGTAGTAGTAGGTAGTAGTAGTAGTCGTAGTAGTAGTAGTCGTAGTAGTAGTAGTAGTAGTAGGAGTAGTAGTAGCCGTAGTAGTAGTAGTAGTAGTAGTAGTAGTAGTAGTTGTTGTTGTTGTTGTTGTTGTAGTAATGGTAGTAGTAGGAGTATTAGTAGTAGTGGTGGTAGTAGTAGTAGTCGTCGTCGTAGTAGTAGTAGTAGGGGTCGTAGTAGTAGTCGTTCTCGTAGTAGTAGTAGTAGTAGTAGTAGTCGTGGTGGTGGTAGTAGTAGTAGTAGTATTAGTAGTAGTAGTAGTAGTAGTAGTAGTAGTAGTAGTAGTCGTCGTAGTAGAAGTAGTAGTAGTAGTAGTAGTAGTAGTAGTAGTAGTAGTAGTAGTAGTAGTAATAGTAGTAGTAGTAGTAGTAGTAGTTGTTATAGTAGTAGTAGTAGTAGTAGTTGTTGTTGTTGTTGTAGGAGGAGGAGGTGTACGAGGGAGGGGCGAAAGGGGCGGAGGAGATAGAAGGATAACAAAGGATCAGAGGGAGAAGGATCATCAGGAGGAGGAGTGAGGGAAAGGCTGACCCAGGGAGAGCATTGAACAGTCGCCCTCCGAGGACAGCTCGCCGACGTTGGTCCACCTCGTCCACAGGGCCGCCTCGCAGAGGCACTGGCCGCGGTGCAGGAACACCGTCTGCACCGCCACCGAAGTCAATGACTCCGCCCCCGCCCCGACCCTTGGGGCCCCATGGCGGGCGCTGCCTCGACCCCCTTTCGCGCACCCAGGGGAGTGGGGGGCAGACCTCCGCCGGGGGCGGGCGCAGGGAGGGAGGGTCAGATCTCCGACGGCGCGTCTTTTCCAGTCGCCGCGCGTTCCCTTCGGTTCGGCCTCGAGGCGGTGGCCACAGGTCGGCCCTCGAGCTCTCTCCACGACGCGGGGAGGCCGGGGCACGTCGGGGGGGAGGGCGCAAGCCTGCTGTATCTCTGCTGCGCCTGCTGCTGTGGCCTTGGAGGCGCGGCCTGGAGGCGCGCGGCTCCCTGCTGTCCTCGCTGCTGACAGGGCACAGCGCCGGGGGGACCGCGCAAACGCCTTCCTCGCCGCGGTCCTCGGCATGGTCTTGCAAGTCGCCGTCGTCGCTGCGGGGCTGAAATTTGCGACAGGTCCGTGCTAACCTCAGCCCTGAGTTTTGTTAGCAGAAGAAAACATGCCATAAACATAAACTTTTGGCGTTCCGCGCGGATTGTTTGGATCTGCGCTGGACCCCTTCCCTGGCGCGCGGAGCGCGCCAGGGACGGCGCGGGAGGCGCCGCCAGGGGGGCCCAACGCAGGTCCACGAAATCCGCGCGGAGCGCTGACAATTTATGTGTATGGCGGGTTTTTCTTCGGCTTACGAGAGGGGACACCAACGAAGGTGTCCTTAGCCTTCATGCGGGGCGATTCCCTATCCAAGCGGACGCCTGTGACCGCCGAGAGCATCCGCGATGGGCGTCGAAATTGCCCGACGCTGGCCGCAACATTTTTGTCCGCGGCGACGTGGGCCACGGGGAGCCGGCTGGACTGACATGTGGACACATCCGGAAGCGACGCGCTGGATACATCGGGGATCTTCTGACCTGGGTCAATCCAGACCAGGGTTAGCAGGAAACCAAAAAACTGCAACGCAGGAAAACAAACTGCAACGCAGGTCGTCGCAAACCCGGGTCAGTCAATATGCGCGATCGCCTCGCAGCCACGAGCGGCTCGCTAACCCGGGTCAGCCAGAGGGTGTCTTCGCAGGATCCTGCAAAATTCGGTTCCCTGGCGGAACCCCATTTGCATTGACCCCGTCTCAAGGCTCCCGAATACACACACACACACATTCACACACACACACACATATGTGGAAATCCGACCTGAACGGCCATAACCTCCAGGGCTGCGTGTGCATCCGGCCTCCCGGTGCGTAGACACCGCCGGCGGAGACCGATCTCCCAGGACCCCAGGGAGCGGTGGGCACGGATATGTTGGGGCCCCGAAGGCCGTCGTGCGCCGTTCTCGTCTTCGGCCGTCGGAATCGTCGGTCGTCGGAATCGTCGGTCGTACATCGTTCGTCGTTGGTCGTCGTCGGCCGGCCGTCGTCGTGCGCCATGCGCCCGCTCCTCAGCCAGGACGTACGCGCAGGAGCCCGACTCGACGATGAGAGTCCGCGTGCAGGAGTCGCCGAAGGTGAACACAAGTTCCCCCGGCAGCATGAACAGCCCCGAGATGGCGTCGCAGCACAACTGCCTCAACATGCGATTGTTTTCCATTGGCAAGATGCAGGGATGATCAGAATTGCCAGCCTCCCCACTGAGGAGGGGCTCCACCACGGGAAGCACCAGGAACGGAGGAGAGAGGAGAGGGAGGCGAATGAGGAAAGGACAAACGCGCTGCGAGGGCCCCCCCGGGATGTTGGGGATTGCTACAGGTGCCCCTGGCCCAAGGTGCCCCCAGCCTTTCGCTCTATTCTTTGAGCAGGGACCGACCGTCCCGACATTCCTAGAGGCCTATGTACCACGAAATGTTCTCAGAACCCAGAAATGTTAAGAACAAAATCAGTGTTTTTAAAACATAAGCCCGATGTGTGAAAACAAGACTGTCGCACCCAGAAATATTCTAAGCACATTTCGCCGAACCTACAACAGGTTCCTAGAACCTTGTTTGGTAGGCCAATAGTCACGCCAGGAGGCTTCGCCACAGTTTGCATTCTGGAGCCCCTGGGGCCCTCTGGGCCTCGTGGGAGGTTCTCGGGAGGGCGCGCGGGGCTCCTTGGAAATCCTGGGGGCACCTTGGGCCAGGGGCACCTCTGGCAACATCCGAGAGGTGGCGCCGCAGCACACCTGCCTCAGCATGCGGTAGTTGGCGAGGCCCTGCGTCCGGAACAGCCGCGTGCTGCTCAGGAGGGGCAGGCGCACCTCCTCGTAGAGCTGCTGCTGCAGAACCTGCGGGAGCGAAGCGGATCACGAGGGCAAGCGGGGGGAGGGCCCGGGGGAAGAACCGTGGCACCGAGACCGCTGCTCTCGGCACCGCTCCCAGGACTTCGGGGCGAAGGCGGGCGTGGCGGCGGGAGAAGGGCCTCGGTTACCTAGGGGCCTCCTTGACGAGGTCGGAGTAGATGGAGTCGGAGGACCACGCCGCATCGCCGATACATCGGCGATGCATCGTCGATACGTCGGTGATGCACCAGTGATGGATCGTCGACGTCGGCGAGGCATCGGCGCCGTCGGCGTGGAGAAAATCGGGCCCCACATCGAGCCGCATCGGCGATGCATCGGCGATGCGGCGCGATCCTCCGACCCCATCTACTCCGACCCCATCCAGGAGGCCTAGAGGATCTGGCACGCGGGGAGGAGGAGGAAGAGGAGGAGAAGGAGGAGGAGGAGGTTACGTTGAGATCTCAGAGGTGTGATATCGTGGCCAGGAAGGTTAGGAGGAACTCGACGGCGCTCAAGAGGCTCAAGAAGGCTGGACGTCGTGCTCGTAAGCTGGGGAGGTTAAATCTCGCTGAGGCCAACATAGCTGGGATACACAGGGCTGGGCCTCAGGCTTGCGCTCTCTAGGGTACCGCTGTGGCTGGACTTACACGGCTTCAGGTGCATGCTCTTCGCGTTGCTGCATGTAGGAGCCTCTCCAAGAGCAAAGCTGGAGCGCTGACCTCTTTTCGGCTGAGATCTTATGGCGTTGGAGTCAAGATGGATCCCTACACGGTCTATCATGGTAACGCCGTGCACCAATGGGCAAGGGCTGTTTGGGATGGTCCACCTCGCTGGACGTGGTCCAAACAGTGTTCCAAGCGGCTGCCGACGAGACGAGTAAAACTAGGACGCCATGGGCCTCTGCGAGTTCGCCTGCGCACGTTTTGCTGCTTACCCTAGCTGAGATTGGCTGGGTACCCGAATCGGCTAGGCACTTCCGCAAGGCTGACGGCGAGGCAACGGACCTCCTGGCAGTGGCGCCCATCGTTGTGCGCGACTATGCAGTGGAGGACGCAGGCATCAGGGCTGACGTAAAGGCGTTGCGACAACGTCCCAACCTCACTAGCGTGTGGTGCAGACCCGTGGGAGAGGGCCAGGGCCATGATGAAGGGTGCCACGAACGAGATATGGCATCAACATCACCAGAGTTGTGTTAGAAATGCTTTCGCCCTTGCCAAAAGCGTCTGTGTGAGCACCGCATTTGTGAGTCTGAAGCTGGTCAACTCTGTCAGGGAGCTCCTGGCGCACTGTTCCACTGAAGGTTCGAATGTCCAGCCTTTGACTTGAACAGGCGCGAGTTTCTCCCGAGGCAGGCGCTCGAGGCTGCGCTGAACGCTCGAGGATGGCGACAGGATCTTGAAGAGTTTGCTGCAGGAGTCCTCCCCGTTTCTAGAGAGCTGACGCCTCCGCCGCTTAAAGCTTGCCAGTATCACATCCATTCGTTTAACCGCCCCCAGGGCGGCAAGCTTAGTGGGTTATCTTTTGCGATGGATTGGCTCTCAACCCCACCTCTGCCAGATTTCGCCGCGCGGGATGGTCGTTGTGTATGGTTGGGCCCTCTGGAGAGCTCCTAGCAGCCGCCTGCGGGGCCGTTCCAGACGACTATGCACCTAAGCAACAGGCGCGTGGTGGCGAGGACTATGCTTAGCATATGATTGCTAGCCTCGCTGAAGGAGACTTCCAAGTTTGGACTGATTTCGGGGGGACTCTTGGGTGTGTCTGGGACCGTTGGCCCACGGTGTGTTCTGACAACCCTCGAGCCCACCTGTGGTCCAGAGTTTGGCATGTTTTCGAGGACGGCCTGACTGCCCACAAGACCTTAGGCCACGCCAACTTCAACGACACAGTCGAAGGCCGCTCCACCCATTTCGAGAGGGAAGGAAACAAGCACGCGGATCGTTTCGCGAAGCTTGGAGCGGCCCTGCATCCGAATGTAGACGATGCCAAGGCCAGAGTTGATGAACTTGCCATGCTGCAGAATCACATTTGCAGATGGGGATGCATCCAAGACGTCCTCATGGGACAGCGTTGTTGGTCTGACTCCGCGGGGGTTCCTGATCAGGTGGGCTCTGAAGGGCACGAGGACCCTGAGACCCCCAGTAAGAAGGGCCCTAGGCGTGTTCCACGTGCTGTCCGCTGCAGCCTGGCCAAATAATATAACCGCCTAGGCTGCCGCCACACGTTGTTGAGCTTCAGAGTCCCTCTGTTCTTGGACTCAGCGCCTGTGGCCTCTTCAGAGAAGGCCCACTCTGAGGCGCGCGTCTTCATGCTTCTGCAAGGTCACAACCTTGCCATGTTGGAGGCTTGGGGCGGGGGTAGAGCTCGGGTGGGCGGGAGTGGTTGGGTGATGTCGTGCCTGAAATGTGGGGGCTACGCGTGGGCTGGACTTGACAGCTTGTGTCGAGTTTGCCCTAACGCGCCGCCTACCGAAGATCTCAAGCAGCAGCGGTCCAGGTTTCTGAAAGGCCTCCAACCCGAGCTGGGCCAAGCAATACCGTGAGTGGACTCTAACGGAGCCTCGTGCGCCTGCTCCGTCAGCCATCCTCGGCTGTGTCAGAGCTGCTGGGAAGGGCATCTTGATCCACGAGGAAGAGGCCCCCATTTCTGTGCCTGGTGACCCAACCTGGGGAGAGCGATGGGGCATCCCCCAACTGCTCACCAGGCTCGTTCGGCCTGATGCAGGCCGCCAGTCCAGACCCGCTGAGCGGGTACTCGGACTGAGTGTGTATGTTGCTCGGAGCGTCCGGCCACGACAGACGCTTCCATGGAGCACAGTACAGTACAGGAGGAGGAGGAGGAGGAGGAGGAGGAGAAGGAGGAGGAGAAGGAGGAGGAGGAGGAGGAGGGGGAGGAGGAGAGGAGGAGGAGGAGAGGAGGAGGAAGGAGGAGGAGGAGGAGGAAGGAGAGGAGGAGGAGGAGGAGGAGGAGGAGGAAAAGGAGGAGGAGGAGGAGGAGGCAGTGGATAAGACACAACAAGATCAGGAATCCAGGACCTGAAAGCCAGTGAGATTCCAATTGAGGCTTGGCTATGGGTATCACCGCCGCCGCCCTCGTCTTTTTTGTTGCGATCGAGACGTCGGATAGGCATACTCGGAGGCGCTCTGCCTCTGCCGCATCTCCAACGCAGTACGCGGTGCTCCCCTGCCGGCTGGACGCGACGGGGCGGCAAGCCACCCGTAGCGAGGCGTCGGTAGGAAGCCTCCCGGGCAGATGTCTTCACGAACGCCCCCCTCGCACCCTCGGGGTGCCCTGCCGAGGCCCGCCGGGGCCATCTCTGGGGAGATGTCCACGCGCAGCCGCGGGCCGTGCCAGCCAGAGTGCGGCGAGGAACCAGCGGGAGCGACTCGACCAGCTTGTTCTCGACCTCGTGGCCGTCCTGCGCGGTGGTCCGGGACCTCATGCAGGAAGCAGGGGCAAGCGACACCACCACCAGGGACCGCCAGCGGGAGGAGCCCAGGGGGGGGTTCTCCTGGTGGCGCGGTCCGCCCCTCTCTCTAGCTCGAGGCGGCATCGCTGGGGAAAACCAAAGGGTGCCCATACCGCTATTCCCCGGGCATCTCCCAGGGTGCGTTCTGACCAGGATTTCGACGCGAATCCGGAGGTGGCGACGAGGGCCTCCCAGGAGGCCCCCAAAGGGGGAAAACGAGGGAGGCATAGCGGTATGGGTGCCTTTTCCTCCTCTGAATCGTGGACCTCCTCGCTGGTGGTGGCCCCCCTGGTGGTGGTGGCGCCTCTCCTTCCTCCAGACCTCATGCCCGACTTCCCAAAGTGCAGCTGCAGCTTGTACGAGAGCTCGGGGGAGATGTTCCGCCGCCGCAGGTAGCGCCTGCAGTTGTCTTCCTTCCCCATAAGGAATCGTTGGATAAGGAAGCCAGGGTCTGGAAGCTGGTGGAATTCCAATCGTGAACTGGCCATGGATATCGCCGCCGCCCTCATCGGATAAGGAACCCTCTAGGGTCTGAAGCCTCCTGGGCACTGAACGAACGCCCCCACCGCACAACCAACGCGCGGATGAGGGAAAGTGCCAGCTTTCGCACCGAGGGGAGAGGGGACTTCACCGTGCGGAGCACAAGCGGCGAGGGAGAGGAGGGAGGGAGCGGGCCGCGTGGAGATAGAGCGCCTGCAAATGTACTGCATCTGCAAGGTCTGGGCGTCCGTGAGGGCCATCATGGCCTGCACCGTGCTGGCGATGAAGATCGCGACGAAGGCGTTAGCGCCCAGGAGAACCTCAGGGGCGGCCAAGAGGGGGGCGGCCAAGAGGGGGGGCGCAAGTCATGGCCAGCGGCATATGCGCGGCCTAGGGGAGGAGGGGGGGGAGGGGCAGAGACGTGATGAGAGAAGAAGAGGCGCCACGAATCTGGGGAAATATCGTGGCCCACGCCATGAAATCCACCCCCCCCCTGGCCATCACCCCCCCCTCTTGGCCGCCCCCGGGGCACCAGGATCTGGAACAGCATCTCGGGGATGGTGTGCGGCTCCACGGAGCTCGTGCCCTGCAGCTGGGTGACGACCCAGTTCACGGAGACAACGTACCCGGGGAGGGGGCAGGGCGAGGAAGGGAACAGGCGACGTCGAGGACGCTGGCGCCGAGACGCAGAATCAGGACGGGCATGCCCCCCTTCAGGCGGAGTTTGGACGAGAAGTGAGACACAGGCAAACCATACTCCAACACTGTCACACGTACAACAACAACAACAAAAAGATCCCCAGACTTTGTTTTGGACGATTTGGGAATGCTCCTCCTGTAGAGGGAGAGGCCCGACTTAAACGTAGAAAACGGAGAAGGAGGAGGAGGAGGAGGAGGAGGAGGAGGAGGAGGAGGAGGAGGAGGCACTGAGCCGACAGCGACGCCGAGTCCATCAGCGGCTCCTGGTGGACCCACCCCGAGCCAGAGATCGTGCCCAGGCCGACCCACAGGCTCGCGACGAGGTGGATGCTGATGCAGAGCCTCGCAGGGGGCCGATCTCGACGCCCCCCCCCGGTGCGGGCCCCCCTCGGCAGGAGCTTCGCGGGAGGGGCCGGCCCCCCCAGCTCCCACGCCCCCGCCAAGATCGGAGCGGCGGGACTCTCGCAGCCCTCGGCCTCCGGGGGCCCTGGCCGGGCCTCGGGAGCGCGAGGAGGCGACCGAGGGCGAGAACTGGCCCCGGGGAAGGGGGCGGGTCCCCCCGGGGCCCACGCACTGACACACTCGGAGCGGCCGGAGGTCTCGGCCCGAGGGGGGGGGGGGCCCTCCCGAGACGACCTCTGCCGAGCGGGGTCGGCGCCGAAGGGGTCAAGACAATGCCGCAGGGCGCCCGAGGGTCAACTTCAGGATGACGACGAGGATCATGACCCCGTCGGACGCGTACAGCAGCACCTCGGAAGGGGCCCAGGGGCACACAACTTAGGAAGCACAAGTGCGAGGATTCCCCATAGGTTCCATGCTTTCTGGAGGTCCGTCTTCCCCTCCGCTTCCCATGTGGCGCCGCACTTTCCTTGGAATCGGCGATTATGAGCGTGTGTAAGTGTGTGTGTGTGTGTGTAAGTAAGTAAGTAAGTAAGTAAGTAAGTAAGTAAGTAAGTAAATAAGAAAGAAATAAAGTAAGTAAGTAAGTAAGTAAGTAAGTAAGTAAGTAAGTAAGTAATTAAGTGAGTGAGTGAGTGAGTGAGTGAGTGAGTGAGTGAGTAAGTAAGTAAGTAAGTAAGTAAGTAAGTAAGTAAGTAAGTAAGTAAGTAAGTAAGTAAGTAAGTAAGTAAGTAAGTAAGTGTGTCTTTCCCTCCTGAACCTCGTTGATCAGGTGCACGAGTCGGCCGAGCCTCAGCAGGCGCAGCACCCGCACGAAGCGCAGGCCGCGCAAGACAGGCACCGCCGTCAGGGCCGTCTGGTCGGTCACCGCGATCACGAGCCAATCCGTCGAGACGACGAGCACGTCGAAGAGGAACCACGACATCAGATAGGCACGGAACACATTAGCCGGCCTCAACTCCACGTAGCCTGCTTTGTAGAAGCCGGTCAGCGACGACATCGGGATGTCGATGGTCCAGAAGATCCTCGGGATCCAGTCCAAGATGCCGATCAAGGTCGGAAACTGTTCGAACTTGTAAAACGTGTAGAGGGGAACGGTCAAGGTGTCGTACGCGATCAGAACAAGGCTGAGAATGGTCCAGGCGACGACCACTGGGCTCTGCGGGTGCAGCACGAAGCCATGCAGCCGACCCACCGATGAGAAAACTATCTCTCCGTCCCCCTCGGCCGTCTTGCTCGACGGCACCTCCTTCGAGGCCGAGGACACGACTCTCTTGCTGCGCGGGGCAGGCTGTAGATCCTTGAGCATCGTCGTCGACCCTTTGTCCTTCCAGCTGTCCAGGAGCAAGAAGCGATCACTCGAGGAGATCCTCCTCTCCACCGGCACGCACTCGGGCCCCAGCACCGGCCCCGCACGCGGCCCTCCCAGATCCGAGGAGGACGCCACCGCGATGGACCGATCGCCCAGTGATGCTGGAGACATCACTCCCTCCTCCTCCTGCTCCTCCTCCTCCTGCTCCTCCTCCTCGCAGGAGCCGCTCGTGAAGGTGGACGGGCCGCCGGTGCCCCGCCGCCGGGCCTCGCCGTCGCCCTCGGAGGCCGGTTTGGAGCTGGCGCGCCGGTGGTGGTCGAGCTCCAGCCGGTGCTGCTCGAGCAGGCGGGCCCGCACGTCGTCGAGCTCCTGCAGGAGGCCCTCGAAGCTCCTCGACACGGCGCCCGGTGGAGAGGCCCCGCCTCTCGCGGCTTCGGCATCCGCGCCGTCGCTTCTCGAAGACTGCCATGCCATCGCGGCAGCTGCTGCTGGCGTGGCGTGGCGGGACGTCGCCGAGCATCTGGCTTGACTTACTATACGGCAGGAGCGGAGAAGGACGGGGATGAGACATGTGGAGGGCTTTTTTTGTGCTCCGTCTGTGGACGCCAAGCGTGCCAGCTGGGGTAATGTGGAGGGTGGGCGGTGGAAAAGGAGGGAGGAGGGAGGATCAGGAAGGGGGAGATCTTGACCTCACCACCGTCTTCTCGTCTCGACTTCCCAGGCGTGACCCCTGCATGGTGGGCCTGGTTTCCACCACCACCACCATATGTTGGAGGGGGGAAGGAGGAGGAGGACGAGGAGGAGGAGGAGGAGGAGGACGAAGAGGAGGAGGACGAAGAGGAGGAGGAGGAGGAGGAGGAGGAGGAGGAGGAGGAGGAGGAGGAGGACCCCCTCCTCCCCAACCTATGGTGGTGGTGGTGGTGGTGGTGGTGGTGGTGGTGGTGGTGGTGGTAGAAAACAAGCCCATCACTGCACCCAGCCTGCCCTCTCGGTCGGCACGCCGCGGCGATTCCTGCGCCGCACCCCCGGCCGCGCAGGCCCCCCCCCCCCGTGCACCGTGTCCTCCGTCCGTGCGCCCCCTCCGCGCCCGCGGGCCCCGACCTCGCCGGCGGGCCCCGGGTGGGAAGGGGGCTCGGCTGTGTTGCATCATCGGGGGACCTTTTCTGTCCCGTCGCGGCCCCATCCGCGTCGAATCCGTGTCGAACCCATGTCGGCCTCGTCGAATCCGTGTCGAATCCGTGTCGAATCCGCGTCGAATCCACGCCAAATCTGCGTCGAGTCCGCATCGAGCCCGCGTCGGGCACAAGAGAAGACACCGATTTGGGGGGACAGGCGAGGTCCCCCGAAGATGCAACGTGAGCTCGAGAGGAGCTCGGCTGCCCAGATGCGCAGCACGCAACACGTAGCGCGCAGCCAACCCGCAGAGTGAGGGTGCGCGAGAAGGGTGCAAGGACCTTGGACGCCCACCTCGAAGCGTTTCGAGCGGGGCGCGGCCAACGAAAGTGTCCAAGGATGAGCCCAGGAAGCGAGGATGCAAGGGTACCCTTGGGAGGGATGCCTATGCTTACTCTGCGGGTCGACTGTATTGATACGGAGCCCAACACGTAGGCTGCACACGCACGTTTTGAACACGGACGCTTTGAACACGGCACGTGTTGCGTTTCAAAACGTGCGTGCCAAAGCAGCTAAGCTTAGGAGGCAACTGCTGGGGGGTCGTCGTCGGAAGAATCAAAAAGGATAAAGCCGCATTGGGGTGTTGCCGCGTCAGATCAGGCCGCGGACCAAACGGGATGAAGCCGGATTACACGGGATTGCTCCAGATTAAGCGGGATAAAGCCAGATTAAGCCAGATTTCGGACCAGGGCGAAATCAAAATTTGACCCCAGATTTCGGACCAGGGCGAAATCAAAATTTGACCTCCCAGAAGCTGCATCCGAAGGGGGAGGGGAGGGGAGGGGGGGGGGGGATTTCGCGATCTGTGGGCTTAGGTTTTTGAATAATTTTCGACCCCCTGAGAGCCATACGCTTTTTGGGGGTTTGGGGATGATCTTCGACCCCCTGAGAGCCATAGGTTTTTGAATGCTTGTCGCGGCCTCGTAGTTCCCGGCCCGGGAGGCCCCGCTCCAGAGGCCCACGGGGCCCCCCAAGAGGGCGCAGAGACGGCCCAAGAGGCCCCCATGACGCCCCCCCGAGTTTTTCTCCTCCTCCTCCTCCTCCTCCTCCTCCTCCTCCTCCTCCTCCTCCTAGTGCCAGCTCGGCTCGAGCCTTCACGGGCTCGCCAGCCCGCACCATCGGAGCCGCCGCTCCGTCTCCCCCGCGCCCTCCTCTCGGCGCTCATGTCCTGTGCGTTCGCGGCGCCGCCGCAGAGGTGGCCCCACCGGCCGAATCGCTCGGCGGCCGAGCGGAGGGCCCAGTACCGGAGGGCCGACGGCCGCGCGGTGGCGAGCCTCCTCGGTGCTTTCGAGGCGCTGGGCTGCCATCGCGGTGCTGCGCCCTCCCGGCTGGGTGCGGCCCTTGCAGCAGTGCTCAGGCGGCCGACTGTGGCTGGCCATGCGGATGCTGGTGAAGTTCGTGCTGTTGGTGGTGCCGCTGACCATGGCGACAGCGGCAATGCCTCGCCTGCAGCTGCTCTTCCACACGGCCCTCGACGTGGTGTTCTAAGCGGTGAGGATCGGGCTCATGAAGGTGATCCCCCTGGGTTTCGTGGTGATTGTGATGGCTCACGTTCAGCCCCTTCTCCAGTCGGCGAAGCTGTTCAATGTGCAGCCTCTCATGGTCCTCAGGCTGGCCAGCGCCCCCTTGGGCATGTACGTCCTCAGCGCCCTGTTGAAGTGGGCGCTCATGCTAGTCTCGTTCACGCTCTACCTGCTCAGCGTCCAGCTCGTACTGTTCACGAAGCTCATGCCGGGCCTGTTCGCGCTGTTCGTGCCGGGGCCAGCCAGGCCAGGAACAGCAGCCAGGACCCATGAGCTGCTGCCACCGACCTGTGGTCTCTTTCCCCCCCTCGAGGGCAAGGACAACTACAAGGGCAAGGGTAAAGGCAAGTACTGGATTGACGGCGGAGTCGTCGTTGACTGCCGCGCCTGCGTGCGCATGCGCCGGTTCGCCATCCAGGGCGGGGCGGCCCAGTGCAGGGAATGCCAGGCCGCGCTGAACAATTGCAAGGGCAAGGGCAAGAGGAAGGGCAAGGTCGAGGTGAGGCGGCAGCGCTTCGACTTTTAGGCGTCTTTCCCTTTGTCCCCCTCCCCTTCGAACCATTGTCCTCCCTCCTTCGCCCCTCCGCCCCTCCGCTCGTAGGCATTTGGGTGGTGGAGGCCAGGAGGACGAGAGGAGGATGACGATGATGATGTGGAGCAGTCGCTTGTGTAGCTTACTGTTCTTGTCGAGGCAACGGCCTCGAGCTTGCCGTCTCCTGGGCGTTGTGCTGAGACCATGCGTGGCGCCCCCTGGCTCGGAGGTTGTGCTTTCTGGCATGTTGATTGGAGTGGAACCCTGTGCCGCGGGGCGGTGCAGGATATCCCTCTAACCTTCGTTGCTGGAAGGCTCAGCCTTGTCCCCTCGAAGTGTCCAATCCAATCCAATCCAATCCTCCTCCTCCTCCTCCTCCTCCTCCTCCTCCTCCTCAAGACTGCCAACAAAAGTGCCCTCAAGGAGGTCTCGAGAGGGGGGGGACCTCGCAGGGACAATAGGAGCCCTCCAGAAGATGGCCAACGATGCACTTAGGTCGTGCGTGTCCCCCTACAGACGGAATTTGGACGAAAAAGAAGAAATAGTCAAAACAGATTCCAACAATATTCAAAAATAGTAGAAAAGTCGTGCGCAGGCTATTGTTTGACTGTTTTTGACTATTCCCCCTGTAATCAGAGGGACACGCCCGACTTAGCGACACACCCGCAGAGGCTCCCAAGAGGCCTCCACGAGAGGCCCCCCCAAGACGCCGCGCAACAGACGCGGAGGAAGAGGAGGACGAGTGAACAGCTGCAGGCATAGGCAGCACGAAGGGGAGCGGCAGATCAGGCACACGGCGTCGGAGGCCGCGCATCTCCTGCTCTGGGGGTCGGGCGGAACGGCGCAGGCCTCCTGAGCAAAGCGACCACACACGCCGCCCCTGGCCACAACGAGGGCGGAGGGGGATAGGATTGGGTCGGGCATGTCCTCCTACAGGCGGGCTTGGGAGTGCAAAGAAGCAAGGAGCCGAAACATACCCAACAACAGTCAAAAACAATCGAGACGCCGTCCCTCGCCGCGTTTTACCACTTCTGGAAGCTCCTCCTGTATAGGGACACGCGGACAGGGGGGCCACGACGGCCTGGTGGAAGGAGGAGGCGAGGAAGTGTCATCTGCCGGGGAGCGCAGACAGTGTCTTCGAGGCGGCGCCGTGGGGAGCCCACATCAGCGTGCCACTGCGGAGACAGCACCGTGCGACTCGGACGAACGACACGGAGGAGTAACACGCAGCCGGGCTCCCAACGGCGGCGTGCCACTGATGCCCTTCGTCCTCCCCACCCCCTCCTCCTCCTCCTCCTCCTCCTCCTCCTCCTCCTCCTCCTCCTCCTCCTCCTCCTCCGTCCTCCTCCTCCTCCTCCTCCTCCTCCTCCTCCCCTCCTCCTCCTCATGCTCCTCCTTTCCTCCTCCTTTCCCTCCTCCTCCTCCTTTCCCTCCTCCTCCTCCTCCTCCTCCTCCTCCTCCTCCTCCTTCTCTTCCTCCTCCTCCTCCGTCCTCCTCCAACTCCCCTTCGTCCTCCTTCTCCTCCTCCCCGCGACACCTGTTCGACACGGTTCGTCCCCCACTCTGGGGACCCGCCCAAAAGTACTGATACCGCCACCTCCCGGACCTCTCCCGGGAGGTGCGAAGATAATCCAGCGGCGGCGGCGAGGGCCTCCGAGGAGGCCCCACCAGGGCGAAAACGAGTGAAGCGTAGCGGTGTGGGCACCCCTCCCTCCTCTGACACGCTGCGCGGTGCTCGCCTCCTTCCCTCTCCGCGAGCCCACCCAGATCCAGCTCTGGGCCCCCGACAGGGGGGCGCCCCAACTCGGACCGCAGCGCAGACCCGTGGCCCGAGAGAGAACACACGACCCTGACTCCAGACATGTGGACGCCGGACCTTAAGACGAAGCCAGGACGAGGATAACATCGGGTGGGAATCAATCGAGAACCTCTCAGATCCGGCGGCTCTGGAGGATGCATCGGGCGCCGCGGCATTCTCAGAGCGTTCAGGGACGCTCTGAGAGCGTTCTGGCACGCTCTGGAACGGACTTGTCCGCGTCCTAGCCCCGTCCGAGAACACGCGGCACTGACTACCAAGATGTGAGCGGACGTCAGACCTCCCACTAACGGGCAGCGTCAGGAGGGGACCTGCTTGGGGGGGGGGAGCATCGACCTGGAAGCGCCGGTACGTCGCCGATGGATCGGCGATAAGCCCACGGTGGCGAATCCGGACGTTCCTGGACGGGGTGGCCTGACGGCGATGAATGGGCGATTGGGGTCCCATGTGTCCCCCCTGAACTCATCCCCCCGAACGTTGCCCCTGATGATTTGTTTCACACAACCCGAGGTCGCAAGCTTGACTGCACTGCGCTTGTCCCACGCGGCGTGCGGCAGAACAGACATGACAAAACACCGGAGGGAAGGCGGGGGACAAACACAAAGCTGGGACAGCCGATGGCCAACCTGCAGTGGGTGAGCCAATCAGCACCGACGGAATTAGGGCCAATCCGTATAGTAAGGACGCACGATAAGGATCCAAGGGCCTTGCCATGTCGACCCTTTGCGGGCGGGACGCGGCCAGCGAAAACGGCCAAAGATGGGCTGAAGGGGAAGGATTGGACGCCCGAGTGATCCGGGATAGCTAACTGCTGTCTGGGGTAACTCCAATTTGGGCCCCCGAGGCGCGAATCTGTAACTATCTCTGACCGCCCCCATCCCTGATGACTCGGGAGGGTTGGATGCCCGAAGTATCCGGGATAACTGCGGTCCAGAGTGACCCCGGCTTGGGCCCCCGAGGCGCGAATCTGCAGCTATCCCTGACCGCCCCCAGCCCTGACGGTTCGAGGCTCTGAGACGACGCAGGGGCCTCCCGGAAGGCCTGGGCGGGCCACGCCGACCCCTGCCGGGCGGGGCGCGGCCGGCGCCAAAACGACCAGGGCAGGAGGGGCCGAAGGGGAAGGCGGGGCCGAAGGGGCACGATGGGCCGAGGGGCAACCTTGGAAAGTCGCTCGTCCTCCCCACGCGGGGTGGCTGCATTGAAGGGGCCCTGAGACACACAAATAAATCCGCCGACCCTGTCGGCGTGTGCGAGGGGCTTGGCTGTTCGAGTCGTCGTCTCCGTCGGTCGTCGCCTCCGTCGTCCCCTTTCCCTGCAGCTTCCTTCTCAAGCTCGTGAGCGAGAGAAAAATCGAGCAGTGTCGTAATCGAGTCGAAGGGAAGCCCCTTCCCTTCGATCCCTTCCCCAGGGGGGGGGGGTCCCGGGGGGGGTCCCGGGGGGGTCCCGGGGGGGTCCCGGGGGGGGTCCCGGGGGGGGTGGGGGGGCAGATTCGTTTTTCCTCGGGCGGCCTAGAAACCTCGAAAACACTCCAAATGAGGTCCGAATGCCCAAGATGGCCCCCGAGACGGCCCAAGAGGGCCCCGAGTCGCCCAAAGATCGGCCGAAAACGCCCAAGATAGCCCCAAGACCGTCCAAGAAGCCTCCAAGACGTCCCAGGCCCCCTCCAAGAGACCCCCAGGAAGCCCCAAGAGGCCCCCACGAGGCTTCCAAGCGGCCCCTGAGAGCTTCCCAAGAGGCCCACAAACTACCCCCAAGAGGCCCCCAAGAGTGCTCGTCGTCGTCGTCGTCGTCGTCGTCGTCGTCGTCGTCGTCGTCGTCGTCGCCATTCAGGGTCGGCGGCACCGGCCGTAAGGCCTTCGCAATACACAAAAAAAAGGATTCCATATATTTTCCCATATTTTCTGAGTTTTTGTCTTCCCGCCCACTTCCCATATTTTCCCATATTTTCTTCGGAATCGACGACTAATTGTGTCTGTGTATTTTTTCCCCTCCTGCTGCACACCTCCCGGCGCCGTGCGCGCGGCTGCCGCCGCAGCGGCCCCGCCGCCGTGCTGCGCCCCGCAGGCCGCCCCGCCGCGGGCGAGGCGGGCCGCGGGGCGAGGCGCGCGCGGCGGGGCAAGGCGCGCCCTCGGGGGGGCGGAGGGCCCCGTGCGGCTCCGAGGGTGGCTTCTTCGCCCACGGGCGACGGGGGCACCGCGGCTCGAGAGCAGGGCGGCTCGCCGCAGCGAGGCGACGCGCCACCACGTGCGATGGAGGAGCGCCTGGGCAGCCGGCGCGGCAAACCAGGCGAGGAGGAGGAAGCCGAGGGAGGGGGAGGAGGAGGAGGAGGAGGAGGAGGAGGAGGAGGAGGAGGAGGAGGAGGAGGAGGAGGAGGAAACAAAAACAACAGGAGGAGGAGAAGGAGGAGGAGGAAGAGGAGGAGGAGGAGGAGGAGGAGGTGGGACGGGGCGAGGGCACTGTGCGACGACCCCGCACGGCCCAAACGCCCCCTGCCTCTCAGAGAGGGGCCGGTCGTCCGGATTCGTTTCAGAACCCGCGGACCTCGGACCCGCCGTGGCTTCTTCGGCTGGGGCCCCCGAGAACCTCCGAAGGCCGCCGAGGCCTTCCAAAGTCCTCCCTCCTCTTACTCCTTCTTCCCTCTCCTCCTCTTCCTCCTCCTCCTCCTCCTCCACCTCAATGGCCAGCCGGTCGTAGGACAGGAGGGGCGATGCCTGCGCTTGAGAAGAAGGCGAGACAGAGCAGGAAGGACAACGTGGCGACGAAGGTTCCCCAGGACCCCCAGGCCGCGCGAGGAAAGCTCCTCTTCCTCGTGCACCTCTCCTGCTGTTCATCATCCTCTTCCTCCTCCTCCTCCTCCTCCTCCTCCTCCTCCTCCTGCTGCTCCTCCTCCTCCTCCATCTTCTCTTCCAGTTCCTCTTGTTGTTCCCTTCTCCTACTCCTACTCATCCTCCTCCTCCTCCTCCTCCTCCTCCTCCTCCCCCTCCTCCTGTTGCTGCTCCCTCCTCCTCCTCCTTCTTCTCCCACTCCTCCTCCCTCGGGGCGGACGAAGGAGGGGGTCCTCGTCGAATCAGGTGGCAGCCGCTTTTTTGTGGCGCCACCCTGGCGCCGAACGCGACCATCGTTGTCGGGGAGTGTGCCTCACGGCATCGCCGAAACTGGCTCCGTGCAGCTAGTGTCGCCGCCCCCCCCCTCCTTTACCAATTCCACCTTCCGTCCGCCCCTCGTCCTCGTCCTCGTCCTCTGCCTTGTCCTCCTCCTCCTCCTCCTTCTCCTCCTCCTCCTCCTCCTCGTCCTCCTCCTCCTCCCTCCTCCCTCCCTCCTCCTCTCCTCCTCCTCCTCCTCCTCCTCCTCCTCCTCCTCCTCCTCCTCTTCCTCCTCCTCCTCCTCTTCCCCATGGTGCTTTGCTGGGCTTGAGTCGAGCGTGCTCTCGATGCTGTTTGGGCG
>CAUYUJ010005958.1:167949-175449 GCA_963575745.1 Prorocentrum cordatum
TCCTCGAAGGCGCATTCGGACCCGCATCTCGCAGCGAATCCAGCCGTGACGACGAGAGAAAGGCACCGGCACCGGCGAGGGTTCCTCAGCTGACTTTCCTCCATCGGCGACGACGGCCACAACGAGGACGGCGACCCCCGCAGGCGGCAGCTGCGACGGCATGGCCTCGGGACCCCACCCGCCCGACGGGGGGGCGAGGCCCGGGCCGACTCCGCCCGGTGCCGCTGGGCCGCCGCCTTGGCCAGCCGCTTAGCGAACTCGGCAGCCGCCTCTGTTGCTCCACCCCCCAAGGCCTCGAAGGCGCCGATGGCCCATCGCCGCCTCCTCATCATCCCCTCTGTCCGTCCTTTCTTCTTGATGTTTCCTCATCTCTACCCCTCCTCTTCCGACCTTCTTCTCCTCCATCCCTTTCCTTATTTATTTATTTCCACTCGGCTATGCCCCAAGAGCTGCCTGGCCATCACTGTGTTAACCTGCCCTGGAACCCACTGCAGGTACTTTGTGCACCTTATGTACAATATCTATATATATACACTTATATATATATATATATATATATATATACTAGAACCTTTCCTTGTCACGCTACACAGCAGGGCGGGCCTGGCGTTTCGCTGGATACCTCTTCACCACTTATGACCCTGAAGCTTCGAATCTGCAACAGCTTCATGGGTGGAGGGTGGCTGTTTTTCTAAATCCACCGATCCGGCGTGTGACCTGCACAAGGAGCCTCAGCAAGAGCTTCAGCTCTGAGCCTCAACAAGAGTTTCAGCTCTGCTTGGGGGGGTCGGGGACTCGCGCAAGGGTCGGAAAGGAATTGGGGCCGGGGCGAGAAACTCCGGGGCCCCCTCCAACAAATCCACTAGCTGTACACCGTCACACCCCACGCGAGGTGCCGGTCTCCAGGACACAGCCCATCGGTAGTGCCGGCAGCCCTGCACTTCCAATGCATCCCCGAACGAGGCATACGCAGCGTGTTGACACGGCTGCACGATGGTGGGCCTTCCACAAAGTGGCACGTTTGAACTTTTGTGTGTTTATTTGTCGGCGAGGCGAGGCGAGGCGCGCCTGAGTCCGCCAGGGGGCGGGGCCTGAAAGGCCAGCGCGGGCGGGCCGGTGCCCTCAGTTGCAGATGTGAGACTTTCGGTCAGTGCTGTGTGTGGCGTGGGAATGATTGTTCAAGATTGTTCCATTGAGCGCTGTCTTGTGCTATCGTAAACCATCGTCCGCTGCCAGGTTGGAGAAGCATGTTTGCTGTCAGAAAATGTTAGCATGTTTGTTGGAGAAGCATGTTAGTTGTCGGGGTATATGCAATGCCGGGCAGGCAATCGTGCTTGAGCTTGGGCTTCGTTGCCGCCCGCTGCAAACCTCAATGCCGCCTCGTGCGCTGGAGTGGGCCCCGCGAGGTCTCGTCGCTTCCCGCCGTTGCTGATTCGTTGCCGCCCCCGGCGCACACTGCACTGCATGGCTTACACCATCGAGCTTGCACCACATAGCTTGCACATCAAAAACGCAAAGACCGACTGCATGGGCCCGCGCTGCCTTGCACAGTTGATGTGATTCCTGAAATTGGAGCACACAGGGCAGTACTGCTGGTGTCGCTGTAGCAACTTTCTTCGTGAACTGATCTATCCTGACGATGTATGCCGGCTGTCCTGCATGCCTGCCATGTGTTTCCCCTGCTGATTGCTTCTGAAATGTGTGCCAATGGTGTGAACAATGGCTCGGCGAATCTCACAATACCTCTTTCAATCGCAAAATGTTCCGTGCTACGGATTCCGCCCACATCCTAAACTTGTTTAGCTTCCAAGATGCAGCCCAGCGGCAAAGGCGGCAACGCTGCATATCCATACTCTTGGCTTGTCCAGCTCGTTGTTGCTGGGATTTACGGCCGACGGTGCGAAGTGGGCCGTTGACGCCATACCTCTCTCAATCCAACATTTCCGTCTTATATATATGTATGTATATATATGGTCTCGCTTCAAGCTTCGGCCTCCAAAACATAACCTCAGCGGCAACGCGACCCGTCCTGCTTTACACCGTGTCCATATGTATGTCACATGTGACACTCTGAAGTGATATGTGCCCTTGATGTGAAGGGGATCACGGTAATTCTTTCATTCGTGATCTGATCCGTCCTAGCGAGTCCGCCACTACACGAGGCTTGGGCCCCGGGGGCACAGCCCGGCGGCAAAACCTGCGGTCCTGCATATTTGTCATTACTACCTAGCACAGCAGGTCTTAAATTTGTAAGCTTGTCCGTATTCCGTTCCCTGACGAGGCTTTGGCCTCCAGGACAAAGACCGGCGGCAATGCCGGCGGTCCTGCATATATTGCTATGCAGGTTGTTGGTTCGATGTTCGACATGAGCTGAAGTGTGGTGGCTGCAACTAGGTTTGCATGGCTACCACAAATTTCGCCGCGGTGAATTGATTGTTCGACATTTGTGTTGGAGATGCGTTTTGCTGATGAAATTTGCTTGCCCCTTTCAAACGAAGTACTGAAGTCTAGAACACAGCCTGGAGGCAAAGCAAGCAGTCACGCCTACTTTCGAAACGTATCCTACCACGACGTTGTTCTTTCCAGGAAGACGCAATGGCGATGCCTATCGTCTAACGTGTATGTCAATTGTATGTTTCCCCAGTTGAGCTAATTACCAATGCGACTCGCACTGGTGGGTAGCTCGTTCATCCACGAACTTCCCCGTCCTAGCAATTTCGCCCCAATGTGAAACTTGCGCCTCAAGGACGAAGCCGAACGGCAATGCCGGCGGTCCTCATACATTCCACATGTTTGGCCACTTCATTGTTGATTTTGATGTTCAGATGGCAGTGTTGCTGATGATTCGGTAGCTGCCTGCTCCGTTACCCTGTCCGTCCTCGAGAACCCGACCCCATGCGAGGCTATGGCCTCCAGCACACAGCCTGGCGGCAACGTCAGCGGTCATGCCCGCGTGCCATCTGTGCTTGCCAGGCTTCCTGTTTATGGGATTTGCGCCGATGGTGCGAAAAAAGGACATCAATAACACGGGAACTATTCGCTTCATGATCTGATCCGTCCTAGCGGATCTGCCCTCATACGAGGCTTTGGCCTCCAGGACGCAGTCTGGCGGCAATGCCGGCGGTCCTGCAGATCCTCCCGCTTTGCTTCCCAAGCTTGTTGATACTGAGATGTGCGACGATATTGTGAAGGGCAGACCACCAATTTAACGGTACCCCATCTTTTTGTAAACTGGCCCGTCTAAAGAAAGTCAGCCCCCTCTCGAAACTTCGGCGTTCAGGACACAGTCCAGCGGCAATGCCGCCGTATTGCGTGTTTAGCACATCTGCTTTCCACATTTTGTTGTTCTCATGTTCCCGATTGTGTGAAAAAGGGAATTGTGTTAACAACACGGTACGTGTTTCATTCATTAGCTTAGCACGGAAGCCCTAGTTTGTCAGTTGTCCGCGCTAGTGATTCTGCTGCCAGACGTCAATGCTGGCGGTCTTGCGTACATTGCATTACGTGTTTCCCCGGTTGACTGCTGATCGAATGTCCAGGGTGGGCTGAACAAGCGTGGCTTCCGCTGGGTGTGCGCGGAGTGCACACACGTTTTGGCACGTCCAGAGATGTGTGAGGAGCCCCAGAGCCCCTACGCTCGAAAGCATTTGCGCAACGGGGCCATCTCAAGCCAGGTCCGCAGCGTCACCCTGAGGGAAGGTGCAGCAGAAGGGGACTCCCCCCCTCCCTCCTCGTCCTCCTCCTCCTCATCCTCCTCCTCCTCCTCCTCCTCCTCCTCCTCCTCCTCCTCCTCCCCCTCCTTTTCCTCCTGCTCCTCCTCATCCTCCTCATCATCCTCCTCCATCTTCCTCCTCATCATCCTTCCTCCTCCTCCTCCTCCTCCTCCTCCTCCTCCTCCTCCTCCTCCTCCTCCTCCTCCGCCACGCAACATGCTACATCACAGCGAAAAGCTGCCTGTGAAGGGCACCGTCCGGGAACCATGTTCTGCGATAGGGCCGGCCGACCAGCGCCAGGGAACCTCTCCCTGGCCTCAGGCGCCCTATCGCCGTCAAGCAGGCTCCGTAGCAATCCCCATTCCCCTCCCCACTCCTCCCTCCTCCTCCCATGGACCATGGATCAAACTATTCCCTCCCCCTCCTCCCTCCTCCTCCCTCCTCCCCTCCCCCTCCTCCTCCCCTCCCCTCTTCCCCATTCCCCTCCCCCCTCCTCCCTCCGCTCCCTGTGTCAGCTTCCTACCCTGGATAAAACTATTACTGAGGCGGTGGAGGCCGGCGGCGAGCGAGGGGGGGAAGCGAGAAGGAGAAGGCCTCTCTTCAGAAGCCTCGGCAGTCCCCCGGCCGTGTGAGAAGCTTTCTAAGCCTTCCCCGAAGACGCAACAAAAGCCTTCTCCGAAGGCGCGAAGGCTTCTGAGAAGTCGAAGTCCCGCCGCGTTCTGGCAAGGCCCTCTCCTCCTCACTTACCCCCTCGCTCGCCGCCGGGGAGGAGGACAAGGGGGGGGGGAATGGGGGAGCCAAGGAGTCTGACGAGAATGCTGCCACGCTGCGCTGGGCTCAAGACTCTTTCCAGGAGCTCGGGGGGTATCCGGCGCGCCCTCGCCTCTGGAGCCCGCGCGGAGCAGCAGGGGCCGGCGGGGCAACCTTGAGGCGCACCGCTCTCAGTCATCCCTGCTCCTCTGGGGGGGGACAACCAACACCCATGCGCTCTGGACCTCCCCACGGGGCGGATCCAGCCGTAGCGTCGAGGGAACGGGGAGGAGGAGGAGGAGGAGGAGGAGGAGGAGGAGGAGGAGGAGGAGGAGGAGGAGGAGGAGGAGGAGGAGGACGACGAGGCGGAGGCGGAGGCGGAGAAGGAGGCGGAGGAGGAAGAGGAGGAGGACGAGGAGGAGGCAGCAGTGTCGGTATCTTTCCTGTTCTGGCTCTGGCCCCTCTGAAAAAAACAAAGGCCTCCTCCATGGGGTCGGAGAAGGTGGGGTCGGAGGATGGTGCTTCATCGCCGATGAATCGGCTATGCACCGGCGATGTATCGGCGATGCACCGGCGATGCATCGGCGACGTCCGCGTGAAGAAAATCGGGCTCCGCATCGATCCGCATCGGCGATGCATCGGCGATGCGGCGCGATCCTCCGACCCCATCTGTTCCGACCCCATCTGGTAGAAGAAGAAACACCGGCATAAACATAAACTTTTGGCGCTCCGCGTGGATTTCGAAGGTCTGCGCTGGACCCCCATACCTGGCGCGCGTCGCGCGCCAGGGGCGGCGCCTGAGGCGCCGCCAGGGGGGCCCAGCGCAGATCCAGGAAATCAGCGCGGACCGCCAAGAACTTATACTTATGTCGGTGTCTCTTCTTCGACCTAGGAGGCCTAGAACAAGAACCCAGACATCCGGCCGCTCCAATTTTTTCGATGCATGGGTCCCGGAGGTCTGGACCACTTCCCCAGGGCCGGTTTTTCGTCCCGAGTCGTTTCTTGACGCTCCGGAGGCCCGGCAAGGGCCCCCATGAGGTTGAAAACTGTCAAAAACCGCCTGCTCCAATCTTTTTTGGAGCGTCGGATCTCAGGGTAGAGTTAAGTCGGGCATGTCCCCCTACAGGCGGATATTGGACGATACAGAAAAAACTATTAAAAAATCGTCCCACTGCTATTTACCTAACAGCGAAGACTGATAGGTTTCTAGTGGGGTCAAAAGAGAGCATCATGACTCCTCAGGGGGGTCGGGGCGGGACCCGGGGCGGGACCCGGCGCGGCTGCCGTCGAAGCCCAAATCCCTTGGGACATCCTCGCGAAATCGCTCTTGGCGCTGCTAGAACTCCATTCCCGGCGTACGTTTTGGATGCCCGGAGCAAACTGTAGGCCACTTCGTGCTCTTCGACTTCCCAGAATAACTCCATTCCCGGCGTACATTTTGGATGCCCGGAGCAAACTGTAGGCCACTTCGTGCTCTTCGACTTCCCAGAACTCCATTCCCGGGCCACATTTTGAATGCCCGGAGCCAACTGTAGGCCACTTCGTGCTCTTCGAGTTCCCAGAACTCCATTCCCGGGCCACATTTTGAATGCCCGAGCCAACTGTAGGCCACTTCGTGCTCTTCGAAGTTCCCAGAACTCCATTCCTGGGCATGATTTTGAATGCCCGGAGCCAACTGTAGGCCACTTCGTGTTCTTTCTAGTTCCCAGAACTCCATTCCCGGGCCACATTTTGAATGCTGAAGCAGGCTGATTCTGCGGCGAGGGGGGGGCTCAGGCTGAGGCTGTGGCAGGTGAGCTGAGGCGAGGCTGAAGCAGACTGAGGCTGAGGCAGATGAGGCTGAGGATGAGGCTGAGGCTGAGGCTGAGGCTGATGTGAGGCAGGCTGAGGCTGAGGCTGAGGCTGATGCGGGCTGAGGCTGAGGCAGGCTGAGGCTGAGGCCGAGGCAAGGCAGACTGAGGCTGAGGCTGAGCAGGCTGAGGCTGAGGCTGAGGCAGGCTGAGGCTGAGGCAGGCTGAGGCTGAGGCTGAGGCAGGCTGAGGCTGAGGCTGTGACTGCGACTGCCGTTGCCGCTGCGACTGTCATCGCGAATGCGACTACGACTGCGAGAACAGCAGAATTCTACAACTGGATTTCATCTGAATCTTAAGGGGAATGCTTTCAGATATGCTTCTACACATCGCTGTTAGGTTGCTTTGCCGGGATAATTTTTATATTCTTGAATATTCCTCCTGTAGAGGGACAGGCCCGACTTAAACAAGAAGGGGGACATGGCATCCTCCTCTTCGGCGTCCGACTGCTCCCGGATGTGCGCGCGGACCACCGTGGCGAGCTGCCGGGCGCTGCGCGGGGGGGGGGGGGTGGGGGCGGCGCGGGGCGGGGCAGCCGCCGCATGGCGGCGCGACGATACTGTGGTTAAGTCGGGCATGTCCCTCTACAGGAGGAATGTGTACAAATAGTTAAAAGCTAGTGTTGGGGCGATTTGTTCTGACGATGTTTGAACATGTTTTGGATATTGTTTGACACTTTTTTATTTTCCGTCCGAAATCCCCCTGTAGGGGACAGGCCCGACCTAACACTGTGGGGGGGGGCACCATGCGTTGCTATATCCGCGCTCCCGATCGCGATCCACCTTACCCACAGCCTCACGCTGTGTGACAAAAATCACGACGGGAAATTGATCGCTAGTTTTCGGCCTCCAGGGTCCCGTACCGGACCTCTGCAGGACCGTCAAAAACACGACGCAGGATGCAAAACCGGTCCTGGGGGAAGTTCTCCGGACCTCTGGGGGTCGACGTTAACAAAATCACGGGGGCCCAAACCCCCGACGTCGTGATTTTTTCACAACGTCGACCCCCAGAAGTCTCGACCCACTCCCCAGAACCGGTTTTGCATCCTGAGTCGTTTCCTGACAGTCCCGAGGCCTGGCGAGGGCCCCCGGAGGCTGAAAATAAAGAAAAACCTCCCGTCGCGATTTGTTCACAACGCGAGGGGGTACGGGGGTCTGGGCATGATGCGCCCATTCGAACGGCCACGG
>CAUYUJ010005958.1:177949-287949 GCA_963575745.1 Prorocentrum cordatum
AGGAGAAGGCGAACGGTATCGAGGAGGAGGAGGAGGAGGAGGATTCAAACATCACAAAACAACAGAAACGACAGAGAACAAAGCACCCAACGCCGAAGACTGATAAAAGATCTCCCAACATAAAACGTACCCCACTCTCGCCGCCCTCACAAAGAAAATGCTTCAAACTGGTTGTTGTTCTTTTGTGTTTCAGCCCAGGGGCTGTGGTTCCTTTGTTTTGTTTCGCCAATTCCTTCTGTTTTTTTGTTGCTCAATGCCCAGAAGGTCACAGGAAGCCCCAGGAAGTCCCAGGACGCCCCAGGAGGTTCCAGGGGGCCTCATGAAGCCCCAAGAGGCTCTAGGATGCCTCAGGACCCCCCAGGAAGTCCTAGGCGGCCCCTGGATGCCCCTGGAGGCCTCAGGAAGCCCCAAGAAGCCCCAGGGGGGTCCAGGAGGCTCCAGGGGCCTCAAGAAGGCCCAGGAGGCTCCAGGAAGCCTCAGAAGGGGCTCCAAGAGACCCAGGGGGCCCTGCGACCCATCTGGGGCACATCGGCATGCGCCCGAATTGGGGAGCTTGCTCGAAGCTAGAATACCATTGAAGGCGCTGCCAGCTCATCTGGAGCACAGGAGCGCGCGCCACCGCGGCGGCGCGCACCCACTTTCGCAACATGAGCCGACAGCGCTGCCCACGTTGCGCCCGCTTTGCTGGCGCGCGCGCAGCCGCTCGCTCAGTCGTCACCCACGAAAAACGAGGGCCGCCGCCTCTTCCGTGGGAGAGGGCGTTTGAGGAGAGGCCGCCATGCCGCCCTTGTCCAATATCTGAGAGAACTCCGTGTCCAGCTGGTCGCGGGCTGGGCAGCGGCCGCAGACCCCGAAGACGCCGTCGCGGCCTGCCGCTTGGCCGGGACGGGGAGCTCTCGATGTCGAGCGTGCCGGAGAGAGCCGCCAAATTCCTGAACCTCGTCGTCTCTGGAGACTGCAGCTCTCGCTTCGCGGCGATCTGCGCGCGCTCGGGGGCGGCTGCCGCCTCGGCCCTGGCTTTGCAAGCATTATCCACGGGCCCGCTCCTTCTGCGCCAGCGCGTCCTTGTTCGGCGGCGGCGCGAGGCCCCCCGCTTTGAACTTGCCGTCGAGACGATCGCCCTCCTTCGCCGAGTGCTCGTCCGAGCTGCAGATCGACCTGCGCCGGGCGTTGGCCTCGCCAGCCCCTGGGGCGCGCTGGCGCGCGCGCGCCCCTTGGCGCCCACGAAGAAGCCCCCGCGCTTTGCGCGAGCTTCTCGTTGAAGGCTGGCTTGGCGAGGTCGGACATGTCCTGGGCGCGACCGCCCCAGGCCCCAGGGGCGTCTTCCCGAAATTCTGCCCCGCAATGAGCGCGGCGGGGCCGAGCGGGTCCATGATTTCTGCCGCGGCGTTAAGCCCCGCGGTCTGTTATGTTCTTCCGTTGCGGTGATGCGCCACTCGGTCTCCTCCTTCGCGAGCGAACCTCCGCCGCGAGCCTGCTCGGCGCCTTCGCCGCCAGGGCGATGGGCCAGCCGCGGAGAGGGGCGCCCGCGCGCGGCGCCTTTGTTTGCCAGATCAACTGCTTCAGGTCGGCCGTGGAGCGGAACGCGTTCCTCAGGATGCGCTCGAAACCCGCGTTTATGTCTTCGCCTGACAGCCCCTGGAACTCGTTCGCCTCCGCGCTGGCCTCGACGTCCGGCGACGAGAAAAACGCGCGAGACTGCTCCCCGCCAAAGCGCTCGAAGGCGCGCCGCCGCGCTTCGGCCCCCGCCCTGTAGCGCGATCCGAAATGGGAAAAAAAAGCGGGGATGCGGCGGCGATTGGGCCAAGTTGTCTGTCCTGGAACCCGCCCCCCGCTGCCCGCGGGGGGCGCGCCGGCGGCGCGCGAGGGGCAGCGGCGGCGCGAAGCAGATGCGGGGCAACGTCACTCAGCCACCCCTGGCGCCTACACGGCGCACTGGCAGGCCGCAGAGCACTGCGCGGAACGTTCGCCCAGGGGCGGCGGGAGGGGAAGGGCGAGAGAGGGGGCGGGGGCGAGTGGCTGGAATGCCCCGCCAGAAAACCTGCCAATGAAAATTCGGATTTTACGGTGTGTTTGCACATGGAACGCAGGAAACAACGAACCGCCCCCCCCCCCCCCCCCGGAAAATGATAAGACGCGCTGCGACCTCCCACCTCGCGGGGCCGTTAATTGAGCCGAGCACGAGCGGTGCGATATTCGATGTTATGACAGAGCCTCGCTCGACTGAGACTCGCAGAATGTCCCCTGGGAGGCCCCCGGCAGCGCGCTGCCTCAGCACAGCTCAGATGCCTCGTGATGCACCCATAAACACTCGCGCCAAGGCCGATGGCATTGCTCGCGGACGCAAGCAGCCCATGGCCGCAGCGGGCCCCGAGGCTCGCTTGCGCGCGGCTCGCGCGCAGGCGCTCGCGAGCAGCAATCCTCCGGGAAGGGGCGCAAGTTTACGGCGCGGTGCACATTGCTTCGCGCGAAGCGCAGTGCTCAGCGCTCAGCACCGCTTCGCGACTTCTTCCCACTGCTGTCGTGCTCGAAATGCGACAAAACAAATGCAGGCGGCGTGGGTCGGATTTTCCGAAGCTGGCGCGCGCGGAATCAATCGGTTTTCGCTCGTTCGCTTGAAGTAACCAGAGTGATTCCAAAGTGCGCATCCATCCTGGCGCAGCGATTGCTTCTCAGAGCTGCATTTGTTCAAACTCGCGCGGCAGTTGCACGTGCCCGACATGCGCGTGGATTCGCCAGTTCTGCGCGTCAAATCTGGTTTTGCCAACGCGCGCGACGCCGACGGACCCTTCCAAATGCGCAACTGTGTCAACCTGTTGTCACAGCGCCTCTGGCGGGGAGCACGTAGCCGTGGCCAGTGCCATTCGCAGCCCTCTTGCGCCAGTCGAGTTCCTGACCGTGGCGCGAACCTTCGTCGATGACAGCTTTTACGGAGAGTTTGAATTCAATTGTTCTGCATTGCTGCTTACGAGCACGGCGTCGTCGGCGCGCGACAATACGGAGCGCGCCACGCGCGGCGGCCCCTGGACAGAGCCCCCTTCCCCGGCGCACTGCGTCAATGTCGAGGAACACCGATTGCACAAATCATGAACACGTGGCGAGACAGCGGGCACCCATGAGCAATGCCAGCACGCTGTTGTCGTCGAGCTGAATCACCCCCGCCATCCTTGAAACCAGAATCCCGCTCGGCATATATACCAGCTGTGAAATCAAACGCCCGCCCCAGGACGCCAAATCTGCGCACCGCCTCAATGGGAATATCGTTGCTTATTTTGTCGGAGGCTTTGGCCCAGCCCAACAAAATGAGCAACCACCGAGATGACGCCGTCAGGTGCGCAGCGTCGAACATCCGGCTCGCAATGGAGAAAGCTTGCACTGTACTCCGTCGCGACATGAAGCCAAATGGCGCTTGCGCCTGTATCCCCCGACGGGAAATTGTTCTTATACCGTAGGTGCTACGATCTTGTGTCCCACAGGCAGCAAACCTATGGGTCTGTAGTTTTCCTGCGGAATGTCGCCCGTCCAACAGCATGTCCGACGCAATGCTAGCAATGGCTCCAGCGCTTCCGTGCGACCCGGAAGAAATTTGCAAAACTCTGGTGGTAGTTCATCTTTACCAGCTGCTTTCCAAACGGATCGTCGTTTGGGGGCATTTTGAAATTCCTCCATTGGAACGCGTTCGTGTCGATAGGGAGCACGTATCGGATTGGGTCGGTATTGCTTGGCCGGGAGCTAGCGTTTGTAATCGTCGATTGCGCGTTTTTGGAAAAGTCGACAAACTATGTATCTACGTTGGTTTACCCCCATTCACCTCCCAACAAGGTCCTTGATTTCAGTCGGTCGCTTTGCTTTTCCTACGCGAGGAGCACGAACAGCTCGCCATGATCCGTCTCGAACCCGCTCGTCTAGCAAGGTCGCCAAGTCGTTACGCCTTGTTTCACGGATCCTTATTTTTCCTTTGCAACAAATTCGCTAGTTATCCACACTGTGGTCTTGCAGGCCATGTTCCTGGCAGTGAGCAAGCAGGTTCAATGTATTGCGTAGCCGGGCCATGTACAAAACACTGGTCGATTGAGTAAACCCTCTATTCGCATCATCTGCTGTGTGTAGCCAAATGGTTCACTTCGTGCGCGGGGCTTGTGTTTGCGACGACAATCTCCGCAGTCTTGCAAGTTTAAATCATAATCTCTGCGTAAAGATCGCGTCAGTTCTTTGGCCATGAGGCTTTTACCACGACCTATCCCCATACATTTTTTGTCTACGGCCTCGCGTCGGGAACATGTCGCGTTGAAGTCACCTAAAACGAAGGTGCACGCATGGTTGCCATGCTCAGGCCACGAGGCTCCAAGTAAGTCAAAGACGGCTCGGCGTAGACCTCGATCGTTCTCTGAATTTGGAGCATAAGCCTCAACTGTGTTGAGAATACCTCCTGGAAGGCGACTGGAACGAACGCTGGACAAGCCAATACGGCAGAAGTTGGGTACCAACGCTCTTCATACCCACTCATCACATTTCCTCCATATTCCGGTTTGTGTTGTGTTGTATCTCCTCTCCCCCTTCTCTTCTATGTTGTGCGGCTGCTCCCCATCCTTCTCTCCACCACATGTGCCTGGTCATCTTCCGTTTCCTCTGGCCTCCTGCTCCTGCCGCTCCTCCACGGCACGCCGTGTGCGCCGCGGCTCCTCTTCAGCTGCAGCTTCTGCTCGGCCAGCAGCGCCCTCGCGCTGTCCACCCACTCCCGGAAGCTGAGCCGCCGCTGCATCTCGCAGCCCTGCCGGGGCGGGGGTGCCGGGAGGGGCGGCCGTAGGAGGGGCGGGGGCGAGAAGGCCGAGCGCCGCCCAGCGTGGCTTGCTGCGCGGCGGCGCCTGGCCTTCCAGCCCGAGGGGTCCGAGGGGCCGGCCGCGCCTCCTCGGCCGCCCCCGACGCCGACGCTCCGGGGGAGCCACGCGCAACTTGGGAGGAGGAGGGGGAGGGGGAGGGGGAGGGGGAGGAGGAGGAGGAGGAGGAGGAGGAGGAGGAGGAGGAGGAGGAGGAGGAGGAGGAGGAGGAGGAGGGGATTCAGGGTTCTGCCAACAGTTCCCCCCTTTAGGGGCCTCCTCTCGGGGCCCCCCTCGCCGCGCTCCGCCCCGCCGCGCCTCGCGGAGAGCTGGCCAAAAACAGCGTTCGGGGACGGGCCTTTTGCGGCGGCTGCTTGGCAATGGCGACGGCGTGCTACCCCAGGAGGCGGGACGCGCTCAGGACAGGATGCGCAAGTGGAGCATCAGGTGGCCACGGGCTGGATACAATCGGGGTGGACTGAAGATGGCACGCGAGAGGACACAAGACTCTTCCGAGGGCCACGTTGCCACTTGGACGTAGAAGCATGGGGCGCGAGGCGCTGGACACAAAGGTACCCTTGAACTGGCAGGGTCGACCTACTAATCAACCTCGACTGTGTAAAAAAGTGCGTTGAGAATCGGCCTGCACGCAGATGGGGCCGAGAGCGCTGAACAAAAAGCGTTTGGCCTCGCGTGTACCCAACAGTCGCCCAGGCCAGCCGCGCCCATCATGCTTCACCAGCTTCCTGCTACTACCAGGGCGGGTAAATCGACCCAGGGGCTTCCTCCCCGCGGCACCAATTGCACGAGTGCCTCCAGGCGAAGTGAGGTGGCTCTGCGTTTCCTGCCGCGGCTTGCTGTTGCCCCTGCTGCATCCTCCCTCTTTTTCCTACGGCCTTGGAGAAGCGCGCCTATGGCGTCCATGCGTGCAACAGCGGTGCACAGAGAGGCAGCAAGCCGACAGGGGTTAGAGAGGAGCAGCACGGCCGACATGAGCCCTCGCCGAAAGGATCGGGTGGCGCAAGCAGATGGGCAATGTTGGTCTCAAGCCATGCATCTCCAAGTGGCATGGAGACGCAGCGTGACGAGACCCCTGAGGCCAAGATCGCAGCAAGATGGAAAGGCTCCTGACTGCAACCAGGTGGTGCAAGTGAAGGCTCCACGTTCAGACAAAGGCACTGACGCTTCCTGGAAGGAGCCACGCTCGACGAGAGAGACGGAGACACGGCCGACAGCGAACGTAGGAACCCCACCTGGGGGACTCTCCAAACACTGGGCTGATGATCGTGCAAGGCGGAGGCACTCAAAATAACCAAGGTCGCCAAACCAGCAGGAGCGCAACCGCACGCCAGCGTCATTACCGCACGCAGGCACGCGTTGTCGAGCTCAAGCTGCTTCCACTCGGATGGCGGCCTCGCGTACATGTCCCAAGGCGCCTCGTCACTCCTCGACACCCTGCGACCCCCCTGGAATTTCACTTGGGGGTGGGTTCCCTGACAGGATTTACACGTCGGTCGGAAGAAGTAGGTAGAAACAGGAAGTAGGAAGGCGGATATAGTGGATTGGGTCCAGGTCCTCCCAGAGAATAACAAAACACAACAAGAGCGTGTCGATTCTTGAAGTAGGAAGGCGCTCGAAGTAGATTGGGATCTGGAAATCCAAAAATACCTACTTTCAACAACCGGCGTGCAAATTCACAGGGCACTTCACACCATCATAAAGGCGGCCCTGATCCTTATTATACAGGACCGACGGATCCAGAGACGAAACAGATGCACCCCTCCCAGCAAAGAGGCTGGAGCGCTCCAGCAAAAATCCTGAGCACCGCCCCTGGCACGCGGGGCGGCGGCACCTGTACGAAGTATGTGTTTGGTGCCGGGGCGCTGGGAGGGGAAAGTACAAACAGGAGGATTTTCGACGAAAAATGAAAAATACTAAAAAGATGCTCCAAAATGGCCAAACAAAAACACAAATCATAGTGCCCAGACTATTTAATCAAAGTATTTTTGCATACTCCTCTTGTAGAGGGACAGGCCCAGCTTAACCCCAGGCCCAGGGCGCCCAGCGCCCGAGGGGGGAGCGCCGCCGGATGCGAAGGGGGGGGGTGCTCGCCCCTTCAAGAACCACCGCGCTGCACGAAACTCTGCGGACCGTCGTGCTGCATCCTTCGGCAGCTTCAGCACCCGATTCCTTCCAACCAGTTGCGCGCTCACCGAACACAAGCCGTAGGACGGCCATGGCGTCGGCGAGACATTCTTTAGGTGAGCCGTGACGCGCGTGCATAAGCAGCCCAAGGTGCGTGTGGAAATTCAAGCAGCAACGCACGCACACTGTCCCTCGTCCTCCTCGTCCTCATCCCTCGTCCCTACTCCCTCGACTCACTCCTTCGCAATCCCCGTCCATCACCATCACCATCGCCATCATCACCAACCAAATCGTTGTCGTCGTCGTCGCCACCATCACCATCACCATCGCCAACTTCGTCATTACCAGCATCACCACTACCATCATCATAACCACCATCACTATCATCAGTACCATCGTCATCACCATCAGCCTCAGCATCGCCATCACCTTCATCGCCATCATCATCATCATCATCATCATCATCATCATCATCATCACCACTATCACCATCATCAACACCACCATCACCATCATCACCATCACCGTCACCATCATCACCATCACATCATCATTTCCACCAAAACACAATCATCGTCATGTGGATCATCCTCTTCCTTATCATCATCATCATCACCACCATCACCATCATCACCATCAACAACATCATCATCGGTATCGTCGTGGTCGTCGTCATCCTCGCCACATCATCATCATCAGCATCAACATCCGCATCATCATCAGCACCGTCATCAGCATCCACATCATCATCGTCATCGTCATCAGCACCATCACCATCATCATAATCATCAGCATCAGCATCATCAGTACAACCATCAGCAGGATCATTTCCATTATCCTCATCAGCACCATCATCAATATCATCATCATCATCATCATCATCATCATCATCATCATCATCATCAATATCATCATCATCATCATCATCATCATCATCATCATCATCATCATCATCATCATCATCATCATCATCATCAGTATCTCGCATGTCCGTCTCATGCTCCTTGTGCTCATCCAGCTCCTTGCACGGGACGCGGAAAACACGCGCCGCACGTGCCCGCGCCAACAGTGCGACGCGGAGGGAGGGAGTCGCGGTGCCGCCTTCATCCATCCGAGGGCCTCCACCCAGCCGCGGGGGCCGTCATCCTCCCACGCGTCGCCGGCGTCGTCATCTCCTTGAGGGGGAGCGACAGGCAGGGATAGCCCACAGAGAATGCACGACCCTGGACGTGTGACTAGATGCGGACCCCAGTGTGCCAGAGGCCAGTCTCAGCCTCGTGTCAGAATCGCTCGCGCGATGCGCACTCTCGGGGCCGACGTGGACAGGTGTACACGTCGGCCGGGACAGGTGGGCAGAAGCGTGCAGCAGAAAAGCCTTGAAGGCAGCTTGGGCCTCCGCCCGCCCCCTGAAGAGGAGGGAGCAAGGAAAACCGCTCGACCCCGAAGTGGGAAGGCGCCCACGAGTAGGCTGGGATCTGGGAGGTCGAGGAATACCTGCCTCCAGCGATCGGTGTGTACGCAAGCGCCCGCTCCTCCGCTGCCGGGCAGGGGCGACTTGGCTCCGGGGGGGGGGGACACACGCCGACTCGGCCGCGGGCGCTGCGTCGCGGTGACGAGTCGGCGGTGGGCCCGCCATGGCGAGACAGCACGCTTTTTGGGCGGAGGGGGGCACCTCTTTGGGTGACCCAAAAGGGGGTCCAGCTGAAAGGGGGCGGTGCAGTAGATTCGGGGCACTCGTCTTGCAAATGCACTGCGCCGGAGAACTGCATGGCATTGTATGGCAAGTAATGTGTTGCACGAAAGTCCAGCAATACAAGTGCGCCACGGAATGTATTGCACGCCCCAAATGTATTGCAAACCCACGAATCTATTGCACCAAATCTATTGCACCACCCCCTGGTCGCTGGACCCCCTTTTGGGTCAACCCCGAACCTCCTGCCATCGCTCGGACGTCCATTCCCCGTGCATTTTTCGGCTTCGAGAGCGCTCATTCTCCGCAAGATTGTCCAGGCTGCTCATCGATTCAGGAGCCGGGAAGGGCGGCACCAACACCACCAGGGCGAGGAGACGCGAAGAGCGAGGAGGGTCTCCCTGGTGGTGTGGTCCCCGACTCTCGCTCGAGACATCCCCAGCCTCCAGCTCGGGGAGGCATCGTGCACCCCCTCGCTGGAGGTGGCCCCCCCCTGGTGGTGGTGTCGCCTCTCCTCCCTCCGACGATTGTCCTCGCCAATAAAAACTGCGCACGTCCGAGCGATGCCAATACAGTTGGGGCGTTGACCTAAAGAACCCTAAATAAGGAACGAGGCCCCTTTTTCCCACAAGCTCAACTCCGATTTTCCCTGGAAAATCTCAGGGAAACCCAAGGAGCACTGCAAAACAACTAAGGAACACCGAGCCCCTCCCCAACGAGAAGGGCTCCTTCTTCAGCGCCCCGACTGTACCCAGGCGCAGGTCGGTGGGCGAAGAAGGGGCGGCTGTGGGGTCGACGTGGCCCTCCCTGGGGCCACTGGTCCCCCTCTCATAGGCCACCAGCATTCGGGGAGACGTGAGGCTCGGGTACAGTCATCGGCCTGACCTAGGGAACGATACATAAGGAACGAAACCCCTGTTTTCCAAGGAAAAAAGCATAAGGAACGATACATAATAAAAGAACACGCATAAGGAAGGATACGTAACGCATGCAAGCCTTAAGTAACGACCGAGCCCCTTTTGAAAAATAAGTGTTCCTTAATCAAGCCGCTCACTGTACGGGTGACTCGGGGTGGCCTGGCGGGGCCATCATGAAAGCGACGCAGCCCAATCTAACATCTGACGCGAGCTTTCGCGACAGACATCCTACGAAAGCTGGGCCGTCAAAATCCAGGTCGCACTCGTCAGAAAGCGTCGGGGATCCGCTGACCCAGGTCAGCCCAGACCCGAGTCAGCCAGGCCTTGCAAAACCCTAAACCATCCTGCAGGATCCTGCGCGCCCAAGCCCGGGTCGGTGCACCCCTCTGGCCCTGCAGATTCCTGCAAGATCCGGCGCTCGGACTAAACTCCCGTTTGTCAGGAGAGACAACGGTACCACTACCACCAGCTAGGGGGGTGGCCGCTCCCTCCCCTCGAGCTGGTGGCACCTCCTTCTGGGAACTCTCTGGAGGTCGAGAGGGTGGGACAGCCACTGCCCTAGCTGGTGGCCGTGGTACTTTTGTCTCTGGTGAGTTTGCATTGACCCCCGTCTCTTGGCGGCGCGCACAAAAGGGGTAGAGAGAGGGGGGGGGAAGGCTTCTCAGAGGGCGGCTGCCACTCCGAAGCCGCCGGCCACCCTGCTAAGAAGCCAGGGGGGCGCCGCCTCCTAGAAGCACCCCAGCGCCTTCTCAGAAACACGGAACTGCTACTTAGAAGAAGGACAGCTTCGTAGGAGCAAACCACCTGCTTCTTCAAGCACGCCGAGGACAGCCTCAAGAGAAGCAGCCACAAGCTCCCTGGAAGGGGCACCCGCGCCTTCTGAGAAGGGAGGGGAGTGCTCCTGAGCCTGGCTCAGGGAGAAGGGAGAGAAGGGAGGGAAGGGAAGGGCACCCCCCTCTGCGCGTGGCTGAGCCTCTCGATCCGTGGAAGAGGCTTCCGCCAGCCTGCGCTGGGTGGCAGCCGCTCGTGCCGCGCGGGGCATCCCCGAGTGCGCAGCCGCCAGCCGGAAGACGCAGGCAACACACATGTGCAGCAGAGTCGGGCCGAGGCGTAGGATCGCGAGGCCAGCTCTGGGAGCGTGCCCTGATGACCTTCGTGCCTGTTGGATGTTCTTCTGCATCCCGGGCAGGGTGCCCTCGGATGTTCTGCGTGTTTTGGCCGACGGACGGTCTCACGTTCTTGGAGGATGCTCGTCTGGCCTAGGTCGGACTGTAGGGAGGCGGATACAATAGATTGGGTTCGGGCTCGCTCAAACAATAACAAGAGCACCAGACGTAGATCGATTCTTGAAGCAGGAAGGAGCTTCCAAAGCAGACTGGGATCTGGGATCTGGGAATCCAAGAACACTTGCTTTCAACGACTGACGGGTAAATGCACGCCATAAACCTCAACGTTTGGCGCTCAGCGCGCATTTCTTGGACCTGCGCCGGACCTTCCTCCCTGGCGCGCGGAGCGCGCCAGGGGCGGCGCCGGAGGCGGTGCTGGGGGGCCCCAGTGCGGATCCAAGAACTCCGCGTGGAGCGCCAAAAGATTATGCTTATGCCGTTGTTTCTTCTCCGAAAGTACAGTCGGGGCGTTGACCTAAGTAAGGAACCCTAAATAAGGAACAAGGCCCCTTTTTTCCATAAGTTAAACTTCGATGTCCCATCGAAAACACAAGGAAAACCCTGAGGCAAGCTGTGAAACAATCAAGGAACGCGGAGCCCCTCCCCAACCAAAAGGGCCCCTTCTTCAGGGCCCCGACTGTATGCTCATGCCGTTGTTTCTTCTCCGAACATAGAATGCACGCCTCTGCTCGCTGGCCCCCTGCCGGTGTCCCTGCTCTCCGTCGTCGGACCTGCAGGACCTCGTGTCTTCCATGGCGGCGGCGCGGGAGGCGCGGGCGCGGCGCGCCGAAAGGACCCCGCTGTCGAGCCCTCGGGGTTAGCGTGGTCCGCGCGCGCGCGGGCCCCGACCTTTGAGGGATGACGCACCGCCCCCACCCTGGGCGATTCGACTGCGGAACCGTCCGACAAGAGAGGGGCAAATTCGGGCACGGCATTCGGCACGCCGTCTGAAACAGCATCCTCTTCAAGATGTCGCTCAAACATGCATGCCGCGTGATGCTCCGCACCGACAACTGTCTGGGGTATCCCATCTGGCACGGGACCTGAAATGCCACGAACAAGGTCCCCGGGTCACGAGTGCGTGGTCTGTAGACCTCCTGGGCGCTCCCAAAGGCCAGAGAGCCGCCAGGACGCCGCGCGACGCGCGCGAAACGCAGCGTTTACCCTGTCAGCCCACAGGAGGTTCGGCGCACAGCGCCTCGTAAACCAGGGCAGGGGCGTTTTTTAAGCCCTTGACAACCTGCGCGCCCGGAGAGGCCCGGCTGGTGAGTCAAAGGGACCTGCTCCTTGAAACGCACAGAGACATATTAATACTACATGTCATTCTTAGAGGCGCGTGCCCGACCGGAACACATGGCTCACCCATCTTCTAATAGAATTCTTGTTTCCCGAGCGGTGTGGCCAGAAAGAGCCCGCCACGACGCAGATACTGTGAGATTTCTCGGTGCGCGCGTCGCCCCTTGGGGGGGGGGCGACGCTCACATAGTCTTAGTATGTTGGGGTGACGCCGAGGTGTGTCCAAAGGACCTGCTGCTCCCCCGCCATCAGGAGCGTCTAAGTCCAGACGGAGTAAGCCCATACGGAGACCGAGCAATTCCCTCGTATGGACTTGAAGTTGCCCCGTATGGACCGAGCCTCTCCTGAGTCCAGACGGAGCAAGCCCGTACGGAGGCCGAGCACTCCGTGTGGACTTGCTTAGTATGGACTGAGCCTCCGCCGTCCTCCTCCAGACCCCGCCACAATCAGCGTGCTACCGTGGGGTGGCCGCTGACCTCGGGACGGCGGACCTTTTCCGAACAGATTCCCCGACGCAGATCCGAGGAACGGGCCGCAGAGCACGGAGCACGGCCACTCCTGAACCCCAAATTGTTTTCACTGCCGAGTCTTGACCGTACTCCACCTCTTCACACGCCCCAGAGACTTATGGGCGCGGCGAGTGCGGAAGGTGTATCGGCCGCCGAAGCCGTGCGGGAGTGTCCGGGATAACTCATTGGTACCCTGATGTGACCTGGCCAGCTCCTCTCCACTCCACCCAGTGTCTCTCTCTCTCTCTCTCTCTCTTTCTCTCTCTCTCTCTCTCTTTCTTTCTCTCTTTTTTTGTTTCTCTCTCTCTCTCTCTCTCTTGCTTCATCCTCTCCCCCCCATCTCTCCTCCTCGGGTGTCCCTCCCTCCCAGACCTTCCCTCTTCATCTCCTGCCGTCGCTCCCCTCACTCCCTCCTTGCCTGCTCCCACTCCTCTCGTTCTCTCATCCCCACAGCTCGCAGGCAAGCGGGTCGCGCTCATCTTTTTGTGGATCCCGCATGACATTGGAGGATGGGGTGGAGACGAGGAGGAAGTGCGACGTGGCGCTTTCATGCCGTACCTCATAGGGTTCAGGGGGCCCTCCGGGCCCTCCTTGCCGCACAGTCTGCGCCACAACAAAAAGTCCACGCCGACTCAGCGGGGTCACTGGAGAGAGGTGCTCGCGGGTGCTTGCACAAGTGCTGGTGTGAGCTGTGGCTGCCTACAGGCAGCTTCCAAGAGGCAGTCCATTGGGGGTCCGGCGGCACCAGCACCAAAACAGCGGGATGCCTCCACCGGGGAAGGTGACCCTGGCTCTCGCTGCTCGCGGCAATCTCTCGTGAACCTGAGAAGTCCGAATGTTGGCACCATCGCCGAGCTCAGGATCGGCTTCCCGCGGTGGAGGCCGCCACCGATACTGTGGTGCCAACACCTAGGGGCCTGTCCCCCTGCAGGCCGATTTTGGATAAAAATTTAAAGTATCCCAAGCATACTTTTCAAATGTGCAAGAATGGTCAAAAAGTCGGGGTGGACAAACCTCTCTTTAGTAAACCTCCCCTTAGTGAAAACGGCCCGGGACCGAAACCGACGGACCTGGACCAGCAAAAATGACGGCCGCGACGCCCCCTCGCGAAGCGAAAACGGCCGATTCGCTAATCGACGTGTCAGGGTAGGAGGTCTATCCACCCCCGACATATGAAGGGGCCCTGGGACACACAAATAAATACACACAAATAAAAAGATGCACCATATTTTCTCCTATTTTCCAGGGTTTTGTCCTCCCCCCCCACTTCCCATATTTTCCCATATTTTCTGGGGAACCGACGATTAATTGTGTCCGTGTGTTTTTTCCCCTCCAGAATATAGGTCTCTGGGCCCAGGCTGGCCGCACAGGGCCTCCGGGGGAAGCCCAGGGTGTCTCCACGGCGCCCCAGGCCCAGGGCGCCGAGCGCCCGAGGGGGGAGCGCCGCCCCAGATGCGAAGGGAGGGGGGGGCCTGCCTCCCTCCTCCTCCTTCTCCTCCTCCTCCCTCCTCTTCCTCCTCCCTCCTCCTCCTCCTCCCTCCTCCTCCTCCTCCTCCTCCTCCTCCCTCCTCCTCCTCCTCCTCCTCCTCCTCCTCCTCCCTCCTCCTCCTCTCTCCTCCTCCTCCTCCTGCTCTCCTCCTGCTCCTCCTCCTCCTCCTGCTCCTCCTCCTCCTCCTCCTCCTCCTCCTCCTCCTCCTCCTCCTCCTGCGGACCTCGCTGGGGCCAGCCTGGACTGTCTGCGGCGCCCACGAGGGGCGGCGCGAAGGGGGTGGGCTCGTGAGAGGGCGGCGGCGCCGTGAAGAAGGGGGGGGCTGCTCGGAAGCCCGCCCAGCTTGTAAGACGCTTCGCCTGCGGCCTCCTGGGCCTTCCAAGGAGGCCCTCCGCCTCCTGCGAAGCCCCCGCCTTCGCAGGCGCCCGCACCCCCCCCCGCGCCACGCCTTGGCACCGCCTGGACTGCCTCCTGGGTGAGACGACAGCAGGAGTTGGCGGCGCGCAAAAGGGGGTGGCGGGAGGGGGGAGGGCTTCTTAGAAGGAGGCTGACATCTACAGAGAAGGCCCGCGCCTTCTAAGAAGCAGGGATGCTTCTAAGAAGCCGTCCCCCCTCCCCCCACCCCCCTCTGCGCGTGGCTGGAGGAGGAGGACAGACTCGGACGGGGACGGATCGTGTGGCTCTGAAGGCTGGCGGGCTCGGAAGACGTGCCTGGGGGCGCGGCCACCCCGGAGCGCTCCGGGTCGCTCACAGCGCGTTCTGGGAGGCCCCAGGGAGCTCTTTCAGCCCACTGGCGTGGCCTGCGCCACACTGGCCCGTTTACCCCCGAGATGGGGATATAGGCTGCGGGCCTTTCCCCATCTGGGATGGTGGGATGGCGGGGCTGGGATACAACGGCCTGGTGGGGAGACGGATAAGCTAAGCGATACTGATCCAGAGCGGCCTCACCCCCTCCCAACTTTGCCAGTGCTGCCGCTTGTGCTCTGCACGAGCTGCAAGAAAGCCGAGCACCCGCCGCCTGTTGCGATGCCTCAGCTGCTGGTGTGTTAGATACTCGTTCTGACGACTTCTCTTGGCCCTGTGAGGACCGAGCCGGTAAATGCAGACAAATCCATGCCAATCCATGTAAGTGTAGTTCGCCCCCTACAGGCGGATGTTCGACGAACAAATAAAAATAGACAAACAATACTCAAGAATGGTCAAATATCCGCCGACCCCTTGGGGTCACGGCGTGTGAGATGCTTCCCCATCCCCAAACCCCTCCCCCGGGGGCCTGGTCCGGCCGGTTTGGAGGGGAGGGGGGGGGGGCAAGTCAATCATCCACACACTTGGAGCCTCAGGCGGCCCAAACGGGCCAAAAAGGTTCCAAAGGTTCCCGGAACAGTCCAAGAGGTCTACGATTCGACAGCAGACCGCCCCAAAACGCCGAAGATTGCCTCTACACGGCTCCATAAGTACAAGACGTTTGAAACAATATTCCGAGGCGCCCCAAAGAGGCCCTCCAGAAGCAAAAATCGTCCCATTCCTCAGGGAAAACGTGCATTCTCGCCACATTCGCCCAATCGGCTTCCACGCGGCGCAAAACGGCCCAAGAAACCTCCAATATTGACCCTCGCCAGCCCAAGAGCCTCCCAAAAAGGCTCCAAGACGGCGTCTGGGCGATCCACGAAGGCCCCAGAAACCATAGCAACGGCTTGGAAAGCCGCAGGACGGTCCCAAGAGGGCTCTAAAACGGGGTAAGAAGGCCCCCAAAGGTTGTCCGGACGGCCCACGCGGGGGACGATTCGGTCCAAACCGCCCAAGATCGCCGCCAGGCGGCCCCATGGGTGTCCAAGACGTTTGAAAACGCGACCACGAGGCGCTCCAAGCAGGCCTCCAGAAGCAAAAGCCGTCCCATTCCTGAGGGAAAACGAACATGTTCAGCATATTCGCTTCTTGGGCTTCCACGAGGCCTACACAGGCCCAGTACACCTCCAAGATCGACCCGTGTCACTCGAAGGGGCTCCCAAGAAGGCTCCAAGACGGCTTCCGGGCGATCCACGAAGGCCCCAGAAACAATAGCAACGGCCCAGGAAAGCCACAGGACGGTCCCAGGAGGGCTCCAAAACGGGGCAAGAGGGCTCCCAAAGGCTGTCCGGACGGCCCACGCGGGGGACGATTCGGTCCAAACCGCCCAAGACCGCCGCCAGGCGGCCCCATGGGTGTCCAAGACGTTTGAAAACGCGACCACGAGGCGCTCCAAGCAGGCCTCCAGAAGCAAAAGCCGTCCCATTCCTTAGGGAAAACGAACATGTTCAGCATATTCGCTTCTTGGGCTTCCACGAGGCCCACAACGGCCGAGTAAACCTTCAAGATCGACCTCTGGCACCCCAAGAGACTCTCCAGAAGGCTCCACGACGGCCTCAGGGCGCCCCACGAAGGTCCCAGAAACCGTAGCAACGGCCCGGGGAACGGCAGGACGGTGCTAAGAGGGCTCCAAAACGTGTCCAGAGGGGCCTCACATGCTGTCTGGACAGGCCACGCGGGGGACGATTGCTGCCGCCCCAAGGGGTCGGCGGCGTGGCGTAAGGCAATGAATAATAGAAAAATCGTCCCCAGGCATTTTGTTGTTTGACTATTTTTGAATGTCCCTCCTGTAGAGGGACGTGCACAACTTAAATGTAAGCCCAACGATCTCCAAGGATCTGTGGAGCAAGATGTGGCCGCTCCCGCGCGAGCGGAGGGACGGCAGAGGTCGTCAAGCCCTTCGCGAACCTTCCCAGAGCCCCTCGCTCCGCCCCTCCTATGCGTCGATGCTGCGCCGAACGTCCGTCGGCCTGGGCCGACCCGGAGTGGAGCAAGAGTCGAACTATACAATCAACCAGTATAGTAAGGATGCGCGATAAGGATGCAAGGGCCTTGGACGCCCATTTCGAAACTTTTCGAGCGGGACGCGGCCAGCGAAAGCGGCGAAGGATGGACCGAGGAGGCAAGGATGCAAGGGTACCCTTGGGAAGGTTGCCTATCCTTACTATGCGGGTTGACTGTATCAGGTCGACCTAGGTCCGAACCGGAGTCGAGCAAATTCGTTCGGTGGGCACCGCGAGTGGCCCCAAAACCGAATGCCCTGACGTCATCCGCCGATCTGGCACTTCAATCAGCGGCTCCAAAGCTCCCGAACCCTTCCCTGGGCTCAGTTTTCTGGCCCGGATCCATCTTTTATGCCGCACCCCAGAAGGAGCCCCAGAGACCGAAATCGAGTGCAAATGTCCCGACTGAAGACAACACATCGTCGGAGATTTGGGAATATCCCGAAAACGAGCCTGCTGGACACACGGTCTATTTTTCTTCTTCCTCTTCTTTAGAGGCCTCCCAGATGGGGTCGGCGCAGACGGTGTCTGGGGATCGCGCAGCATCGTCTATGCATCGGCGACGTTGGTGACGCATCGCCGGCGTCAGCGTGGAGAAGATCGCGCTCCACATCGACCCGCATCGCCGATGCATCGGCGATGCGGCGCAGTCATCCGACCCCATCTGCTCCGACCCCATCTGAGCGACGAAAAGAAGCGGGTCTTACTCGAGATCACATAGCAACCTTGCGCGGTGGCTTACGCGCGACCTCACGCGGGCAGCTTGCACGCAAATGTCGGCACAGTCGACCTTGTTTTCTTCCGTCGCTCATCTGACTGTGCTAAAAAAAATGGGATGCGGACAAATACACGCAAGTGTTATTTTGCTCCGCACCCCTGTGCGTTTCTGTTCGGCATCCCCTCGGGTCGGACAACAAACACATGTCTACGATGATATGACCGTGCCAATGCGGACGCTTGCCCCGAGTCTGGGAACCATGGGGGGCCGTCACTGGGCCCAGCCGCACAACCAACAAGGGTGCCGAGGCGAACGAACTGGGGGTCGGGAGAGCTCCTGCGCGGCCGCGGATGGAAAAACAACTCACTTCGGCGGATGTCCCGAGGCAGAGCTCGACCTAATTAAGCAGTGTCTTCCGCTCTCGTCTTGTCTTCGCTCTCCCTCGCTCCGTCTTCACTCCGCCTCTGCTGCAGGACGACATCGAAACGAACACGGCCCACGAAATCGCCAGAACACTGCTTGGGTCCACCCCGGTCCCGAGGGGGGAAAGAATCAACTCACGTGTTTCTCTGGTTTTCCCTGCACCTCCCGGCGCCTCTTGGCACGAGGCGGCACCCATGTGTCGAGGCGCCCAGCGGCGAGGACGAGACCGGGCGCCACGGCCACTCATCACCAGGGGATCGCCACCTCGTCGAGGAGGAGGTGGTCCCCTCGGGACCCACCCCAGCGCCCCTCCCAGAAGCCCCTCCCCCCCAAAACGCCCCAAACCGTCCACAACATCCTCGATCCCAGACATCCGGCCGCTCCGATTTTGCTCGATGCGTGCGCCCCGGAGGTCCAGACCACTTCCCCGAGGCCCGTTTGTCGTCCCGAGCCGTCTTGTTCGCGCTCTCGAAATGATGGGCGTGTTTTCCACCACCACCACCACCATAAGTTGGAGGGGGGGCGTCCTCCTCCGCCTCCTCCTCTTCCTCCTCCTCCTCATCCTCCTCATTCTCCTCCTCCTCCTCTTCGTCCTCGTCCTCCTCCTCCTCCTCGCCCTCCTCCTCCTTCCCCCCTCCAACTCATGGAGATGGTGGTGGAAAACAAGCTTATAACGAGAGACCCAGCGAGGACCCCCTGAAGCCCGAAGCCAAAAAACTCCCCAGACCCCGCCGCTCCAATGTGGTTTGGGGCGCCGGCTCTCTGGGAGATCCTGGACCTTGGGCCTGCACGGTTTCCCCCGAGGCCGTTGGTGACCCGAGGAGGAGGAGGAGGAGGAGGAGGAGGCGGAGGAGGAGGAGGAGGAGGAGGAGGAGGAGGAGGAGGAGGAGTGGAGGAGGAGGGGGAGGAGGGGAGGAGGAGGAGGAGGAGAGGAGGAGAGGAGGAGGAGGATGACGAGGAGGAAGAGGACGAGGAGGAGAGAGGATGAGGAGGAGGAAGAGGAGGAAGAGGACGAGGAGGAGAAGGAGAGAGGGAGGCGGAGGAGGAGGGAGGAGGGAGGAGGGAGGAGGAGGAGGAGGAGGAGGAGGAGGAGGAGGAGGAGGAGGAGGAGGAGGAGGAGGAGGAGGAGGAGGGAGGAGGGAGGAGGGAGGAGGGAGGAGGGAGGGGGGAGGAGGAGGGAGGAGGAGAGAGGAGGACGAGGAGGAGGAGGAGGGAGGAGGAGGAGGGAGGACGGGTCGCCCAAGCCCTTCGGAGCAACCCCCCGACGTGGGCCCCGGAGGCCCCGAGGAGGCCCCTGGCCGCCGCGCGACCTCGAGGCCGGGGGCCACCGAGCGCCCGGCGCCCGGAGCGCGCGCCGAAAAGCCGAGAGGCTCAAGTCGGGCGTGTCGCCCTACAGTGAAGTCGGGCGTGTCCCCCTACAGAGGGATTTTCGACGAAAAAATATAAAATACCCCAAAGATACCCCGAAATGGTAAAACATGTAGGAAAATTGTCCCCCGACTACGCTTTTAAACTATTATGGAATATTGTTTGAATCTTTTCTTTTTTTATCGAAAATCCCTCTGTAGGGGGACAGGCCCGACTTGACCCTACAGGCGGATTTTGGACACTACGCCAAAAAGAAAAACCCCAATCAGTGGATGGTTTTGGCCGAAGAGATCGACTGGGAACCTGGGAGCCCGGGGACCCAAAACCCACCGAAATCGGCCCGGAACCAATATCCGGGAACCCTGGAACCCAGAACCCGGGAATCCGGGAACCCAACCTGCCACCAAAATCGGCGGCGGGAAACTTTCGCCAAATCTTTCAACCTCCGCTAGGAACGATTCAGTGCAAGCACTGATTGGGGAAAAATCGCAAAAAAGTGAAAAAGTGCGCTCACAAATAGTCAAAAAAAAAATCCTCAGACAATATTTTGTTGTTCCTGTTCGAATCTATTCCTCCTGGAGGGGGACACGCCCGACGTGACGATAGGCAGCAGAGCTCCGTGCCGGCGGCACGCGCCCGGGGCGGGAAGGTCTCCTTCACGCGCGCCCGCCTGCGCGCGGGGGGGGGCGCGGCGACGGCGGGGGGGGCCCGACCTCCTCGCGTCGCGGCGCAGGAAGAGCGCGACGGCGGCGGGGCGAGGCTCCAACAGCCACGGCGCCTCCACCTCATCGCCTCTCGTGCACGGCAGGACGTCGACAGAAGGTCGACGTCCTCGTCCGCCTCCAGCCACTCGAGGATGTCGTGCTCATCCTCGCGAGGACGACGGCGGCAATCTTCGAGCGCCCGACATCGTCGCGCCGCGGGCAGAGAACAAATCCTGGCGGGGGGGGGGGACTTGACCACGACACCTGGCCTCTTAGGCGCCCCTCGCCGGGGACCGCCTCCGTCAACAGAACTGCTCAGGAGGACGGCCGATTCCTGGGAAGGGGTCCGGACCGCAGGAGGGAGCCAGGGTCAAGAAAACGCACGACGTCGCTTTTTCAAGCAATAAAAAAACACGACGTCGTTTTTTTTAGAATTCGGGGAGACACGACGTCGTTTTTCAAAGAATTCTAAAAGCACGACGTCGCTTTGTCAAATGATTCAAAAACATGACGCCGCTGTCTTTTGTCAACGATCGTTTCTACAAACAGCTCAGACAAACAAAATAAACAAAAACAAGACGTCGGAGAGAGGCCCCTGCGACGACGCAGGGCGACGAGGCCCAGACGCAGCCACCGCCCCTGGCCGGGCCCAAGCCCGGCAGCCGGAGCGGCGCGTGCGCCCGCCCGGCCTGGCCGTGGAGGCCCCGCACGCGGAGCCTGGGCCCGGGGCGCGCTCTCCTGGCAGCCGCCGAGGTGTTCTCGATGGCTGGAGGCCTCCTAAAATCCCAGACCCCCTCGGGCCATGAAAAATCGCGGCGGGGAGCTTTTTCCAATTTTCGGCCTCCGGGGGCCCTCGCCGGGCCTCGGGACCGTCAAAAAACGACTCAGGATGAAGAGCCAATCCCGGGGAATGGGTCGGGACCTATGGGGGTCGCGTCATGAAAAAATCATGACGTCGGGGGTCTGGGATGGGGTCGGAGTAGATGGGGTCGGAGCATCGCGTCGCATCGGCGAGACGTCGGCGATGCATCGGCGATGCATCGGCGATGCACCGGCGATGCACCGGCGACGTCGACGTGAAGCAAATCGGGCTCCACATCGAGCCGCATCGTCGATGCATCGGCGATGCGGCGCGATCCTCCGACCCCATCTACTCCCATCTAAGAGGCCTAGCATGGCGGACTCCGGGAATCCTGAACCCCCAGAAGCATGATTCACACGGCGGCTTGCACGCCGAGCCTGGACTCAGGTGTGCTCTCTTCGCAGCCGCCGGAGTGCTCTCGATGGCGGTCTCGGGGAACCCTGACCCCACCCCCAACAAAAAATCCACCATGGAGGCTTGCACACCGATCCTGGACCCTGCTGTGTTCTCTTAGTAGCCGCTGAAAGTGCTCTCGATGGCGGACTGCAGAAACCCTGAATCCCAAACAAAAATGCTTCGTCTCTTGGGGGCGCAGCTTCCACTTCCGCCTGCCTTCCGCCAGCTTCCACGGCGGAGGCGGCCTCGTTTTACTTCTGGAGCCCTTCCGCCGCCTTACGCCGAGGAAGAGATGGCAACTCCTTCGATCCTCGAAAGCAAGGCCCTTTTAGGAAAGCTCCGTATAGTCTATGTACAAATTGTGCAGGGTCTTCTGCTGTCAATTCTGTAGTGTTGTGGATGTCTGATGGCGTTCGGAAAATCTGGTTACGCGGCTGCTGATAGCCGCTACCAGAATATGTCTGTGCAGGTGACGGTGACATGTCATGTTGAAGTCCGACGACCACGTGCGTAACAAACGCGTGCATCTGACAAAATCTTGGCCAGGCGCGCATAAAAGAGCCACCCTGGCACGGTTTGGCGCCAAATCGTTGCGGCCGCAATGCCCGCGCAAAGGTCACGCAGAGGTCGCGCGAAAGTATACATTCCTGCGCGAACCTCACGCGTTTGACAGCCCTTTCAGGATCTGTGCAAGCAGAGCTGAAGCTGGCACGATTGTTGTATCTTACGTGCGTCTCACCATAAGCAACCTGTTACTCCAATTGAACTCATTGAAACTGCTCGCATTCATCATCCAGTGCCGCGTGATTTTGCTGGGGCGGCCATGCGAGACGAACCCGATCGCCGATAGCATCCGTGGACGTACGACGCGTGCTCACCGATTCAAACATGTGCAGGACTCGCATGGCGCTCTCAAGCCGCCGCCTTTGTCAGCGCGCCTGTCACCGTTTCGCTCCGCCAGGGCTCACAAAGACTCGGATGAGAAATGGCGGCGGCAAGCAAGCACAGAAAGTGCGCGAGCGGCGCCATATTGAATGCATTGCGCTGCGTGCGTGCCCAGACATCCAACGTCCTTCTTCCCTCACAGCGTGACTCCGAGGGAGCCCCGCCCTTAGTCCTGCCGGGGGGCAGGCTTTTCGACCCATCCTGGGAACACGCTCTGGGGCGTGACAGCGAGGCGTTCTCGAGTCGAGCTTAGTGTTCAGTCGGATCTTTCCACTGGCAAGCGAGTTCAAACATCGTGGAACGGCCCTCTGTGCTGCCCGACTTCTTTGGCTAAAAAAAACTCCCCGGCAGCCTGGCAGGAGGGAGGAGGGAGGAGGGAGGAGGGAGGAGAGAGGGGGGAGGAGGAGGGGGAGGAGGAGGAGGAGGAGGAGGAGGAGGAGGAGGAGGAGGAGGAGGAGGAGGAGGAGGAGGAGGACACCGCCCCAAAGACCGATGTCTCTTCCCGGGGGGGGGGGACCCCGGCGCTCCTGGGCGGGGCGAGCTGCCGGGCCCCTCCGTGGGCGATCGATGCGCGGGCGAGATCGAGGGTCGATGCAGCCGCCCCTCGGCCCAGAACCCTGCAGTGTGAATATCTTCTTCGGTGGCGCTCCCATAGGGGGCCACGAGCCCTGTGAGGGGTGTGCAGGAAGGGGCGTGGGGAACGCATGTGGACGGTGGCACTGGGGCCTCCAGTGGAGCTCCCTCTGGGACCAAGAGAGCACATAAAAGACTAAAATGGCCCTCGAGGACGAAAAAACACACATAAGCCTGGAGCATATACCTATCCCTATGCTGGGCACCTCCTCATCACGATGGCAATCTTAGGGATTCTCTGATTTTGGGAGGGCGAGTCCCTAGGATTGTCACCGCCTTTTGGCGTGTCAATCTTCGGGATAGGGATACGTTCGAGGCTGGTAACCTCTGACGTTGCCCCAGATGCATGCGAAGGGAAGGAGGTGGGAGGATAAAAGGGTGGCAAGCATCAAAGAAGAGTAAAAAGGCACGACATGCGCCGAAGCTTGTGGCGCTCCGCGCGGATCTCGTAGATCTGCGCTGGAACCCCCCCCTCCCTGGCGCGCGGAGCGCGCCAGAGGCGCCGCCAGGGGGGGGGGGGGGGGGCAGCGCGGATCCAAGAGCTCCGCGCGGAGCGCCAGCAGTTTCTGCTTATGGCGTCTTCTTCTTCGGAATATCGCTCCCTCGCAGGCCTCTCCGGGGGCGCCGACGTTTTTTCTAACATGTTCGACTGTTGTGGGGTATTGTTTCGAATCTGTTTGATTTTTCGCCCAAAATCCGCCTACAGGGGGACAGGCCCGACCTGACACAAAGGTGAGATAGGGAGGCCCAGCAGGATATCCCAAGGTGAGCGACGATCAAACACGAGTCTTGCGCGAGGTGGCGTAGCGACCATACGCCGCAACTTGCGCGGGCCGCCCACGCTGCAGTGGAAGCGAGGGCGCTCACGCGAGACCTTACGCGGGCAGCCCACGCGCCAATGTCGGCGAAGACGACCCCGTTGTCTTGCGCCGCTCAGGTGGAGATATCCCACGGTGGATACCCCAAGGCGAAGATGTCCCAAGGTGGCATGGGGAGGCCCAGTGGACACATCCCGAGGTGGAGAGCACAGGGGCGAGGAGCAGGAGGGCACTCTTCCAAAGAGCTAGGGTTAAGTCGGGCCTGTCCTCCTACAGAAGGCTTTTGGACGAACAGTCACAAATAGCCAACAAATGCACCAACATGATCAAGACATACTAAGGCAAACAGTCCTCAGACTATGTTGTGACTTTATTTGAATACTCCTCCTGTAGAGGGGCAGGCCTGACTTAAAGCTAGGATTGCCCTTGACCCCCATGCCAAACGGAGTGCGAGAAGGGCTGTCGTCGGCAACGGCACAGGCGAACACCGACCGGACCGACAGCGCGACCGAAGCCGACCAGAACCGATAGGCCGCGGGCAGCCCGGAGCAGGAGCGACGCGGCAGCGACACGAGCCTCGGCCGAGCCGAGCCGACCGAAGGCAGCCGCATGCGACACGGGAGAGGGGGGCGAGCAAGCGCGGAGGGGCGCAGCGAGCCGGCAGAGGCCGCAGCGGAGAAGAAAGCATGAGGAGGAGGAGGAAAGGGACGAGAAGGAGGATGGAATGAGGAGGAGGAGGAGGAGGAGGAGGAGGAGGAGGAGAAAAACGAGGAGACGGACCTGAGAAGGAGGAGGAGGAGGAGGAGGAGTTCGCCCTCGCGCGGTCTTGGGGGCCCTGGGAACCCTCGTCGCCTTGTTCTTCTCCTCCCCTCCTGGCAAAATTGCGCGGCCGCCTGCGGCATTGCGCCTGCATGTGGGTTTCGAAATACGAAGAGCAAGGAGTAAAACACGGGAACCTGAAACGACACACGGCAAATGTTTAGATTGCCACGGGTGCACCGCCAACTGATGTTCCACCTTCTACTTCACATTTCTTTGCTGGGAGAGCGGCGCGGTGTTAACAGCACCTGATCAACACTCGTGGAAGCGAGGAGGGCGGTACCTGTCACCAGGGTGTGCGCGGCCCCCCACCAGCTCGCGCAGTCATGGGAAGGGCGCTGGGCGTGCGCGGCAGCAGACCAGACCAACTCGCTCGTCGTGTTGTCCTCCGCCTCCTGTCCCTCTCTTTTGGAATTCAGCGCCTCACTGCGGCATTCGCTCTTCGGCGCCGACGGGAACACTGACAATCACGGAGGAACCCGGACATCCGCGGCCGCTCCAATCTATTTGTGACGCGTGGGCTCCGGAGGTCCGAACCACCTCCCTGGGGCCAGTCTCTCCTCCCGAGCCGTCTTCTGACGTTCCCGAGGCCCGGCGAGGGCCCCCTTGGGCCGAAAACTGCCGATAAGTCCCGCCACTCCAACGTTTTTCGAGCGTCGGATCCAAGGGGACGGGCCCGAAGAAGTTCATAAGCCGTCCTCGAAGACACAAAAGACTTCACAGAGGGCCCGAGGGCTTCTGAGGAGCCTCGCCTCCTTCTGAGAAGGCCTTCTCCTTCTCATTTCCCCCCCTCGCTCGCCGCCGAATTCGTCAATGCCTCGCTGCGACATTCGTGCTTCGGTGCCGACGGGAAGAAAAACAGTCACAGAGGAGCCTTTGTGGAACGCGCTGAACGCACCGAAGTCCAGGGGACCTTCCTTCCTCCCCCCTCTTCGCTCCTGCGCGCACGTGCTGGCAAGAGGGAGGGCCGTACCAATTAGCTGCTTCGGCCCTGGCCAGTCTGGAGAGCCGGCGAGACCGGCGAAAGCTCACACGTCGTACCACTGGCAAAAAACTAGATCACTTCATACAGTTCTAGAGGTCTCCGAGATGGGGTCGGAGTAGATGGGGTCGAAGGATCGTGCCGCATCGGCGATGCATCGGCGATGTGTTGGCGATGCATTGGCGAACTCGGCGATACATCGGGGACGTCGGCGTGGAGAAAATCGGGCCCCACGTCAAGCCGCATCGCCGATGTATCGCCGATGCATCGCCGATGCAGCGCGACCCTCCGACCCCATCTACTCGGACCACATCCAGGAGGTGTGGACAAAAAAGCTAGATCACATCATACAGATCACAGGCTTGAGATTGTCCAGTCTTGTATTTTGAGCAGGGACCGACCGTCCCTGCATTCCTATAGGCCTCCCACGAAATCTTCTTAGATTTCGTGCAGACCACAGAAGGCTCTTAGACCTTTCCTTGGTAGGCCTATAGGCCGGCCAGGATGCTATAATACGGTTTCCCCCGGGGCCGTAGGCGACCCGAGGAGGAGGAGGAGGAGGAGGAGGAGGAGGAGGAGGAGGAGGAGGAGGAGAAGGAGGAGGAGGGTGGGGAGGGGGAGAGGAGGAGAAAAAGGAGGAGGGAAGAAAAAGGAGGAGGAGGAGGAGGAGAAGGAGGAGGAGGAGGAGGAGGAGGGGGAGGAGAAAAAGGAGGAGGAAGAGGAGGAGGAAGAGGAGGAGGAGGAGGAAGAAAAGGACGGGTCGCCTAAGCCCTTCGGAGAAACCCTCCGGCGGAGGACGGGCCGGCCCGGAGAGGCGCGGGCGGAGCCGGCAGAGGGCGCGGCCGCCCGCCTCTCAGCAGATGGGGCAGTCGTCGGCGTTGCGCGAGCGCGCGGGCGCGGGCAGCGGCGGCATCCGGCCGGCCCGGCTGGTCTCGGCGACGATGAGGTCCACCTCTGCGGAGGGCTCGCAGGGCGGGGGGGGAGGCGGCGGGGGAAGGGGGGGGGAGGAGGGGGTCCTCCCTTTCCACTCCTCCGCGTCCTCCTCCTCCCTCGCGTTCTCCCTCGCCGTCCCCTCTCCTTCTCCTTCGCCTCCTCCTTCTCCTCGTCCTCCTCCTTCGCCCTCTCTTTTTCTGCGGGGCTCGCAGGTGGGAAAGGGGTGGGGGAAGGGGGAAGAAGCAGAATACATATAATAATAAGAGAAACAAGAAACATATTCGGCCTTGCGTGTGTGTGGTCTCCTCGCCTGAGCTGCTTGAGCGGAGCACTCGAGCTCGACAGAAACTGCACCACGCACAGTCGTATCACCAGGACTCGAGGTGACGAAGTAACACGTACCGTGCAACCTCTCATAAGAAAGGGGGAAGTAAGAGGAGGTCCTCCATTCCATTCATCCTCCCTCCCTCTCTCTCCCTCGCCAGCCCCTCCAGCCCGCTCTCCGACCACCGAATGTGCACACAGGCAAGCTAGGTAGAACTGACAACTCTCCGTCCAGACTCCAGCCTCTGCTTCAGCCGAGTCGCTGACCTCGGTGGCCTGTGCTGAACAGTTGTTTCGTCGGCGGCGAGGCAGAGGCAGTCCGCTCCAGCGTGAGGCTATTCGGGGCAACCGACAAGCGCACTGGCTAGCGTGCAACAGGGGGGATAAAGACGAGACCGGCCCTGTGCAGAAAGCACCCGGAAACAGCAATAACAAGACATACTATCAGAGTGAGGGGGCTGAACCGAACGGTCATTCACTGTCCCTGGGTGCGTGGCTGAAGTGGAATTCCGCGGTGCGGATTGTTGTTGAATATTATTACTTCTAAAGAATAATTATTGTTGGGCCCCCTGGTGCACGCCCCCCCCGCCGCGCCTAGGCCGCAGCCACGTTTTCATCATTTTCGTGAGGAAACCTCAGGTAAAACGATGTGATCCAGATCCGGTTGTTTTGTTGTAATCCGTTTTCCCTTGCAAAAAACAATAGAAAATGACATTTCTTGTTCTAATATAATCAAATTTCAAGAATCCCTTGCAAAAAATAAGGTAAAGTGGACATTCGCGCGCGCAAGACGAAATCCTTCCAAAACCTTAGTGTTCGCAGCGATTTTAACATAAAAACATCAAAAAACCAATGGTTTTTCAACAAAAAATTGTCAAAATCTCATCCCGCGCGCTCTTGCGGATTCGTAGGAAACCCAACACTTTTTAAACATTTCTGTCAAACGGGCTTTTGCGAGCAACTTTTTCGAACTTCTGCGACAACGGTTGCGCACCTGCCAGGGCCATCATCCCTGTCAAATAATACCATGCGGGACACATTCGTTTTTTCTTCGCGCGCGCACGCCGTCGTCGTCGGCCGCGGGGCCCTGAATAGTAGCCACGGTCGTCCGCATGCCACGAAGTGAAGTGTCCGAACGTCATAGGGCGGGAAGCTGGGTGTGGGTGGTGGCGAAGAGTCGTTTGGAAATTTGGTAGAGCTTGAACCGGCCCCCCCACAAAGTGGGGGTATTGCCCGCCTCCTATGAAAACCCTGGCACTGGTGAGAACGGAGTGTCCCCAGTCTTAAATGATTGTTGTTGTTGTTGTTGTTGTTGTTGTTCTTGTTTGTTGTCGTCGTCCCACCCACGACCCGCCCCGCGACCCACCCACGACCCACCCCGCGACCCACCCGCAACCCACCCGCGACCCACCCCGCGACCCACCCGCGATCCACCCCGCGACCCACCCGCGACCCACCCGCGACCCACCCGCGACCCACCCCGCGACCCGCCCGCGACCCACCCGCGAGACCCCCCCGGCGACCCACCCGCGACCCACTTTGTTCACACCCCCGAGGCCCAGCGAGGGCCCCCCCCCCGAAGGCCGAAAAGCGCCCAAAGATCTCGCCGCGCCAGTCGTTTTGGTTTGTGGAGTGCGTCGGATCTCTGGGGGAGGGTCGCGGGGGACAGAGAGGAGGAGGAGGAGGAGGAGGAGGAGGAGGAGGAGGAGGAGGAGGAGGAGGAGGAGGAGGAGGAGGAGGAGGAGGAGGAGGAGGAGGAGGAGGAGGAGGAGGAGGAGGAGGAGGAGGAGGAGGAGGAGGAGGAGGAGGAGGAGGAGGAGGAGGGAGGAGGAGGGAGGGAGGGAGGGAGGAGGGAGGGAGGGAAGGAGGGAGCGAGGGAGGGAGGGAGGGAGGGAGGGAGGAGGCAGGCGGGAGGCGGGCGGAGGGAGGCGGGAGGTGGGCGGAGGGAGGAGGGAGGACGGAGGAGGGAGGAGGAAGGGGGGAGGAGGGAGGAGAGAGGAGGGAGGAGGGGGGAGGGCGGAGGGAGGAGGGAGTCGACTGCACGTAGGAGTGGCCCTACGCCAGAGCGCCCTTTGGTGCGGGCCCCATGGGACCCCCCCGATCGCAATGTGACAGCAGCGGCTTGCGCGCCTGGGGTTGTCCCCAACGGCCCCCCCTTGGCCGCGCACTAAAGGTCACTCTTGCCTAGGGCTATGGAGTTCCAACCTACTTTAGCTTTGATCACCAGGAAGCATCTCGAGCACCAGGAAAATGCAGAAGCTGGAGGGCGTTCGCGTGTCGGGCCCTGGGATACGATACTCGTTCGACACCGTCTCGATACTTTCTTTGGGTGCTCGAAATCATGTTTGGGGATGTGGTCCTCCAGTGCGATGGGAGCAACATGAGCCTGGGGTTGTGGATGCCATGACCATGGAAACTCTAACAACCCTAGCGCTGCATTCAGGACATGCTTAACATGTGTAAAGCATGTTCTAAACCAGCTTCAAGCCTGTAAATCACGCAATTGAAACAGGTGTAGCACATATGTTGTAGACATCTGGAAATCATTTTGGCAACGTGCCTCCTCTCCACTGATCGTCCTCCACAAGCCTAGGGACCACTCATCGCCTTAGTGGGCCCTGGAAACGACAGGGCCGTTTTTTTACCGGTTCCGTTTTGCCGTTTTTTTAGCGGTTCCGACGCCGTTGTTTTACCTGTTCCGTCGCCGTTTCTTGACCGGTTCCAGCGCCGGTTCCTCTCCTGGAACCCTTTTTTGGCCGTTTCCGGTCACCGTTATTGTTTGCCGTTTTCCTTCTCAAGGGACAGTTGTTTGGAAACGGTGAGAAAACGGCCCTGCCGTTTCCAGGGCCCACAAACCCAGACCTCCGACGTCATGATTTTTTCATGACGCGACCCCCAGAGGTCCCGACCCCTTCCCCGGGACCGGCTCTTCATCCCGAGTCGTTTTTCGACGGTCCCGAGGCCCGGTAAGGGCCCCCAGAAGCCGAAAATAGCGAAAAACCTCCCGTCGTGATTTTTTCATGACCCGCGGGGGTCTGGGAAGCTCCCCGCGTGCCGCCGAGGGAGCGGCGGCGGCGGGCTCGGCAGCCGTGGCAGGCGCGCCCCGCGCGGCCAGGGCGCCCAAGAGGGCGCGGGCAGGGCGGCGGGCCCGCCGCCCGCCGCCCCCCGCCGAGGCAGGCGCCTCGACGGCACGTCGTAAGAGCGGCCTTTCGCCGGAGTGACCTCTTCGGTGTGGGCACACGGGGGGGGGGGGTAGGGTTTAGGGCTTCGGGTTTACACTGCGTATTAGCGTTCGCGGGGCTTGCAGCGGTGTGAATTGGGTCTCGCATATGAGTGCTGTCGGACCCCGCATTGTTCGTCATGGTGTCGTTCGGGTTGGCCAATGCGTTGTGCTTTTCGTCTTGAGGGTTTAGGGTTTAGGGCGAGGGAGGCGCCTCGACTGCACGTAAGAGTGACCTTTCGCCAGAGTGACCTTTGGGTGCGGGCACACCGGGGCCCCCATGTGGCTGATCGCGAAGCGACAGCAGCGGTCTCTGCGCCTGGGTTTGGCCCTTAGTGGGCCCTGGAAACGACAGGGCCGTTTTTTTACCGGTTCCGTTTTGCCGTTTGTTTGCCGGTTCCGACGCGTTTTTTTTACCGGTTCCGTCGCCGTTTTCTGACCGGTTCCGGCTCCGGTTCCAATCCTGGAGCCGTTTTTTTGCCGTTTCCAGTCGCCATTGTTTTGCCGTTTCCATGTTCGAGGGGCACTTTTTCGGAAACGGTGAAAAAACGGCCCTGCCGATTCCGGGGCCCACTAAGGTTTGGCCCCCTCGCGCCCCCCAAGAGCTGCGCACCAGAGGTCGCTCTTACCCAGGGTCACTCCTGCGTGCAGCCGAGGCGCTGGTCGCGGTGAGAGGAGGCGGCGCGGCGGTGCGCCTGGCATCTGGAGCTCGGCGAGGAGCTGCAGCTCGCGCGCGGCACGTTTTGTTGCTGTCTGTTGTTTTATAATAACCTTGCGGTGTTGGGTTTTTTACGTAGCACCCCACAATTGCGGATAAGAGTGCGGGGGCGGGCGCGAGCGACGCGGGCGTCGAGCCGGCGGACCGCCGCAGGCGCCGAAGTTTTGGCTTCTTCAGTGAACGTAATTTGGGTCGCGGGTGGGTCACGGGCTCTCCACCTCCACCTGGAAACAATTCAAAAAACAGCCCGCCGCAGGCGCCGCAAATTTTGATTTGTACACTGAACGCGGTTTGGGTCGCAGGGTCTCCACCTGGAACGAATGCAAAAGAAACCCGCCGCAGGCGCCGAAGTTCTGGCTTGTTCAGTGAACGTAATTTGGGTCGCGGGAGGGTCGCGGGCTCTCCACCTCTACCTGGAAGGAATTCCAAAACAGCCCGCCGCAGGCGCCGCAAATTTTGATGTGTACACTGAACGCGTTTTGGTTCGCGGTTTGGGTCGCAGGTTCTCCACCTGGACCGAGTGCAAAAGAAACCCGCCGCAGGCGCCGAAAATGTTGGGTGGGTCGCGGGGTGGGTCGCGGGTGGGTCGCGGGTGGGTCGCGGTGTGTCACGGGTGGGTCGCGGGTGGGTCGCGGGTGGGTCGCGGGGTGGGTCGCGGGTGGGTCGCGTGTGGGTCGACTCGGGACGAAGAACCGGCCCGAGAGACGTGGTCCGGACCTCCAGGGCCCACGCACCCGAAGAAGATGGAGCGGCCGGATGTCCGGGCCGCGCCCTCCCTGTCCTGCACCGTCCCTTACTTCACCGCGCAGGGCAGCCAGAGGCGAAACGAAAAAGGATGAGCAGGAGGAGGAGGAGGCGGAAAAGGAGGAGGAGGAGGAGGAGGAGAACGAGGACGAGGAGGAGGAGGAGGAGGAGGAGGAGGAGGAGGAGGAGTTTTAGGTTTCCTCGGATCCCTCCTCCTCCTCGGCGGGGTCTCGGGCCCAGAGGCTGGTCACAACGGGCGGGCTCGGTACAAAGCTGGGCGCGCCTTCGGCGTTGCGCCGCGCGCGGCGGCGCGGCGCGGGCTTCGGCGGACAGACCGCTCCGCCCTCAGTGTCGAGGAGGAGGAGGAGGAGGAGAAGAAGGAGGAACAGGAGCGACCGTCGCTGCAAGGGGGTGACGACCAGAGTCTAGAGCCGACGACCACGAGCTGCGCGAAAACGACAAGGAGGAACACCCTCCCCACCCCTCCGCCCCTGAAGGCCTCCTAAGTGGGACCAGAGCAGATGGTGTCGGAGTCTCGCGCCGCATCGGCGACGGTGGGTCGGCATGGGCAAAGATGCCCCCCAAACCGCGCCCCATCACCGAAACATCAGCGATGCGGTGCGATCCCCCGACGCCACGTGCTCGGGCCAACAGTTGGGAGGACTGGATTTCCAGCCGGGGGCATCAGCAAGGCCCGCCATGGCGAGGCGTTCAGACTTGGCGCAGCCGTGCTTCTCGAGCCCCACGAAGTCCACGGGGGCCGCAAGCCACCTTCCGCGATTGCGAGGAGGGGCGAGGAGGAGGAGGAGGAGGAGGAGGAGGAGGAGGAGGAGGGGGAGGAGGAGGAAGAGGAGGAGGAGGAGGAGGAGGAGGAGGAAGAGAAGGAGAAGCGAGGAGGAGGAGGAGGCGGAGGGGGAGAGGGAGGGGGGAGGAGGAGGAAAATGAAGCCGGAAGGCGCGAAGAGACAAACGCAAGCAGCAGGCAGAGGGAGTGGGGAGGATGGAGGAACCAGAAGGAGGTGGGATGAGGGAGGAGGAAGGGCGACGACGGAAGAGGAGGAGGAGGAGGCAGGATCAGTCAGCATCGAATCGGGAAATCGTCGAATCCGAATGCGCGTCGGATCGAGCAACGTCGGCACAAGCGGAATCGGATTGGATTGGCCGCGCCAGGATGCACAGCATCGCCATGCAAGCACCGGGCCTCGTCGGACCCCTGGAATCTCGAAGTCGAGCCGGGCCGACCGAAATCAATATCGAATCGGATCGGTCGTGTCGAAAAAGACAGGCGGACTTTGGACGAGCAACACAAATATTTAAAACACGCTCGAAAAATTATAAAAAGATTGCGGACAAATCGTCCCCAGACTATCGTTTGACTATTTGTCGACGTTCCTCCTGTAGAGGGACAGGCAAACGAGGGCCGGGTGAACGGCTGCGAATACGCGGGATGCACGTCAACCGAAGGCACGGAGAGTGGCCAGTCTCCGCGCCTGGGCCGAAACGGCAGCGGGAAAGTGGAGAAGACTGAACAGGGCAAAGAAGCCAGAAGCACTTGTGCGGGATGACGATGAATAAAAAATGTGGGAGAACGATTAAAACAGTAGTTTTCTGCTATTTCTGCACAGCTTTCTGACTGGAGGAGAACGATAAAAAAAATAGTTTTCCAGCCCGCGGCCGGTTTTTTCTAATCGTCATCCCGGGCGCCGCCGCGTGAACACGTCCCCCGGGCATTTATTAATCGCCATCGTCCATTAAGTGAGCTACCGTCAGAGTCTGGTCTCAAGCGACTCTGCCTGTGCCCGCCCAGTCGGTCACAGCGCGCAAACCGTGCGGCAACCTACGAGGCCTCATAGACAATTGCAACAGGATAGGTGAGCGTGGTGTCGGCATGCCTCAGACATGCCAGACTTCGGGCAGTCGCAAAGCACCTTTGTCCCCAAGGTGCCAACCGCAAAACAAGCTTTACGGCGCACGAGGCGGGACGGCAGCTACTCCTGGCAGCACTCTCAGGCAAACCGAAGCAGGCTAGCGCATCCCGCAACATTGCAAACAGGAGCGAAACTGACCAGGGACATCGTAACAAGTGCCAAGGGGACGAGGCGAGCAGACAATTGGAGTAGCGTGCTGGTCGCCAGAATCACACTCACACTTCATTGCAACAGCCCCTCCATTTCACGACTCATTCAGTCGCATTTGGAAAGCCAATTGGCCTTATGCAGGCGTTCTCTCATATGTCCTGCTACATCCTATTCGCGACAATAACCGCATGCCGATGATAATAAAGGGACACCCCCCCTTCAGTGTTTAGAGTTGATTATCGTCGCCCTATACAAAATTCAAATTGGGCGGCGAGCGCTGAGGCCGAACTTCATTATCACCTCGAAACGCTATGTTGAGATAGCAACATCAAGCGATGTTGATATAGCAACATCAAGCGAAACGATCACACTTTTTCAGGATGTGTCAAGCGAAACCAATAATTTTGGGAGGCAGACTCAAACGAAACGAGCAATGTTCTTATTCTACTTTCCTCTTCTTCTTTTATATTTCTATCTGTCCTCACGCTCGCCTGAACTTTTTTATCCCTGGGGTTGATTATCCATGGAAAATGAAGCACATGAGCTACCCTACACGAGCACTTAAAAAAAAATCAATTTGCATGAAGCGTTTGTAAATTAAAATTGATAGATTTGGAACTTTGGATTTTTCCTTTCTTCGTCCTCTTCTTATTCTCCTCTTCTTCTTCTTTCTTATTATTCTTCTACTGTATTATTCTTCTTTTATATTTCTCTCTGTCCCCACGCTCGCCTGAACTTTTTTATCTCTGGGGTTGATTATCCATGGAAATTGAGGCACATGAGCTACCCTACACGAGCACTTACAAAAAACAATTTTCATGAGAGATAAGCCATTGTTGAGGATATTTCTATGAAAACTAAACGCCAAGGATGTCTCAAAACGTGCTCGGCTTGGTCTCCTCTTGATCATCTCTCACTTCGAGATTATGCTGAGGTCTGCTGGGCTACTTTTATTATCTCTCCCTGAACCCCGAACTTTATTATCCCCTAGTGTTTATTCTCACGGGCATGAGGTTAGTTCACGACGCGCGGTTGTCCTTGCCTTTCCCGACGTCGAATTCGCGAGCGAAGTTCGCGACGCACGACCGCCGATGCCACGTCCTGCAGCAGAAATACATGCAGCGAAACGTCCGGCTGCCATCCCGAGGTTGCTGGGCGAGAACTGGGCACAATCTTCTTGTGCTTCCGGCCGCTCAGTGTGTCCGCGGTGTGGTCGCACTTGAACTTCCCGCGCGTCGCGCCCAAGATCAGCTCCCGGCCGACGCTCAACTTCCACGTGGGATCGGCCCCCATATCACAACTCTGGCACCAGAGCATGTCAGTGATTTGCTTGGTGCACAGCAAGCTGGAAAGCCGCCATTGGTGGCCTGCCATGCTGCGTTCTGAGGGTGGGCGCACAGGATCCACGGCGATGGCCGCGAACACGGACATCCTGTCCACGACCGCAATTGCCAGCATAGCGCAGCCCCAGTTTTTCGCGCCCCACGTCCTCTCAGCTTCCTGATCCCTGGCAGAGACTGGTCCCCGGATCATCTCGCAGAGCGCGAGGAGATAGGCCTGCAACCCATCAGCTGCGCCACGCGCCGCGAGCAGCTCGGGGCCGAAAGAAAACCTACACGCAAATGTGTGACTTCGTTGCCCGCGCTGCGGCATTTGCAGAAGCGCAAGTAGATGGCGCCTCTCATGCCGCCCACGCCTCCGCCTCCGTCTTGAAGGACCCGTCGCTGCGCGCGCAGACCTGGCCAGCGCAGTCCACGCAAAGAAAAGCGATGCGCGCCTTGATCTTCTGCGTGGCAGGGACCTCAGACTCGAGCTGCAGAACGTAAAATCGGAAAACGGGGGTGAGATCGCAACGAAACGGAGACCCCCACCCGGAAATCGGTTTCGGTTTCGCGTTCGTGTCGCGCGCGCGGGCGAGGCGAAGCTGCGCGTGATCCTCCTGTGGGTAGGCCGAAGCAGGAGCGAAAGTCCGTGCGCCCAGCAACCAATGGCTGGGACTGGGACGGCGGTGTCCCGCCGGTGTCCCGTGGTGTCCCGTCCGCCGGTGGCTGGGACTGGGCCCGCGGTGTCCCGGCGGTGTCCCGTGGTGTCCGGCGGTGTCCGTGGTGTCCCGTTGGGCGACATCGATCGTGACATCGATCGTGACATCGATACTGAAATCGATGTGGTGCCCCGAAGACTCCCGTGGTGTCCCGCGGTGTCCCGCGGTGTCCCGTGGCGTCCCGTTGAATGAGATCAATCGTGAGATCGTTCGTGAGATCGATAGTGAGATCGACAGGTGTCCCGAGGTGTCCCGTTGAGCGAGATCGATAGTGAGATCGATCGGGAGATCGCATGTGAGATCGATGTGGTGTCCCGCGTCCCGCGGTGTCCCGTGGTGGCCCGTGGTGTCCCGTTGAGTGAGATCGATAGTGAGATCGATACTGAGATCGACAAGTGTCACGTGGTGTCCCGTTGAGTGAGATCGACAGTGAGATCGATCGAGTCAGATGTTGGTTCCCCCCCTCCCCCCCCCACAACCTCCTTATCGCCCGAAGGGTGGTCGTATAGGTATAAACGGTTTGCTCTTGGTCCGCTGGAGCGCTGCGGCGCGCGCTGCGACGCGGCGCTGACCTAGCAGGCCGTAAGCAGCTGCTCTCTGCAAGGAGGCGACGAGGTCGGGTAGTTGACTTCCCGCGGGCTCGTCGGCTTTCGCCTTGGCCAGGTCGGCGTGCCTGATCGGTATCGGAGCGACAATGCGCGCGCCCCGGTCGAGCGTCACGGCGCCGTTGGCGCCGCGGTGCTGGTGAACTCCCGCAGTTGGCGAAGCCGTCGTAGTCACTCTTCATATTTCCAAAGACGCTCTCGACATGGCCGACAAGCCTGTCGACGTGCTCCTTTTGCCCACCGGTCTTCAGACCATCGCCGCGCTCGGACAACGTGAGCACGAGCTTCGAGACGCCAGCAACATAGTCGCTGGACGCCTCATGATTGACCTCGAACTCCTGGCCCCACCTGGCGGGTTTGGCGCTGCACTCTGGCGAGCGCGTGGCCCGGGCGAGTCTCTGGAGAAAGCTCGGGGTGCGTCCTTGCAGCCCGTGCCCGGCTGGGCGCGGCGCAGGCACTCGGCCCCCTCGCCGAAGGACTCGTAGCCTGCCACCTGCCTGAGGATAGCTGCGCTGCTGTGTAGCAGGGTGATGTTCACCTCGCGTGGTGCTTCACCGTGTTCCTGCATCTCGGCATGCGTCGTGCCCTGCATGAGCGCCCCCTAGACGTCCGCGCAACGTGGGCCCAGTCGGGTCGGCGCGCCGCCTCCGAGGACAGCGCGCGCTACGAGGCGCGTTCAGCTGCTCTCGCGAACATTCCCCAGGCGCCGGCGCCCATGTCGCGGAAGCCTCTGAGCGCCATGCGGCGCCGGATGGCCCGCGCGGCCTCGCCGCCGGGACCCTTCCGGCGCTTCCGCTGGAAGACGCGCCTGGTATACAAGACGTCCCGGGCGCCCTTGCATACGCGGTCGACGTTCGAAACATACTGCACCTGACCCGGGCGGTGACCTCCTCGAGGAAGGTTGCGGACACCTCGTTTGACAGCCTGGACACCTCTTCCTTGGCCAGGAGATCGGCGTCGCGCTTGATGACCGTGGCCACGGCGGCGGCGCGCGCACGGCTGCCCAGGAAACGCCGGCAACAGAAATGCTGAACGCTTCGCCGCTGAAACTAAGGAACGGCTCGCGCCCCCTAGGGTCAAGGTACAACTCGACGCGTCTTCCCTGTTCGCCCTCCTCCTCTTGCGTGGCGCAGTCGCCCAGGGCGGCGCCTCGCAGGTAGTAGTGTCAGTGCGCGTAGATGCCCTGGCGCTGGCGCTGCGTCTCGAGGCTTTGGGGCCGCTCGCGTGGCCGGCGGTCAGGGCCAGCCGCGGCGGGCTCGACAGCAGCGAAAATCATATGCTGGCTGTCGTCGCTCTCCAGCGCCTCCGACTCCTGGGCCAGGACATCTGCGCCTTCCACATCATGCCACGCTGCCGGCGTCACCTGCGGAACGCGGCTGGAGAAGTCGCCGCCGATCTCCCCGGGCATGGCTGACAGCGCAGGTGGAGATCCCCCCCCCCAGTGGGGCTGACATCGTCCTCGGGGACGTCGATGACACAGTCGCCGAACACTCCGTCTGGATCCTGTCCGGAGTCTGGTGCCACGAGCGTCTCGCCGACAGGGATGAACGGGGTGATGCGGGCCTCCTTTCACCGTTCACCGATGACCGCGCGGGTGTCGCACTTGACGCCGCCCACGCAAATCTGCTGGACGTCGCCTAGACAAGTATGGAACCGCCGCATGACTAGGCCGCGGGCGCAGCCCAGGCAATCCTCCACCTATCTGGTCGCGCAGTAGACGTTTGGCAACAGCGTCTGGAAGCTGAAAACACCTGCGGGATACGTGGCGTAGAGCTTGCGAGAATGTCTGGGCGTTGCCGCGCCTGCGCGGCCATCAGCGCGCCCCCGTGCTTCTTCCCATTGGCCCGAGGACCCGGTGCTGGAGCCTGGCGCGATGCGCTCCATGAGATGACCCACCCGGCCCTGGGACAGGCCAGCTCTCGCCGAGCCAGTGCCCGCGTCGAGGTGCAGCGCCGACGAAGGGCTGGACGTCCTGCAATCTGCAGACCGCGTCGGCTCGGCGGCACTTGACTGCCACCTTGCCTCGAGCCCGGTCGACAGACATGAGTCCCGGGCCCGCCTAGCCTTCTGCGTCCTCTGTGCTCGGAGGCCTGCGGATCTCCACCTGGTCGCCACCATTGATGCGGCCCTCTCCGGACACGGCGGCGCATGTCCGGAGGGCGCGGCTGACGCGGGAGATGGGCAAAGCTTCAATCACGCGTTGCAGCGCGATCTCTCTGATCCGCCACAGCAACCAGTCGGGCTGCACTTCCCCGCCAGCAAGAGGGTCGGCACTGACAACGCAGTCGCCGAATATCTTTTCCGACTAGTCTGCTTCCGGCGGCGGCGGCATGGCAGGCTGCCCCCCGAAGACGACGCGGCATGGTGCGACGGCGCCATTGCGGGTGAGGCCGCTGCCTGCGAAGATGGCGCGAGCGAGCATCGAGTCGAATTTGGCTGCAATGCCTTTGTGCTCTAGCTGTACCTCTCTGGCGCAAGGCGCATGTCGCAGCGTGGCCTCGCGACGTCCGATGAAACGAGCGCGATGTCGCGGCGCGCGGATATCCACCTGGGCCACTCGCCTTCATCTCCCCCGCAAAATATTTTGAAGGTCGCGTCGCCATCTCCGTCCTCGACGGCCGCCCTCGTCGCGCCGAATTTTTGGATCCGGGGTCGGTCGATGGCTGCCAGTGGCGCCGAGTCACGTTTGGCATCGATCTCCTGGCCGTCGCGCCAAGGCGGGGCGCGGCAGATCAGGCGCGTAAGCGAGCGATCTTTGTAACGAAGTATATCTCACCCAACGTGCCGGTTGAATCGCGTCGGCGCCCGGAGTGCAGGCGTGGTCTGGCGCGCTGGTGGTTGCCTCGTGCGGATTGCGGCATCCCTGACAGTTGTTAACCACAGTGGGTGCGAGGTCACAGATGTCCTTTGGAATGTTAGCTGCGCGCGGCGCTCGCGGCAATTCCTCCCTGGCGGCGCGCCGCCGCCCGAGGTGCAACCTGCGCGGCTCTCGCGCGCGCGTCTCGCGCGAATCATCGCGCAGCGCCGCGGCGACGTCGAAGCGAGCGCAGTCGGAAGGGGTCGGATTGCCAACGGGTGCGCGAGCAGCTCGTTGCGCCACTTGTCTCGGCACTGCCCCTGTGGCCGGGCAGACTCGCAGTCCTGGTCTGGCGGCGCAGTCGCCCGACCCGAAACTTTGCGGCCCAGCAGCGCAATCGACCGAACAGCTGTTTTGAGACCCAGCGCTGGGGGACGAGCTGGCTCCAGGTGCCCCCGAGGGCGCTGGCGGCGGTAGAGAGGCTTCGCCAGCTGCTGCCAAGTCGGCTCCCCCAGGTCTTTGAGCACGCTGGTCGCTGGAATCACGCGGTCCTCCAGGTCGCGCTGGCGCTCGCGGGCGTTTGCCGGCGCGTGAGCGCGGCCTGATTCGAGGGTCGCGATCGCGTCCGTTCCCCTCGCGACTGCCTGGGCGCCCCCAGTGGATAGGAGCACCGCGAGGGCATCGGCGCGCGTTTGGACCCCTGGAGCGCATGGGCGAGTCCGCCCGCGCGTTGCGACTACACGCCTCGCGCGTGTAGCGCGCGCGCTCGGCGGCCATATCACTCCGGATCTGGCCCCCCGTGGCCCCGCGGGCCCCTGCTGGAAAACTGCCTCGGCGACGTCGCATTCGCGAAAGTTGTTCGCCTTATGCGAGCGCATAAGACGGCGACATAACTGCACGATAGCTCGCGCAAGTCTTTCGGCCATTTTCCATGGCCCAACTCGGGCGTCGAAACCGTCGCGGCCCTCGACGCGGGCGCGCCGGCGGTTGTTCGGCCACTTGAGGTCGCAGAATTGCCCGCAGATCCCCGGGGCGTTTGTGGCAAAACCATGGTTTTCCTGCTGATACCACCATGCCGATCGCAGAGTCCGAGGACGCAGTGACCTACGTGGCGAGACTGCCAGGGGCGACCCCTCGATCAGATAACCAACGCGTCGAAGTTCACCCTTTGTGCAAGTTGCGCTGCGTTGGTCGGGTTTGTGAGCTGCGCGTTTGGCACTGCCACCGCGCGCAGGAGGAGGAAGCTGAGACCCTCGTAGCCGATCATGAATTGGCCAGCCTGCTGGGGGCGGGTGCGGAGGGTGTCAAGACGTGTTGGGAGGCTATCGATGCGCTCCCGCGGCAACCGTCTGCAATCCATACGTGCTGAGACTGCTGAGGCGCGCTCCCCCTCGCCCAGTTGGCCCTAACATTCGGCCAAACTGTGCTGCGCCAGCTCCGATGGCCTTCCGCCCGAGCTAGAGATTCCTTAACAGGTGAAGGTGGTGCCAGAGGCCGGGGGCCCACCGACGGCGTTGCTTTGACCATCAGCCTCGGAACCGTCTTGGGTCCCTGCCCCGAATATGTTCCTCTTCGTCAGCGCCTTGGATATCTGCTTTCGACATCCCATAACATACTTGCGGCTCTTCCCGTCGTGCATCGTGACGTTCTGGCGATTGACGCACTCGGGGCATCCCGCAACGTAATTGCGGCTCTGCCCCTCGCGCGCCGTGTCGTCGCTGACCTGAAATGTCACCAGCAGCACGATAGTCGAATGCGCATGAGGGTCTCGTCCTGCTAGTCTGCAAGGAACTGGCGCGCGTGGCGATATGTCACACGCCAAGAGAATGAACACAGATAACTCCAGACCTATTCCACTGTCCCTTCGAGCGATGACAACACACTTGTCCAACACTCCATTGACCCCCCCGTGGCACAAACTCTCATCCGCCTGCATCCCCCGGGTCTCCCGCAACATAGTTGCGAAAAACCTGGAACCATGCGGCCCCGCGAGCGTATGCAACATAGTTGGAAAGCGCCCCTGGTAAGAGGCAGGCAGCGGCGGCGGGTGGGCGCCGCGCCCTTTGAAATTCTTGATGGCGTACTTGTTCTGGTCGATGTCCGCCTCGTCGCTCGTCTTAGCGATCGCGAAGCGGACGAATACGGAGAGCAGGAACACCCACCGGGCTCCTACCGAACACAAAAGAGATGATCGGGAAGAAACCGAAGAGCAAAGGACAGGCGAAATTGCCGCGCGGGCCATGGCGGCAAGAGAAGATGGAAGGCAGCCGAAGCTCCGCTACAAACTATGAGCATGGAGGTTCGACAAGCGGATGCTTTTGTCCCGAGCGGACGTGAATACGGATATAACGCGTCTAACACGGGCACGGAGATTGGCCAGATTCCGCGCCCGGGCCGAAACGGCAGCCGGGAAAAAGAGATGATAAAACAGGGCAAAGACAAAGGCAGGAACTCTAAGTAAGCTGCCGATCGAGTCCCCACGAGGCGAGGAGGAGAGATGTGGATGTGGAGGAAGAGGAGGAGCAGGATACAGATGAGGAGGAGGAAAAGGAAGAGGAGGAACGACAAACCATTCGGACGCCGTGTCTAACATCATTACTGGATCGCTAACTTCTCCTCTGTGCCGCACTCCTCTGGCCGTACCCGTCCGGGTGGATCCAGGGACCAGGACGGGACAACAACGCCCGTCGCCCCTTGGGTTGTTCGACCACGGTGTTTCGCGACCCCTGGATCTGAGTCCTGGGACGCGCTAGCAGCCCTGGTCGGCGCTGACGTCAGCCGGGACCACGAAGCGAACGCGGGCCAGCCACGGCATGTCCCCGACCCAGGACCTCGGACGAAGGGGAAGGGGGGGTCTGGCCCTCGAGGCTTCCAAGCCCTGGTCCGCCAGGGCTTCTCGGTGGGGGCTGGCCTACCCCCGTCAGCGCCGACTCCCGCCACGTCCGTCCCGGTGAGTGAGGGCCGCCTGGGTCCTGGGTTTGCCAGGCTCACGCCGCACCTGCCTCCTGCCCGCTCGCCCTGCGCTGGCTCTGACAGCACCCGCCCGCTCCTCGGCACTCCTCTTCGAGCGGCGTCCACCGTGCGCTCTCTGGCGCCTCATGCAAACGTCGAGACGAGGGTGAATTCAAACTCGGCGGAGACAGACTATTGAGAGCTACGATCAGGCCGGTCGTTTTGACCAGATCGGCCTACCCTCCAGGACCCCACGGGCCCACCGGGCATCAAGGCGAGGGCTTTCCTCTGCTTCAACTGAGTCTCTGTCGTTGGCTTCGGGGGCCGCTTGGGCCACGCACGAGCATCGGTCACCCGCACCCCCTTCCGCACGAGGCAGGGTAAACCCCACATACCCCCCTTCAGTTAGTGGGCCACTGCCCTAGCACATTCGCTTACCCACCCCAGGAAGCCCCCTCCCATAAGCCCAGATTCATTTGAATCGCCGAAGGGAACTGGTGAGTGCGCTTTTGAAGGGCATTTGGGTGAGGAGGGGTTAATAAATATTGGACGTGGTCCCTAGGAGGAGTGTCGACAGGCACCCTAGACTGAGCACCTCGACACCGTTGCTATGTAGCAACGTATCCCCCCCTCGCTGTGGGCTCCGTGATGGGAGCGCCCTACTCTGCAAATCCCGCCCCCCTACGGTTGCTGATGATGGCGTCCAACTCGCGCCCTCATGATACAGCCAATCATCCTTCTGCTCCTCATCCTTCTGCTCCTCCTGCTCCGAGCGCACAAGCCCTGAACAACACAAATTGTGTCACCTCCTGCGGAGCTGGTTGTGCATCGGCCGCCGTTCCCCGTCCTTCCGCCGGCACTGGCGCCCTCGCTTTACTTCCGCCGGCCATCTGCCTGCTTCCGCTGAGGACATGATGGCAACTTCAAGGAGCCCTCACAGGCGAACACTTTTTCTGCAGCTGTGACATATATATATATATACACACCATCCTTCTCCCCGACACCAGTGCGGATGATGGTGAAGAAGATAGCGTGGAGAAGACGGCGGGTGGAGAAGCAGGAGGGCCATAAGGAGCGGTGATGATGAGGGTCAAGACGAGGAGGACGACGACGAGGAAGAAGGGGGGCGCCACAAGGACAAGGAGAATGGCGACACGCCACCACTGATCATGTCGCCAGTGAGGGTCGATGCGCATCTCAGGGTCCCCGACAGTGTACCACACGTCGTTGTGGTCCTCCCCCATGGTCCGACTCTCCTCCTTGAGCACCCCACTCCGCCCTCCCTCCAGCCCATCTCGCCTCACTCCGCCCTCATGCCCCTCTCCTTCCCGTCCACTCCCTCCGTTTCCTGCTCCCCCCTCATTTTCCTGCTCCACCCCCCTGGCCAGGAGGAGGAGGAGGAGGAGGAGGAGAAGGAGGAGGAGGAGGAGATGGAGGAAGAGGATTGAATTGGATTGGATTGGTCCCAGATAGGAGTGCGGTGGCCTCATGCGTGGCCGCATGTCCATGGGAAGCGCCAGATTCCGGGGGTGGTGACCGTGCGCGACCCCACGGCGACCCAGCTAGATCCCGCCTTGGCAGCTGAGGTGGGGGGAGGTGGAGTGGGACAGCAACCTCGGCAATAGCTGTGCTGGGCAACAGCTGAGCCGCAGGAGTGGGAACTGGCCAGTCGGGGGGGCCAGGGAGGCCGTCGGCGATTTGAGCTCTTGAGTGGCCTGTCAACCGAAGCCCTGCCATCGCACGACGCAGGTGCGAGGCTCGACATCGGAAGGGAAGGGGGGTAGAGCCATTCCCAGGGGGAGGGGGCAGTCCTGCTTGCCTCGGCAAGCCCAGCCTGGCCCCAACCCCACCTTCCAGCAACGGAAGGGGGGGAGGGGAAGGGGGACGCAGGCAAGGATGACGAACCGAGCGGGGGAGGGTCATGTTACTCCGCCGCGGGGCCCCAGAACCTGGCAGCCGCCATCTCGCCGTCTCTGGCGAGGGATGTCGCCTCCTCATACCCAGCCTCCCTGGGGCGCGCTGCGAGGATCCCGCGGGCCGCCGCCTCCCTGGAGGGCAGCGCCGGGGTGCTGCAGGCTGCCCAGTAGGCCGCCCGCGCCGCGCTCGTGCTGCTGAAGGTGCCCAGGATGTGTAGGGTGGAGCCGAGGATCTGCCCCTGACAGCAGGCACAGGCCTGCCTCCGTGCCCTCGAGCGGGCGCAGTATGAGTGGGACAGGACGAGGAGCTGGCACCAGAGACGACTCAAGGAACGCTGCCCAAAAAGAACCGCGCTGGGCTGGCGAAGAGAAACTGCGGCGGAACAATTGTTCCGGGGCGCAGGGCCCAACGACAGCGGGGCTAGCACACCAACCCGCGTTTGTAGGCGTTGTCGCAATGCTGCGCTGCACCTGGCATGGGGCGCACTGCGGACATACGCTTGACACGCGGTAGGGCGGCCTCTCCCGCCGCTGCGCCCTCCAGGCGGGTCAACCTTAGAGCCCCCATTCGTGCAGCAGCGCCAGTGAGACTGTCGCCCGAGATCGCCCAGGGGACACGTGGGCTTGCAAGAACGAGCCTCTGTAAAGGTCCCCCTCAAGCAACCGCCGCAGTCCGGCTCCGCGGGAGGCGACGTCCTGAATGGCCCCAGCCGCCCCAGTGAGTGACCATCCCAAGTTCAGAGACTGCCATGTCACCACTGCGCCACGGATGGCCCCCTGGGAACGCTGTTGCCCAGCCTTCGCCGGCGGAGTCCCAGCGCGTCGGAGCTCCCTCGGCCGCGGCCAGTAGCCGAGGCTCCGAACTCCATGTCGAAGACGTGCGCCGCTGCGGCCAGGGGGAGGGCGCCCGCCGCTGCGCGGCCAGCCAGGGCGGCGCATGTGGCCGATGCCGCGCCGATGCTCGCTTCCAGCGCCCCGAGGAGGAGAAGGTCCCCGGGCCACCAGAGGCCGAGCCACTTGTGTCTGGGGGCAGGGGCGAGACCCGCCTGCACCAGCGGGCGGCCATGCAGTGGCAGCTGGAGAGAGGGGGGGCGCCGGCAGGCGCGCCTCCCGCGCGGCCTGGGATCCGTGCGCCACCACCGCGCGTTTGGACGCCTCGGTGCGCGGTGATGCCTTCCACCTTCCTGCCAGGGCTTGGAAAGAGCGCCTGGCGCCCCCCCCCAAGGAAGACGCCAGCAGAGCTGGGTCGTGCGCGTGGAGCAGGGCCCCAGTCCGCCCAGGCGCGGCCGCGTTCAGGGCAGCGAGGGCCGAGGCCTCCAGGTCCGGATCCCGCCGCAGAGCCGCGGGCGGGGCCAGCGGTGGCTTCGTCGCAAGCGCGTGAAGCAGGCGCTCCACGAGAGCCTGGCGCAGCTCTCCTTTGCCGGACCATCTGTGGCGGGACTGGGCTGGCGGCATCAGGACGCCCGCCCCAGCACCGCAATCAGCCTCCCGCAGGTCCTGGGCGAGCGAGTCCATCTACGATGGGAGCGCGCGGGGCCCAATGGCGGCGCCCTCCGCGATTTCTTGCAAGACTGGAGCGGTCGCCACGCCATTGTGGTTCCCGTGGACAACATCTTTCTCAAACGTACTTCATAAAAGGGCCAGCATGCCGTCCGCGACTCCTGCCTGCACCCCGAGGCGGGCCAGCAGCGCCTCACTCCACGTTTTGGGGGAAGCTTTCTGGAAGTCTCCAAACATGACCCACAAGATAGGAAGGCACCAACTATACACCAACACCGATCCTGGCCAGGATCACCCTGGGCCCAGGATCGGTGTATACGCCCTCCTGCCTTGCGCAAGAAGGCATATACACCGATCCTGGGCCCAGGGTGATCCTGGGCCAGGATCGGTGTTGGTGTATAGTTGGTGCCCTCCGACAAGAGTCGACCTAGGGCCGCGGCTGCCGCTGCCAGCTCGCGGAGCACCAGCTGGGCGTCTTCGACGTCCCGGACATGGCCACCCTGCCCGGGGAGCACCGAACCCTGCAGGTGCTCGAAGAGGCGGCGGTGCACCACAGACTCTTGGACGAGCATCAGCTGCGTCTTCACCATGATCAAGCGGAAAGACGACGTGCAGTCCACCGAACTGTCCTCGTGGAGAGGAACCCGCGCAGCTCCCGCGTCACAACTCTGGCCTCATCGCAAGATGCCTGGGGCCTGCAAGGCAAGGCATTGCTGAAGGGGCCCTGGGACACACAAATGAATACACACAAATAACATGATCCCCCATATTTTCCCATATTTCCTAGGTTTTTGTCTTCCCCCCCCCACTCCCCACAGCTTCCCATATCGTCCAGGGGATCGACGATTCATTGTGCCTGTGTGTATTTCCCCCCCCTGGATTGCGCGAGCCACGCCGCCTCATCGACGCGCGCGCCCTCCAGCAGGAAGACGAGCCGCGGGCTCAGGCCCGGCGTGGTGGCGCCCGCACCTCCCCTTCTCCACGGCTGGCGGGCCGAGGGGCCCTGCGCCCCCGCGGGGCCTCGCCCTGCGGGCGTGCCCGCGGCGTGGGCGACGGGGGCCCACGGCCCGAGCCGCTGCGTCTGCTCGCGATGTCGCGTGCACCAGGCGCGTCGGGAGCCTTCCGCGGTACAGTCGGGGCGTTGACCTAAGGAACCCTAAATAAGGAACGAGGCCCCTTTTTTCCACAAGTTAAGCTTCGATTTCGTATCGAAAGCATAAGGAACACCTGAGGCAAGCTGTGAAACACTTAAGGAACGTGGAGCCCCTCCCCAACGAAAAGGGTTCCTTCTTCAGGGCCCCGACTGTAAGCGCGCTGCCACCCTCATCCCCGAGGATGGCCACGGGCGTCGGCGGCTGCGGCCGCACGAGGCGGAGGAACTCTGCCGCCCTCTCGCACGCGGCGCCAGGTCCCATGCAGCGCTTCTCGGATGCGGCTGCCCAGCGGCCCGGGTTTGCTCGACTCCGGCCTACGAGGACAGGTGGTCTCCGAGACTACCCACCCTGCCATGACGACGCCCAAGGAGAGGTGCAGAAGCCAGGCGATTGCGTCTGCCAACCGCTGGGCGGGGCGGGTGGCCAGAGACCGGATCCGCACGCGCGGACACGTTTCATTGCACAGACTCTTGACTCTGGTCAGGTCGGGCATGTCCCCCGACAGGCGGATCATGGACGACAGATAGAAACATACCCCCCAAAATGCCCCCGAGTTGTCAAACATCGTCGGAACATCGGCCCCATACTATTTTTGCACTGTTTTTGAATTTTCCTCCCGTAGTGACACACCCTCAAAATGCCCTCGAATTGTCAAACATCGTCGGAAAATCGTCCCCAGACTATTGTCGTACTGTTTTTGAATTTTCCTCCCGTAGTGCCAAACACACCCTCAAAATGCCCTCGAATTGTCAAACATCGTCGGAAAATCGTCCCCAGACTATTGTCGTACTGTTTTTTGAATTTTCCTCCCGTAGAGGGACACGCCCGACTTAAGCCGACGGCACCGAGGGCACCCTATGGGCCCCCCGAGCCTGCCGCGGCCCATGGCCTGCCACGCCCGCCCCGGAGGCCACCAGCGGGGCATGCGAACCCCCCTGTTCCGCCCCCCTGCCCAGGAGCAATGTCGGTGAAGGGGCCCCAGGACACACAAATAAATACACACAAATAAACAGCTTCCCCATATTTTCTGGGTTTTTGCCTTCCCGCCCAATTCCCATACTTTCCTGTATTTCCTGGGAGTCGACGATTAATTGTGTCTGTGTGTGTTTTTTTCCCTCCGGAGTCGGGGGGAACGGAAGGGGGATAGCAAAGGGCAGGGTAGAGAATCGGCTCACGCAGCTGATTTTCCCAGCGCCTCCCGGCGCCGGGAGGCGCCCATGTATCGAGGAATGGGCCCGGCGGCGGGGCCGAAACCAGCTGCACGAAGCAGATTTCGTAACCCCCCCCTTTCCCTATCCACCCCTTTCGTTTGGCCCGACCCCTGCCCAGGAGCAATGGGAAACGGAATGGAAAAATCCAAGAAGAAATGGCCCCCTAGCGCGTGCACAGCACAAGATTCCCACTGACAGCCACACCCGAATTCCCACCGCGATCTGCACCTCTATGCAGGCCCTCAGAGGTGTCCACACATCATCGACCGGAGATGCCGTTGTGGATCCGCACGTTGCCCATGGCCGCCGGGGAGGCCACGATCACATCAGGGCATCTCGAACGGTACATTTCCATGGCGTCTGTCTCCTGCGCGAACTTGTGCGGAGCGGCGCCAGATCGGGAGCCAGATGTGCTCTGGAGGGGCCTCGCCAATCTCTGGGTCCTGGTGCCCGAGGCTCCCCAGGTGGCCGCTACAGCCGTGCAGGCCCGTGCCCGTGCTGGGGAAGGGTCTCGACTTCCCAGGAATTCGGCCCGCTGTGAGATGATGTCCCCCATAAAGACGGCGCGAACACCGTCCGCAAGGTGGGTACTCCCCACAGTGCCTTCAGGTCCTCCTTCAATCCAGCCGTCTCGGGGAGGAGGAGGGGGAGGGGGGGGAGGAGGACGAGGAGGAGGAGGAGGAGTACGGAGGAGGAGGAGGGAGAGGAAGCTGACCACCTCCCTGAGCAAACATCCGTCGACAATGACCAGTCTCGTGAACAGGTTTCATGCCCTGCCCCAGCCTCCCTGCACCCTGGGCTGCCAAGCGTGCTGCGCAGACATGCATTCCAACAACCTGCGCGGCTGCGTCGCGGCAGTCCAACTCTTTGATGTGAGGGAATTTCACGTCCATCTGGGCGTCGTACAGCTGGCTCTCCGGGTAGAACGCGGCCTCGGGTGCCGCCTGGCCGCCGCTGCTCCGCTGCTCGGACGGCAAGTGAGACGCAGTCCCCGTGTGGCAGGTGCGTTGGAGATGGAACCTTGCAAACGCCAGGGTGCAAACCTACGTAGTCCAGCTCAACGTGCACATGCGGAGAAGCACACATGCGTGTGCCCACAGCGTTCTTGCAATCCTAGCCACCCCACGTCGCTTTGTTGGGCACGCGGCGTAGACAGAGACAGAGACGAGGAACAAGTTCAGCTTCCAGGTAGCAAGACTTTGCGACATCGTCGATGCATTGGTTACGCACCCGCTGCCAGCTGGAAGCGCCCCGACGGTCCAGTCTTGCTATGAATTTGCATGGTCGTGTGAGGAACAAGTCCTGGACCTTGGGGGGCTCCATGGGACCAATTCTTCACCCTGAGCAGTTGTTTGACGGCCCCGTGACCCGGGAACGGCCCCAGGAACCCAAAAGAAGTGAGACAGCTCAAGGACCCGCTTCCCTCAAGACCCGATTCCAGCATGGCGACCGCTGCTGGCTGGCACCGAGGCGCCTCGACTCAGACGAGGCCAGGACCGAGACAACATCGGACCAGGAGAAATCAGGGATCTCCGAGACCTGGTGGTTCTGGAAGAAGTGTCGGGCGGCGCGGACGCTCCTGAGCGCTGCGGTACGCGCCAAGCGTTCCGGAACGCTCTGGAACGATCTATCCCGGTCCCAGGACTAGGCAAGCGCGTTTCAATACTCGCAAAGTGACTACTCGGACATGGCCTGGATCCGCCGCGTGGGGTTTGCGATCCATCCATTACATTTACGAAGACGACATGTTCTTTTTTGATCCTGACGTTTGCGAGTAGGCACTTTGCGAGTAGCGGAACGCGCTCGGTGAAGGACTGCCTGACCGACGGTGCAAGGACATTACAGATCGAGCCTGAAGGTGCTTGTAGCACGAAGGCTCAACCGTAGGAATCGAGATGAAACCTCGCCTGGGGAGGTCTGCTGGCTCATGCGGCAGCCGCCGCAAAGGCCGCGGCCCAGTAGTTGGGAAGTGCAACCAAGACCACGATTGAGATGGCTTGGCCTGACCCTTACCTCCTCGCGTCGCGACAAACAAACGCAGCTGATTGCCGTTTCGTTGCTCGGCGTCCGGCGGCCCGGACAGGGCCCCGGAACCTTCCGACAACGACTCGGGACGACAGACGGCCCCCAGAAAGCATCCAGGCCCCTCAAGGGCCACGCTGCGAACGAGATCACAGTGTCAGGAGAGCCCGGAATCGAATCGATGAGTCGGATCGGCAAGCAAAATGAATCGGATCGGAGGAAGTCGGCAGCCGAGTCGGGAAAAGTCGAATCGGCGTAAATCGGCAGGCCAGTAGGCCTCCCTTGAGAAATCGGAGCCCAGATCGGAATCCGAAGCCGAAGCGACTCGGAATCGCAAGCCACCGAGATCGGATCGAATCGAAGCGGAGGAATCGGCATGAGCCCTGCAACGTCGGAGAAGCTGGGGTACAGCCTGGGCCAGGTGTCGGCCAGGGAGGTGGCACAGCGGCCGGGGCTCGGCCCCCGTGTGAGCACCGCACCGTGCGCGTGCGCAGGGAGGCCCGCAGCCGGGCCAGCCTCTCAGGTTACACTCGACCGGGATGGTAAGGATGCGCGGTCAGGATGCAAAGGCCTTGGAACGCCATGCTGACGTTTGCCGTGCGGAGCGCAGCAGGATGCCGAAGGATGCCGAATACCGAAGGGGCGAGGATGCAAGGGTAGTTCATTAGCCTTGGAAGGTTGCCCCATCCTTGCTATCATGGTTGACTGTAATTATGATGGCTCAGCGCTGGGTTTAGGCCGGGCGTGTCCTACAGGCGGATTTTCGACGGAAAAGGAAGAGGGATGAAAACAACGACCCTACCCTGGGTTACGAGCGCGTGGTCTGCAAACCTCCTGGGAAGTCCCAAAGCCCAGAGAGCCGCCAGGGCGCCGCACACCACGCCAGGGTTTACCCCGTCAGCCCACAGGAGGTTCAGCGCACGGCGCCTCGTAAACCAGGGTAAGGTCGTTTATTGCCACCTTGGAATAAACATTGTCAGAAAATACGTGGAAAATGCTCAAACATAATTAGTCAAACAATCGTCCCCAGATATGTTTTGCCTATTTCTCATGTTTTTCCTGTAGAAGGACGTGCCCGACTTATCGCTAGGTCAGGGCGAGGCGGCGTGATCTCTCAATGATCGGCGTGATTGGGAAGCTCGCTGTCAAACCAGGGGGGATTGCCAGCTGTGGAGAGCCCTGCCGAACCGATAAGGCACCGAGTGGACCGTCCGCCATGTGCCTTCGGATTTGCAGTATTATATATTGACCACGAATTTGACATGTGAGCTTTTTTTATTCGGCGTTTCGACATTGGGCGGAAAGGAGAGAGGGGGGGGTCTGGCTCCGGAACTCTGCGTAGTGCGACTGTTTGCGACAGTGCGTCCCATGAGGGGAGACTCCACCTGCTCGAAACAGGCGCCAAAAACAGCCAAGGTCCACTCCAGGGGGGGGGAGGGGGGGGGGGGGCGCGCCGATCGGCAAAACAATGCATAAAAAAACGATCGACATGGCACTGTGTTCAACCTCACGGGTTTCCCCGGGCCGCTCGCGGCTTCTCACGCGACTCCAGCAATGGCCAAGCAGCGCCGAGACGGTCCAAGAGGGCCCCGAGGAGGAGGAGGAGGAGGAGAAGGAGGAGGAGAAGGAGGAGGAGGAGGAGGAGGAGGATGAGGAGGAGGAGGAGGAGGAGGAAGGGCCCCGAGTCGGCACACGAGCGCCCCAAGACGCCCAGGATGCCCCAGACGGCCCACGAGGCCGCCACAATGTCCCGAGAGGGCCCCAGGAGGGCCCCCGGGAGGGCCTCCAGAGGCCCACATCGTTGACCGCCAGTCTGCATGTTTTTGGCGCACTCGCACTTCCGAGCCGTCAGAGCTCCCAGGACGGCCCAAGAGGCCCCCAAGGTCGCCCGAGGCGGCCCCCAGGAGAGCCCAAAGAGTGCCCGGAGATGGCCCAAGAGGGCCCCACGAGGGGCCCAAGTGGGTAAGCGAAGGACCCATGGAAGCCTGACATTCCAAGAGAATCCACAAGACCCTTAACATGCCCCTAGGCCCCCCACAAGCTCCCAAGAGGCTCCCACGAGGCCTCTAAGAGGCCTCGACGAGGCCCCACGAGCCTCCCTCCAGCAGGGCCCCGACAGGCCCCCGAGAGGCACCCCAAGAGACCCCAAGAGGCAGCCAAGAGGCGTCTTGCCCACAGCCCAGGCAGGGTGGCAGGCTGGGCCGAAGGCCATCGCCTCTCAGGGCCTCGTCTCTCCCTCGTAGCGCATGCGAGCGTTACTCATCAGCCCTGGGTCAGCTCGTAAACTGCTTCCCGCCTCGGTGCACCTGCCTTCGGCATGCGCACGGCCGCCCTCTGCAATCGAGGGGGGAGGCCGACTACGAAGAGGCCGGTGAGGGAGAGACAGGAGGGGGAGGAGGAGGAGGAGGAGGAGGAGGAGGAGGAGGAGGAGGAGGAAGACAACGACGGCGACGACACAGAAGAACAATAAGCTAATGCTGCGCAGGGGAGACGGAAAGGCCTGGAAGGCGGCGTCGAAACTGTTGAGCCCCGCTGACATCAAGCTGCCAGGCGGCATGCTGCCACCTGCAGTCCCGCCGGAGGCGACCCCTCCCTCACCCGATGACAGCAGCCAGAAGCACGACGCCCCTCGCCCCTTCCTCTTCCCATATCCTCCCGCTGCTCTTCCCGATCTTCCTCCGTGCCAACTTCTCAACACCCGTTCACCTCATTCTCCTCACCTTCTCGCTCGGAGTGTCTCGGAGTATGCGTGAGTCTGCGCACTGCTATGTGCTTCTATGTACACCCCGCAGATGCGAATAAGAGTGAGGGGGCGGGCGCGGGGTGGGTCGCGGGTGGGTCGCGGGTGGGTCGCGGGGTGGGTTGCGGGTGGGTTGCGGGTGGGTCGCGGGTGGGTTGCGCGTGAGTCGCGCGTGGGTCGCGCGTGGGTCGCGGGTGGAATGCGCGTGGGTCGCGGGTGGGTCGCGGGTGGGTCGCGGGCGCGTCGCGCGGTGGATTGCGGGTGGGTCGCGGGCGGGTCGCGGGCGGGTCCCGGATCGCAGGGTGGGTCGCGGGTTGGTCGCGGGTGGGTCGCGGGTGGGTCGCGGGTGGGTCGCGGGTGGGTCGCGGGTGGGTCGCGGGTGGTCGCGGGTGGGGTCGCGGGCGGGACGACGACAACAAACAACAGCAACAACAACAACAATCATTTTGAGACTGTTCACTCTCATCTGCTCGCGTGCCGTTCAACACGTATATCCCGAATCCTGGATACCCGCCCACTTCGTCCTGGACCGTACTCCCTTGGGGTATGTCTTTCTCACATGCAACGTGTATTTCGCGCAGCCCCTGAGGTAGGGGAAGCGAGGACGGATGGAAGGAAGGACAAGGGGGAGGGAGGAGAATGGAGCACGGGCTGGGAGCAGAAACACGTGGCAGAACCAGGCGGGCAGATCGGGCGGGTAGACTCTACCAGGCGGGTCGGGAAGCAGGGCCCAGATTAATCGCGAGGAAGTCTCGAGCGACAGCTCGATTCCCAAAGCAATCCTGAGGAAATCCACGGCGAGAGCGTGACACCTGAATGTCGAGGGCGCGGCGTCTGAATAAATTGCGAGGAAGTCCCATGCGAGAATGCGATTCCTGAATAAATTGTGAGGAAGTCCCGCGCGAAATCGCGATTTGGGAATGCGTTGTGAGGAAGTAGTGACTTCCCCTGACATAAAAAACAGGGTGCGAGCCTCGGTGGAAACTCTTCAATTGAAAAACACTCTGGTCTCCTGAGGGGGTGCTCAACAATAATTACTCTTCAACCGTGAGTTCAACAGCAGCAACAGCAGCAGCAGCAACAACAACAACAGTCACAACCACAACCACAACCACAACCACAACCACAACCACAACCACAACACCAATAACAACAATAACAACAACAATAACAAAAAAAACAACAGCATCCCTAACAAAACCAACAACACCAACAACAATAACAACAGCAACAACAACATCAACAATCATGTGAAGACTGTTCGCTCCTATCTGATCGCGGCCCATTCAATTCGAACACAAACCATCGATACCCGCCTCTTCGTCTTCGCTCGTACCTCTTTAGGGGTATATCTTTCTTACCTGCAACGTGTATGCCGTGCAGCTCCTGAGGCAGAAGAAGAGAGGCCGGATGGAAGGAAGGGACAAGGGGCAGGGAGGAGGGTTGAGCACGAGAGAGAATAGCAGGAGGGGAGCTAGGAGCAGAAAACACGTGGCGTTACCCGGGAGCGGGGATCAACAACAATTATTCTTTGGGAGTGGAATTCAATCCGCAACGTGGAAGCCCACTTCACCCACGCACCCAGGCACAGTGAATGAGCGCTCGGCCCCCTCACTCTGATCAGGGGTCTCCTTCGGCCTCCTGGGGCCGCTTGACGCTTCCTGGAAGCGCCTGGGCACCTCCAAGATGAGCCAACGGGCAAAAAACCAATATAAGCCTAAACGTTGCCCGTCCGCGGACAACACCACACCTGCCCAGGAGGGCGATCTAACCGGGTTCTGCCAGGGTCTATTCCCGAAGGTCTGAAGTAAGGCCGAAAGACATATCCAACAGGGCTGGCTGCAGGATCCCACTCCCAAGGTTCAGGGCTGCAGTTTTCTTCCGCTCGGCAAGCTGACAGCACCGTCATCATGCTTGTCCTGCTCCTCGTTTTCCTCGTCGTCTTCCACCTGGAGCTGGGGGGGGGCAGCGCGGGGAGCTTCGAGGTGTGTCGGGTGCCACCGCCGCCTCCCCTACGCCGACGTCTCGGCCAAGCACTGCAGAAACAGCGCCGAGCGCTGAGGCCCCACTGCGCCGGCGGCCAGGTCCTGGGAGGAACACTCAGGTCAGAGCGAGGGGGCCGAACGGTCATTCACTGTTACTGGGTGCGTGGCTGAAGTGGGCGTCCGCGGTGCGGATTGATGTTGTTGTTGATGTTGTGGCGGTGGTTGTGGCTGTGGTCGTGCCTGTTGAACTCTCACTTCTGAAGAATAATTATTGTTGATCCCCCCCACCGGTGCATACTGTTTTTTCTCAATCAAAATGTGCCCCTCGACGCTCGCACCCTGTTTTGTATCAGGGGAAGTCTTCCTCCTCAAACCAGACCCCTGGCCCCCGGGTTACAACAACAATGGCTCCCGCCGGAGACTTCCTCACAATTGAGCCAAGACCCCGGCTCCCGCCCGAGACTTCCTCGCATTTGATTCAGGAATCGCGCTTTCGCTTGTGACTTCATTACAATTTATTCAGGAATCGCTCTCCCGGCGCTCTGGAGTCGCGCTGTCACTCGCCTGCAATTTGCTGAAGAATAGCGCCCTTGCGTTGGAATTTCTTGCAATTTACTCAAGCGCCGCGCTCCCGAAACCCAGGCACCCAGGACTCGCGCTCACGCCTAGGATTCCCTCACAGATTACCTGGGAATCGGGATCTCGCTGCCCTTCGTGGCCCCCGTTGCAGCCCTTCGTGGCCCCCTCGTTTTGTTTCGTGGCCCCGTTGCAGCCCGTTTTGGCACCCTCGCTGCCCTTCGCGGCCCCGTTGCAACCCCTCGCGTCCTCCTCACAGCCCTTCGTGGCTCTCTCGCTGCCCTTGTGGCCCCGTCGCAGGCCTTCGTGGCCCCATTGCAGCCCTTCGTGGCCCCCTCGCTGCCCTTCGTGGCCCCGTTGCAGCCCTTCGTGGCCCCTTCGCTGCCATTCGTGGACCCGTTGCAGCCTTTCGTGGCCCCATCGCTGCCCTTCGTGGCCCCGTTGCAGCCCTTCGTGGCCCCCTCGCTGCCCTGCGTGGCTCCGTTGCAGCCCTTCGTGGCCCCCTCGCTGCCCTTCGTGGCCCCGTTGCAGCCCCGCGGCGCCCTCGCTGCCCTTCGTGGCCCCGTTGCAGCCCTTCGTGGCCCCCTCGCTGCCCTTCGTGACCCCGTTGCACCCCTTCGTGGCCACTTCGCTGCCCTTCGTGGCTCCGTTGCAGCCCTTCGCGGCGCCCTCGCTGCCCTTCGTGGCCCCGTTGCAACCCTTCGTGGCCCCCTCGCTGCCCTTCATGGTCCCGTTGCACCCCTTCGTGGCCACTTCGCTGCCCTTCGTGGCCCCGTTGCAGCCCTTCGTGGCCCCCATTGCTGCCCTTCGTGGCCCGTTGCAGCCCTTCGTGGCCCCTTCGCTCCCCTTCGTGGCCCCATTGCAGCTTTTCGTGGCCCCCTCGCTTCCCTTCGTGGCCCCATATATGCATGCCCGTCGTGGCTCCCGCTCGTTCGCGCCAGTCGTGGCCCCATAGGCATGCCCTTCGTGGCCCCGCTGTCGCTGTTTGTGGCCCCCTCATTGCCCTTCGTGGCCACGTTGCTGCTCTCAGGGGCCCCGCCCTTGTCCTCCGCGGCTTAATATACGCATGCCTTCGTGTCCCCCGCTCTTTCGCGCCCCTCGTGGCCCCATGTGCATGCCCTTCGTGGCCTCGCTGTCGCCCTTTGTGGAGGCTACGTGGCCGAATCCCCCTTTCGTTTTTGAAGTTGTCGGCTTGGCGTTCGTTTTTTGTTTTTTTCTTGGGGTGGGGTGGGGGGGGTGTTCGGGGCGTTCTCCTTGAACCGTTTCCGGTTCCGTTTGCGTCGCGGCCCACGTGCGTTGCGTTTCCGTCTGCGTCGCGACCCCGCAGAGTCGTGGCCAAAGGGAAATGGTCTACAACCTTTGGGGTGGCGAACAAAAAAAAAACATGGTGAACTCATGTTTTTTTGTTCACCCCCCTTCCCCCCCTCCTCCATCCCCCCCAAGCCTCCCATTGCTGTAGTGTTTTGGCATTTTCGTGGTGGCACTGCACCAGCCGTAGAACAATACTGCAACAGCAGTACAGCAGCAGCGGTACTCTTAGCATTGTACGAGTGATACGTTCATACCGTGCAAAGCCAGTAGAAATATTGCATTATTGGCAGCAGTCTAGTAGTCCTGTAGTTGCAGTCGTACAAATAAAACTAGTAGCACAACCTGGGGGGGGGACAAGGGGGAACAACAATCATGGTACACATCTTTATGTGAAACAATGCCCGCCCCCACCCCTCCCCCTCTCCCATCCCCCCAACCCCCCCATTGCTGTAGTACTGTAGCGGTGGCACTATACGAGTCGTAGAACGGTACTGTAGCAACTGTACAGCAGTAGTGGTACTCGTAGTAGTGTACTCGTGGTGCGCTCATACCGTGCTAAGCCAATGGGAGGGTTGCAATATTGGAGTGGGAGCACTGTGGTAGTCCTGTAGGTGCAGTCATGACAATAAAAATATGAGCGCCCAGGACCCCCAGTAAAAACAATATTCTAATGCGCGCTTCAATAGTCGCACTGTCGTGCTGCAGTAGAAGTAGTCCACTACTGTAGTGCTCGAGCACAGTAGTTGCACCCTCGAACTGAAGTGGTTCAGTGGTCGCAATGTAGGAAAACCGGTGCAAGATTGTGGAGTAGCGCTGCCCTGTTGTAGCGGCAGCACTGTAGAAGCAATACTCTATTACAGTACTCAAACGAATGGCACTCCACGGTTGCCTGCAGTGAATGTACCATGGTACTGCAAGACGAATACTCCAATGCCGTCGTATCGCAGCATTGCTGTACGCGTATAGTGCTGTAGCGTTGTAGTGGTGGCGCTGTAACAATTGTAGAACAGTACTTTAGCAGCAGTGCTGCAGAATTGGCACTCGAATACTGTACTGGTGGTACTTTGAGAAGTGCTGAGCCAATAGTAGTAGTAGCGCAGTGATGAAATGACAGCACTGTAGTAGTCGTGTAATTGCAGCGGTAGCGCGCAAGTCTTGCAGTAAAGACCAGGCTCTGGTACTGGATGTGGTAGTCGCAGCGTGGTCTTAAAATCAAAGTAGCCCACTATTGTCGTACTCGAGCACAGTAGGTAGCCTCGAACTGTAGTGGTTTAGTGGTAGCGTTGTAGGAACAGTGCTGTACTATTGTGGGATAGTGCTGTGTTGTAGCAGTGGCACTGTAGAACCAGGACTCTGGTACAACATTCGTACGAGCAGCACTCTACGGCTGCTTGCAGCGAGTATGATACTGAACTGTAAAAGAAGCAATAATCCAACGTCGGATTCTCGCACCAGGGTTGCAGTACTCTAGTACTGTAGCGCCGTAGTGGTGGCGCTGTAACAATCGTAGCACTGGAACAGTAGCACTGCAGTAGCGGTGCTCTAACACTGTACTGGTAGTAATCTGACACCGGCACCCGTAATAGTGAAACTCTAAAATTGAAGTGCTCAAGCACGGAAGCCGTACCCTAGTACCTAATGCGCAATAGCACTGTACTAGTAGCACTTTATTGAACTCGAACTAACACCCTGGCACAATAGTAACGATAACAGTGTAATGGTGATTGGGATGGTCAATAAAGCGTTGCAGTATTCTACAAATGAACCAGCATTACACGACGGTCGTACTTCGTAGTAGTACTAATGTTGTGGGAGCAGTGAAAAGATCGTACGTTCGTAGTACTGTTGTAGTAATGTGGTGGTAGTAGTACTCGATTCCGGTAATAGCAATAATAAAGTGAGGCTCAGGCCAGGCCATGGTTGAGGCTCAGGCCGAGGCAAAGCTTAGGCTGAAGCTTCGGCTGAGCCTTATGCTAAGCTGAAAATCAGGCTTCAACTGGGACTGAACACTCGGCTAGGCTGAGGCTTAAGATGGGCTTCGGCTAGGCTTGTAAGTTCGGCAGATGTTCGGGTTTGGCTGGCTCAGTCTGATGCTTCGGTTCGGCGGAGGTTGGCGCGTAGGTTCAGGCTGGGGTGCATGCCTGGCTTCGGCGACGCGCAGGCTGAACCGTAGGATAGGCTGACGCTGAAACCTAGGCATAGGCCCGGCTCAGGCTGGGCAGAGGCTGAGGCTAGGCTGAGGCAGGGGGCCGAGGCTAGGCTGAGGCTGAACTATAGGCTTAGGCTTAGGCTAGGCTTCGGCCTAATGTTGGCGGGGGGCTTAAGCTAGGTGTGGCCGAGGTTCACGCTGGGCCCATGCGGAGGTCTAGGCTGATGACGGCGAAAAGAGAGACAGAGAGAGAGAGAGAGAGAGAAAAAAAAAAAGAGAGAGAGAGAGAGAGAGAGAAAGGAAAGAGAGAGAGAGAGAGGCCGCGCAGAGGAAACGCACAGCGGGTATCCCGAGCCGATACCAGCAGCAAACAAACGACGCGCTCCGCTTCCCGCAAAACAAGATCCTTCAAAACGCACGGGGGGATTCGGCCCCGAAACCCTTTGTGGCCCCCTCGCTATCCTACGTTGTCCAGTTGCTACCCTCAATGGCCCTGTCGTTGCCTTCTGTGGCCCCGCATTATCTGCCCTTCGTGGCCCCAGCTCGTTCGCGCTCTGCGTGGCCCCATACGCATTCCCTTCGTGTCTCCGCTGTCGCCCTTCGTGGCCTACTTCGTCCCATTTATGAGTCTGCTGTCATTTTCTCTCTCGCTCTCGATTTCGCTCGTCGTCGTCGTCGTCGTGGTCGGTCCCCTGTCCGTCCTTATTAGGGTCGGGTTGCTGCCGATCAGCGCTGCCGCTGGCCAGGCCGACGGTCCGCGGCTGCCCCGCCGCTTGCCGGGGCCCGCCCTGCAGGGAAGAACAGTATACCCCGCAAAAGGGGTACCACCAAAGACAACGAGGGCGGGCATCGAGGCATTGGGAAACACGCATGAACGGACACTGGAGCAGATAAAAACGAACAATTTCAAAATTATTATTGTTGTTGCTGTTATTGTTAATGTTGTTATTGTTGTTGATGTTGATGTTGTTGTTGTTGTTGTTGTTGTTGTTGTTGTTGTTGTTGTTGTTGTTGCTTGTTGCTTGTTGCTTGTTGCTTGTTGTTTGTTTGTTGCTTGTTGTCGTCGTCCCGCCCGCGACCTGGCCCACGACCCAGCCCGCGGCCCCACCTGCAACCCACCAGCGACCCGCCCCGCGACCCGCCCGCGACCCGCCCGAGACCCACCATGCGACCCACCACGCTACGCGCCCGCGACCCACCCCGCGACCCACCCGCAACCCAAATTCGACCCACCCGCGACCCACGCCCTCCCGCAAACCACCCGCCACCCACCCGCTTCTTCTCACCCCGCGACCCGCCCGCGACTCGCCCGCGTCCCAACCGCGACCCACCCCGCGCCCGCCCCCTCACTCTTATCCGATAATCCGCAGATGCGGGGTGTTACGTACATGTACCGATGCCGCTACACTTCCCGAACCTCACCCAAAGTGCGTTCTGACTCACATCGCGAGGAGAGTCCAGCCGTCGCGGCGAGGGGTCTCAAGCCAGGACGAGCAGCAGCACGATTTTCTGTTCTTGGCTTCCTCTCTCGAGGTCCTCGACGTAGTTCGAGACCAGCACGCGGGTCACGCCCGCGGTGTACCCCGCGGGGGCGCCGCTGCGGGCGCTCGAGGCCTCCAGCGCCGCGACCACCTCGGACAGTCCGTGCGCCGTCGCCTCCGCCTCCGCCAGCAGGGCCGCGCTCGGCGGGGTCCGGCGCGGGCACCGCGCGCTGTCGTAGCCGCCCAGGTGCGAGAAGCGGAGGGCGCACATCTGCTGCAGGAAGGCCTTCGCCCCCAGGCCCAGCTCCTTCAGCGTGGCGACGACCACCTCTAGAAGCGAAGCGGGAGGCGGTCCCGAGAGCAGCGGGTCCTGGACACTTGACCCGTCCTTCGTCCTGAGCAGCCGCCTGACCTTCCCGGGGCCCGAGGAGGGCCCCGGGAGCCAGAAGAAACATAGAAAAGCTCAGGTTGAGCTGCTCGGCTGTCGCCATTTGCGTAAACTCCTGGGAGGGACGTCGGGCCCGGGGAGTACGCTGACCCAGGGCGGGACCCCGCTGCTCCCTGGGCGGCTGCGGCCTGCGCAGCCGTCGCCACTGTCGTGGGCCCCTGGGCTGCACGGCGGAGTGGAGTGAGCAGACCCAGCCGAGACCTCGCTGCTCCACGGGGGGGGCGAGGCCGTCCCGACTGCCGTAGGCCCCTGGGAAGCGCGGCGGAGGGGGGAGAGAACGCAGGCCCACGCGCGACCTCGCGGCTCCCTGGGCGGCCGCGAGCTGCGCAGCTGCTGCCGCCCTCGTGGGCTCCTCGCGACTCCCAGCGGGGGCTGCGACGTGCGCAACCGTCATCACGCTCGTAAGCTCCTGGGAGGCACGGCGGCGTCGGGGAGGACGCAGGCCCAGGCTCTGCGCGCCGCGCAGCCGTCGCCATTGTCTCCCCGGGTGGGTGCGAGCTGCGAAACTGTCGCCACGTCCGTGGGCTCCTGGGCCTCCTGGGAGGCACGGCGGAGTCGGGGAGTGCGCAGATCCAGACGAGATCTCGCGGCTCCCTGGGGGGTGCGAAGTGCTCAACTGTCGCCACGTTCGTGGGCTCCTCTCGGCGGAGTGGGAGTACGCAGACCCAGCCGAGACCTCGCGGCTCTCTGGGGGGCTGTGGAGTGCGCAGCCGTCGCCACTTTCGTGGGCTCCAGGGGAGCCCAGCGGGGCCGGGGGGCCACGCGCACTAATTTAAGACCTCGCTGCTCCCTGCCGTGGCTACGAAGTGCGCAACTGTCGCCGCGTCCGTGAGCTCCTGGGAGGCACGGCGGAGTGGGGGAGCACGCAGGTCCAAGCGGGACCTCGCGGCTCCCTGGGGGGCTGCGAACTGCGCAGCCGTCGCCACGTGCGCGGGCTCCTGCGAGGCACGGCGGAGTCGGGGGAGCACGCAGACAAAGCCGGGACCTCGCGGCGCCCTGGGCGGCTGCGAGGTGCGCAGCCGTCGCCACATCCGCTGGCTCCTGGGGGGCACGGCGGAGTCGGGAGGTGCGCAGACCCAGGCGGCACCTCGTGGCCCCCCAGGGTGGTTGCGGCCTGCGCAGGTGTCGCCGCCTACTACAAATGATATACGAACTGTGAGAATGATTGGCATGCTACCAATACTAATACGAATGATGGTCATAGTATTATTGAAGCAAAGCGAATATTCCTACGAATGATAAATAACACAAGCACGAATCATGGACATCATCTGCGTTATAATCATAATCGTCAGACTAATAATAACAATAGTAGAAACAATAAACATATACTAATAATAAAACATGAGAATAATAATCATAATAACACTAACAGTAATACCAATAGTAATAAGAATACACAAACAAATAATACTGCTTCACGCTCGGGACGGGCCGCTGCGGGGCGGCACTGAGGCCCTGTGGGTCCTGGGACCCCTCTGCCGCCCTCCAGACGCCGGCGGGGAGGAGGGGCCGCTGGGCGCAGTGCCTCGGGCCCACTCCGGGCGTTGGCGGGACCCGGTTCAGCGGGACCTGGTTTAGTGATGTGCACCGGGGGGCGCACCCCCCCCCGCCGCACTCCACTAGCGGTCGGGCATGTCCCCCTACAGGCGGATATTGGGCGAAAGAACAAAAATAGCCCATGCCAAAAATATACCAAAATTATCAAACATAGTTGAAACATCGTCACGAAACGATTTTTTGATTATTTGGAATAGTCGTCCTGTAGAGGGACACGCCCGACTTAACACTACCTCGCACTGCCGTCGCACGAAGCAAACCAGCTCTGGCAGACCTGGCATATAGCGATTCCGATCCATGTTTGGGGCTTCGGGGCCCCATCACTAGCCGGCTCCCCTTCACCAGGGACCCTGCTATACCCGACCACTCCCGGCGGAATCCTCCCTGGGGGGAGCCCAAACATATCGGTGCTGCTGCCGATGGACGCACAGCACGCACCCACACCCACAGGGAGGGACGGAGGGGGCCATGGGCCCAGGTCCCCTCGGGCCGCGAAAAAATCACGACGAGTTTTTCGCCATTGTCGCCAGTTTGGCCCTCACGACGAAGACATGATCGCGTCTGAAAAAAATCATGACGGGAGGTTTTTCGCCAGTTTTGGCCTCTGGGGGCCCTCACCGGGCTTCGGGACCGCCACAAAACGACTCAGGATGAACAACCGGTCCCGGGGAATGGGTCCAGACCTCTGGGGGTCGCGCCATGACACAAATCATGACGTCGGGGATCTGGGGGTGCGCGCTGTCGGAAGGGGTCCCCGCCCGAATTCGGAGGCTCCTGTTAACGGGAGCTTCCCCCGCGGCCCGTCAACCCGCACCCATACCCATAGCCGGTCCTCCTCTCTCCGATCCCCCTGTGGGTATATGTGTGTGTTGTTCGTTCGTCAGCTTCTCCCCAGACCTCTCCCAGAGCGCGGCGTTCTGACAAGGACTTCCAAGGGCCTGCCAGGGGGCAACGGCGGGAAGGGCAGCTGCATCGGTACCTTGTCCTCCCCCCGACACTTTGGCTGAATCGTCCATCGAACGTTCGTTCGGGCGGATTGCAGGTTTCCGCCTGTTGGGGGCGAGCAAAAGGGGGAAGTGAGAAGCAGAGGGCTCGGAAGTCCCCCGAAGACACAACAAAGCCTCCCTCAACGGGCGAGACGAGAGGGCTCCTGAAAAGTCCCGCCGCCTCCTGGGAAGGCCTTCTCCTTCTCACTTCCCCCCCTCGTTCGCCGCTGAACCTGGGGAAATCAAAAGGTACCCGGCGTGCGTCCTGACCAGGACTTCGAGGCGAACCCAGCGGTGGTGACGAGGGCCGCCCAGGAGGATCAAGAAGGGGAAAACGGGCGAAGGGTAGAGGTATGGGTACCTTCCCAAACCCCTGACGTCTAGATCTTTTCAGGACGGCGTCCCTGGAGGTCCCAACGCCTTCCCCGGGACCCGAATCGTTTTGTGGCGGTCCCGAGGCCCGGCGAGGGCCCCCCGAGGCCGAATAAGGGCCAAAAATCCCCCGTCGCGAGTTAACGACGCGATCATGTCTGGGTTTTCCTTCTCTGACCCCCCTCGCTCGCCGCCGAACCAACCGGCGCCACCTCCGCCACAGCCCGCACGCGCCGTCGGAGCCCCTCCTAGTGGAGCAGGGAGCGACCATCCCGGCACTCCTGTGGGCCTACCACGACGTGTCCTTAGGAACCAAACGTGTTCCAATAACAGAAACACCCCAGACCCCCTCGAGTAATGAAAAAATCATGACGGGAGGTTTTTCGCCATTTTCGGCCTCTGGGGGCCCTCGCCGGGCCTCGGGAGCGTCAAAAAACGACTCGGGATCACAAACCGGTCCTGGGGAAGGGGTCGAGAACTCTGGGGTCGACGTCATGAAAAAATCATGACGTCGGGTGTCTGGGAACACTGTTCTTCACACCAGAGAAAAGCCCCAATCAGTGGACGGTTTTCGCTGAGGAGATCGACTGGGGAACCCGGGAGCCCGGGAACCCATGGAACCCGCCGAACTCGGCCCGGGACCAAGAAGCGGGAACCATGAGCACCCGGAACCGGGAACCCGGGACCGGGAACCCGGGAACCCAGCCTGCTACCAAAATCGGCGGGAAACCTTCGCCAAGTCTTTCAAAACTTCCGCTAGAACCCCTTCAATGAAGCACTGATTTGGGAACTTCCACTAGGACCCCTTCATTGCAAGCACTGATTGGGGAACAGAAGCCCGATGAATTAAAATTACACCTGAGAAAACCCAATCCGTGGATGCTTTGAATATTAGTCATATGAATATTGAGATCGAATGTGAGATCGATAATGAGTTCGATCGTGGAATCGATGAAGGATGATTGTAAGGTGGATCGTGAGACCGAGAGTGAAATCGACTCAATGAGATAGATAGGGAGATCGATCGCGAGATTGCTCGTGCGATCTCTAGTGCGATCGCTTGCGAGATCGATTGTTAGATCGATTGTGAGATCGATGGTGAGATCGATAGAGAGGTGGGAAATGAGATCGATGCTGAGACCGATCGATAAGAAGATTGACCAGGACCCCAGAAACCTGGGAACCTCACCGCCCACCGAAATGGGCCTCGGAACCAGGAACCCGGGAAACCGGGGAACCCGGGAGCCCAGCGTGCGACCAACATCGGCGGGAAACTTTTGCCAAATCCTTCAACCTCTGCTAGGACCCCTTCAGTGCAAGCACTGATTGGGGAATTACACCAAAGAAAAACCCCAATCAGTGGATGGTTTTCGCTGAGGAGATCGACCAGGACTCCGGGAGCCCGGGAACCCAAAACCCACCGAAATTGGCCCGGAACCAGTGGACGGGAACCCGGGAACCCAGAACAAGGAACCCAGGAACCCAGCCTGCTACCAAAATCGGCGGGAAACTTCCGCCACCTCTCTCAACCTCCACTAGGACCCCTTTTAGTGCAAGCACTGCCTGGGGAACAAGACAGTCCCAGCCAGAAGAAGCGTTGCCAGACCCCCGACGTCATGATTTTTTCATGACGCGACCCCCAGAGGTCTGGACTCATTCCCCGGGACCGGCTCTTCATCCCGAGTCGTTTTTTGACGGTCCCGAGGCCCGGCGAGGGCCCCCGGAGGCCGAAAATAGCGAAACACCTCCCGTCGTGATTTCTTTCATGGCCCGAGGGGGTCCGGGGAAGGCTCTCAGAACCATCCTCTGGTGGGCCCATTGGGCGAGCCGGGACGCTGCGCCGCTGCTCGATCCTCCGTGCCCTCGGCCCGCCGCACGCTCTCCGGCAGGGCCACGGCGCGCAGGAGCGCCGCCGCGTCGCACGCGCGGCAGTTGTTGAACACGGAGACGGCGATGGAGACGTCGCCCGGGGGCGAGGAGACCTCCCAGAGATCCCCCCCGCGGGCCAGGAAACAAAACTCACGACGCGGGAGGTCTTTCGCCACTCTCGGCCTATCGGGGGGCGCTCCCCGGGCCTCCAGAGCGTCACAACACGACTCGGGATGAAGAACTGGTGCTGGGGAAGACCTCTGGGGGCCGCATCGTGAAACAATCATGACGTCGGGGGTCTGGGTCTGAGCATCTCGGCGGCGAGCCAAGGGGGGGAAGTGAGAAGGGGCGCGGGCCTCCTCATACGGCTCGGAAGTCCCCTGGCCTGCCGAGAAGTGTTCTATGAGCCTTCTCGCCGACGACGCAAGAAACCTCCTCGGAGGGCGGTAGGGCTTCCGAGAAGCCCAGCCGCCTTAATTCTGAGAAGGCCTTCTCTTTCTCACCTCCCCCCTCGCTCGCCGCCGGGTTCCAGCCGATCGCCATCCCCACGGAGGAAAACCCTGGAGGACTCGCGCGGCAACTTGAGACCCAGTACCGTCGGGGCGTTGACCTAAGGAACACAAAATAAGGAACGAGGCCCCGCTTCTCCAGAAGTTAAACCTCGACTTCCCATCGAAAACCTAAGGACAACCTGATGCAAGCTGCGAAACAATCAAGAAACACAGAGCCCCTCCCCAACGAAAAGGGTGCCTTCTTCAGCGCCCCGACTGTATGCGTCGGATCCACGTCGGGTGTGCATCGGCTTCGCGTCGGATTGCGTCGGCTTTGCGTCGGAACCACGCCGGACTCGCGTCGGACTCCCTTCGGGCCATCGCCGCGCGAAGGCCGTCCCACAGCCGGTGGGGCGGGCGGGCGGACCAGAGAAGCAAAGCGAAGGGGCCGAGCGGTCACTCCCTGTCCCTGGGTGCGTGGCTGAAGTGGCACTCCGCGATGCGGACTGTTGTTGATGTTGTTGCTCTTGTTGTTGTGTTTGTGGTTGCTGTTGTGGTTGATATGATGGTTGTTGTTGGTGTTGTTGTTGTTGTTGGTTGTTTGTTTATTCGTTTATTTGTGTGTGTTGTTTGTTTGTTTGTCATCGTCGTCGTCCTGGTTAGTGTTGTTGTTGTTGCTGCTGCTGTTGTTGCTGTGTTTGTTGTTGTGGTTGATGTTGCTGCTGTTGTTACTGGCGTCGGTGTTGGTATTGTTGTCTTTGTTGTTGTTGCTGCTGCTGTCGTTGTCGTTGTTGTTGTTGGTGGTGGTGTTGTTAGTGTGTCTTTGGTGTTGTTGTTGTTGTTGTTGTTGTCGGTGCTGTTGCTGGTGCTGCTGTAGTTGGTGTTGCTGTTGTTGCTGTTGTTGGTGTTGCTGCTGCCGTTGTTGTTGTTGCTGTTGTTGTTGTTTGGTGTCTTCCCCCCCGCGACCCAGCCCGCGACCCACCCGAGACCCACCCGCGACTCACCCCGCGACCCGCCCGCGACCCACCCCGCAACCCACCCGCGACCCACCCGCGCCCCACCCGCGCCCCACCCGCGCCCCACCCGCGACCCACCCGCGACCCACCCGCGACCCGCCCGCGACCCCCTTGCGGCGACCCACCCGCACTGCTTCAACAAGAAATCGGAGCCCGCGGCGGGTTCGGTATACAAGTTGTAAAAGAAGCCGCCTGCGGCGGGCTTCTTCAGAGCCTCGCGGACTGCAGACGTCCCCGCCGCCCCTTGCGCTCGCAGCCGCGCCTGCGGGGCGCTACGGTACGACTATGGCGCGCCGCGCGGGGCCTCCGGGTTTCTCCTCTACAGCCGCTGGCACGTTCTTGGCCCCGCCGGCCGACTTACCCTCCTCCTCCTCCTCCTCCTCCTCCTCCTCCTCGTCCTCCTCCTCGTCCTCCTCCTCGTCCTCTTCCTCCTCCTCCTCCTCCTCCTCCTCCTCCTCCTCCTTCTCCTTCTCCTCCACTTCCTCCTCCTCCTTCTCCTCCTCCTCCTCCCCCTCTGCGGGGCCTGTCCCCGCCCTTGGCGGGTGAGCTGTAGCGGCCCAGTGGAGACGAGGATCGGTGAGACGAGATGCCGCACCTCGTGGAAGTCCGCCGGCCCCACTTCCCAGGGGCGACGAGGCCCGGCATAGGCAGAGGGATTTCGCCACGTGATGCGACGTCCCCTCTCCCCACCTGGTCCTCCTCCTCTTCCTCGCCTTCCTCCTCCTACTCCTCCTCAGATTCGCATCACGTGACGGATCCAAGTCGCCGACCGCGGGAAGCCCCGCAGGAGGCGCAGAGTGAGAGGAGGGCGGATCAGCAGCAGCCCCACGCAGGCAGAGCGCGACGGGAGGCGGGGCGGCAAACAGAGCACACACACGGAATCGGAAGCCGCGCATCTCCTCTCCTTGGGGGGGGGATCGGCGGAACGGCGCGAGCCCCTTGAGTAGAAGGCCGGCAGAAACAATACGTCACCAGGACTCAGCTCCACCGCCTCCTCGGGCTCGAACTCGCCAGGGAGCACCTGGCGGTGGTGCTCGTGGACGAAGGGGTAGACGCGGAGCGGCGCCGACGGGCCAGCCAGGCGAAAGGTGCGCGTGCCCCGGACCTGCACGAAGAAATTGTCGGCGACGTCGTAGTGCGCGTTCGTCGTGGCACCCCCGTGCAGCCATACCTAGAAGGTGCGCGCTTTCTTATTCGACGTTGAGACATTCTGGGTCGGCGCTGGACCCCCAGAGGCGTCGCCCCTGGCGCGCTCCGCGTGCCAGTGCGGGGTCCAGTGGGCAGCGCCGATCCAAGAGATCCACGCAGAGCTCCGACAGTTTGTGCTTCGATATATCGTTGCTCTTCGACGGGTGCCTGGGTCCACTCCTCCCTCGTCCAGTTGGGATCGCGCCGGTTGTCCGAGAGCTCGAAGGGCCGCGCGTCCACGTCCCCCGCCAGCGCCTCGAAGTCGCAGCGCTGCGCGGCGAAGCCCGCCAGGGACCTGGAGTAGTACACCGCCTGCTTGGGCGCGAGTCAGGGCGGGAGCGATAAAGAGGGGGGGGAGAAAGGTGCCCCTTTCGGGCCCCAAAGGGCCCCTTCTGGGTCCTCAAGGGCCCCATGAGGGGCCCTGCAGGAGAGGAACAAAAACTGACGAACATACACTTTCGACGGTCCGCGCGGATTTCTTGGATCCGCGCTGGGAGCCTCTCCCTGGCGCGCGGCGCCAGGGGCGGCGCCAGAGGCGCCGCTGGGAGGCCCCAGCGCAGATCCAGGAGATCTGCGCGGAGCGCCGACAGTCTGGGATTATGCCGTTTGTTCGTCTTCGACGAAGGGCCCCTCTCTGCGGCCCTCGCTGCCCCCCCCCCCCATTCGTCGCCTCCCCCCCCCCCTTGCGCGTCCTCCGACCTGCCCCCCCTCGCGGAGCCGCCGGAAGGCCTCCGCCGTGGGGACTCCCCGGAGGTGGGCCCGTCGAGGCAGCGGCGGGCTCCGCGCCCCGTCGCGCGGGCTCTCCCCGGGCCCAAGGCCTCCCCGAGCGGGTTCCTCGTGGCCCTCCGGGGCGAGGACAAGCAAGTGGACCCCCTTCGCCTTCGACCCCGCGCTCTCTCCCCCTCCCACCCCGCCCCTCCCCCCCCAATGTCAGAGTTGGCTTCGGCCTCCCGGAGGCCCATGGGGGGTCCATTCTTTCGGCCCCCTCACGCAGGCGCTGCCGAATGCTTGGTTGGGGCCAACTTCAAAACGGGGGGAAGGGTGGGGGGCGCGGTGCCAAGGGTTCCACTCTTGTGTCCCTCTTGGGCCCCTCTCCCCTCCTCCTCCCTGGCTGGTGCTCTGCCGTCCCCCCTCGCGCTGCACCAGCATGCGCTCGTGCACTGGGGCCCGGCGTGGCCCGCGCGCTGGCGCGCTCGAGCGCCCTTCGTTTTTGTTCCTGCTCGCACGTGCTGCCACTTCGGCCGCCGCTGCGCCGTCCTGCTCGCACGTGCTGCCACTTCGGCCGCCGCTGCGCCGTCTATAGGCACGGCTTTCGGCGGCCCCTCGTCGCAACAGCTGGGCCCGCCTCGAAGAACGGGCCAGGATGGACCACTTAGAGGGGTCGGGGCACCTGTTTTTTACATCGGCGTTGCAACAGTTTCGTCATACATTGCAATTGGATCATCATCTTGGGCTGGCAAGCAGGACCCCGCCCAGTGGGATTTCGAATACCGTGTTTTTGTTTACGTCGTGCTTTCAAAATGCCCCGTTTAAAATATCAGCGTCAGGGGGCCGAACGGTCATTCATTGTCCCTGGGTGCGTGGCTGAAGTGGGGATTCGTGGTGGGGATTTTGTCCCTGGGTGCGTGGCTGAAGTGGGGATTCGTGGTGGGGATTCTGATTGTTGCTTTGTTGTTGTTGTTGTTGTTGTTGTTGTTGTTGTTGTTGTTGTTGTTAATGTTCTTGTTGTTGTCGTTGCTGCTGTTGTTGGTGGTGGTGTTGTTCTTGTTCTTGTTGTTGTTGTTGCTTGTTGTTGTTATTTTTTGTCGTCGTCCCACCCGCGATCCACCCGCGACCAACCCGCGACCCATCCCGCGACCCACCCCGCGACCCACCCCGCGACCCACCCCGCGACCCACCCCGCGACCCACCCCGCGACCCACCCGCGACCCACCTTGCAACCCACCCGCGATCCACCGGGCGACCCTCCCGCGACCCACCCGCAACCCACCCGCGACCAACCCCGCGACCCACCCGCGACACACCCCGCGACCCACCCGCGACCCACCAGCGACCCACCCGCGACCCAACAGCGACCCACCCGCGAACCACCCCGCGATCCACCCGCGGTGGCGGCGATCGAACGATAAAACAATACCAAAAACATGAGAGCCAGGAGGCCCAGAGAGAAGAATGCACAAGAGTCGGCAACAAATATGCAAGAGTGGCCCAAAATAGTCGCCCCCCACCTATTTTTCGGCCCCCCCCTTCCGAGGGACGTCTAAACAGAAGCTTTTGGCGCGGAGCGCCATGAGTTTCTGTGGATGGCGATGTGTTCTTCTTCGAGACGGGGCGCCCGAGGAACCAGGAGGCCCGTTTCTTCTTGGGGTTTCTCTGTTTTTGTTTTATCGATTTGTTATGCTGTTTTCTTGATTTCCTTTTTTTTGTTTGTTTTTGATGGGTTTTTTTTTGGGGGGGGGGTTACGCCAGGGCGGGCCGCCGGTGCCTCCACGGGCCCCCCCTCCGGGGGACGTCGTGCGTGGGCGCGGGCGCCCCCGGCACGCGCACGGGCTTCGTCTGGTCGCGGTAGACCAGCGGCCCCTCCGGCGCCCAGGCGCCCGAGAGGCGGGGCACGGCCGCGGAGATGTACCTCTCGAGGACCCTCAGACCCCGGCCCGGACCCCCTCGGGTCATGACCAAAAAATCACGACGGGAGATTTGGCGCTATTTTCGGCCTCTGGGGGCCCTCGCCGGGCCCTGGGACCGGCACAAAGTGCCGCAGGACGAAGAGCCAGTCCCGGGGAATGTGTCGGGACCTGGGGGTCACGTCATAAAAAAGTCAAGACGTCGGGGGTCTGGGGTCGCGTCTTAGCGTCAACATGTGCTTAATTATCCATGGAAGCCCTGCGAGGCGACGCAGCCGATGTAATGTGGGCCAAATGAGGAAACACACACACACACGCACACACACACACGCACACACACACACACACACACGCACACACACACCACACGCACGCACGCACGCACGCACGCACGCACGCACGCACGCACGCACGCACACACACTCGGCTAACACTCGTCCTGAGGATCATCGGACCTCCATGGGCACCCGCTGGCCCGCGAGCTTCCCGGCAGAGAGGTCCGACGCCTCCAGGGCACAAATCTTGGGGGCGGCGGGCCTGCCGGCAGCTTCCGCCTTCCGGGGGCCCTCGCCTGGCCTCGGTGAGCTTCCCCCGAGAGAGGGCCGCACGCGCGCGCACGCACGCACGCACGCACGCACGCACACGCACGCACACAAACACAAACACACACACACATAACTACACACACGCACACACGCACACACACACACATAACTACACACGCACACACACACACACACTCGGCTAACACTCGTCCTGAGGATCATCAAACCTCCATGGGCACCCGCGGGCCCGCAAGCTTCCCGGCAGAGAGGTCCGACGCCTCCAGGACACAAATGTTGGAGGCGGCGGGCCTGCCGGCAGCTTTTTCGCCTTCCGGGGGGCCCTCGCCTGGCCTCGGTGAGCTTCCCCCGAGAGAGGGCCGACGCCCCCCTTAAAAAATGGTTGCGGCGGGATTTTTTTGGCACGGTTCGGCCTGCGGGGGCCCTCGCCGGAGCGGCGGCATGTCTGTCAACTTTTTCAGCCCCATGGGGGCCCTCGCCGGGCCCCGCGAGAGCGGCAAGAGACGGCTCCGGGCGAGAAGCTGGCCCCGGGGTAGAATGGACCTCCTCGGACATCCGGCCGCTCCAATATCACTTGCTCGATGCGCGGGCCCCGGAGGCCGGGCCACCTCCCTGCAGGGCCGGCGTTTCCTCCCCGAGCCGTTTTTTTGACCCGGCCCGGCGAGGGCCCTTTGAGGCCGAAAGCTGCCCAAGTCCCGCCGACTTCCGAACTTTTTGGAGCGTCGGATGATCCGACTCGGATCTCTGCATCCAGGGGCCCACGCGTGGAGGAAACTGGAGCGGCAGGATGTCTGGGACTTGCGCTTGCCGCCGCGGGGCTCCCCCGAATGGGAGCGGTCCGATGTCAGCTTTCCGCTGCGGGGCTCCCCCCCGGGGCGGCGACACGACGCAGAAGCGGCCCTGGGCAGGGGTGAGGATCTCAGCCAAGGGGGCTGCGGAGGGGGCCGAGCCTGCAGGCGCGCGCTGGGGGGAATCCCCAGGGGCCCGCTCCGACGGCCACCCCCCGGCGAAGGGGCAATTTTCTTATGTACGCGTGGCCGGCGGTGGTCTGGGCCCCTTCCCCAGGGACCCGCCTTTTTCACCCCGCGCGGGTCGTCTCGAGTCGACGCCGGCCCCGCGGGGGCCTGCGGAGGACGGCCCCCCGAAGGCCGCATTCGCTGCCAGGAACCAGCCTCCACGGCGCGGGGCTGCCATGGCGGCGCGGGCCCAGGCCCCCGACGTCATGGCTCTTCCATGGCGCGACCCCCAGACGACTACCTACCAGACCACCCCAACCCAACCCGAAGACCCGAATTTCGGGTTGGGGTGGTAAGGGTTCCACACGTGTTTTTTCGATGTTTCCCGACCCCCCCCCACTGGACATCGAGGGTAAATTTGGGCCTTCGGGTTGGGTTGGGGTGGTTTGGTGGGTGGTGACCAGAGCTCCGCACCCACTCCTCTGGACCGGTTTTTCCTCCACAGCCTTCCTGTTGACGGTCCCGAGGCCCGGTATAAGGCCCCCAGAAGATGGAAATGGCGGAAAGCCTCCCGTCGTGAGTCTCTCAAGGCCCGAGGGGGTCCGGGGACGCCCCGTGCGGAAATTCCCGCGGGCCCGCCTTCGTGGGCGCCGGCCGCAACGGAGGGCTCCCGGCAACCGCCCGCCGGCGGGCAAGGGCCCGGGCGGGCCGAGGCTTGCCAGTTGGAGCCTTCCGTGCGGCAACCGCTCCACTGCGCGGGGGCGCCACGGACCCATGGGTCGAATAGGGGCTCAACTACAGAATCGACTTACTCCAAACTTGATTCCCCCGCCGACTATAGTAATACTTATTCTATATATACAAAAATATATCTATGTATACATACATATATTTATATGATGTATATCCATATGTACAGTTCGTTCAAGATGCCCCGATTTGTTGTCCCAGGGCGAGAGTCTTGTCTTACTGTACACGGACGGGGCGGATGAGGTGGACGGAGAGGAATCTGATCAGGTGATGAATGCACGGAGAGGCGGGTGGGTGTCGTCTTGGAGACGGGTGCTGTTGAATATAGGGTGTTGTCTTGGAGACGGGTGCTATTGAATACAGGGTGGTGCGTGCTACGTGGAAGGCGGGCGGGCGGGCGGGCGACGGGCGGGCGGGCGGGCGGGCGGCGGGCGGGCGGGCGGGTCGGGATTTGAATCGGCTCCTTCGGGATTCTGTTTTGCAGTGGGAGCCTGTTGTGTGCTGGGTGTTGTCTTCGAGACGGAGGCTGTTGACTACAAGGCGTTGTCTTGGAGACGGAGGCTGTTGAGTACACGGTGGTGCGTGCTACACGGAAGGCGGGCGGGTCGGCGGAGGGTCTGCGGATCGGACTGTGAATCGACTCCTTGCGGGTTCTCTCTTGCAGCAGGAGCCTGTTGAGCACTGGGTGTTGTCTTGGAGACGGAAGCTGTTGAATACAGGGTGTGTTGTTGGAGACGGAAGCGGTCCCCTCTAGATTCATGGAACTTGAAACGGACGTGTCTTTCGGGGAACCGCACTAAAACGTGGGTATTCAGAAAACTGCGTGGGGGAATCTTGAATGGACTCGACCCATATATATATATATATATATATACTAGAACCACGCGCGCGCTTCGCGCGCGCTTAGGTTCTAGCTAGGAGGCGAGCTTGAGTCAACGAAAGTCGCAGGGAAGGGGGCAGGGGGAAGAAGGCCAGAGAGCGCTGAAGGATACAAATACTGGAACCCTCTTGTGATTTTGTGGGGGGCCTCGTCCGGCCGCTCGCTGGGAGTTTGACGTAGCTTCTCGGGAGCCTCTGAACCTGTCGGGGGCCTCCTGGAAGCAGGTTCGAAGCATTTTGGGGGCCGATTTGGGGCTTCTCGGGGCCTCCTTTGGGCCTCTTGGGGGTCTCCTGGGGCCTCTTGAGGGGCCTCCTTGGGGCCTCCTGGCGGCCTCTTGGGGCGGAAGGCTCGAGCTTGCGGTTCGTGGTCCCCCTCTGGGCCCCCTCTTGGGCCCGTCTTGGGGCCCTCTTGGGCCATCTTGGGCGCCTCTTGGGCCGTCTTGGGGCCCTCTTGGGCTGTCCTGGGGCCCTCTTGGAAGCTTCTTGGGCCGTCTTGGGGCGGTCTTGGGCGCCTCTTGGGCCGTCTTGGACGCGGTGAAAGCCCAAGAGGCGAACATGCGAAAAATATACGTTTTCCCATAGGAATGGCACGATTTTTGCTTCTTGGGCCTCTCTTGGGCTGCCTCCGGAGCGTCTTGGAGGCTTCTGGGACCTTCTTGGTGTCATGACAGGCGTCTTGGAAGGCATCTGGAGCCATCGGAGCGCGTTCCGAAGCCGCCTGCGAACGATCTTGGACGGCGTCCGGCGGTCCGACGAGCCTCCGGGCCCCCCGGGGCCCACATTTGTGGTCGAGGTCCCGGCCCCGGGCCCCCGGACCCGGTGCGCCGTTAGATGTGTATATATATATATATATATATATATATATATAGATGTGTACACATGAATCTAAACCCACACACATGATATAATTGCGTATGCTTATAAGAAGCACGTGCAATGCTTGTAGATCTACGGGACATTCTGCGTGTCGTTTCGTAGAGTCGGCGGGGAAATCAGGTATGGGGTAACTCAATTCTGCAATCGACGCCCTAGGCCCCATGGTCGGGGGTTGCTGGCGGCACCCCTGACCCCAGGTGCCCCCAGCTGTCCGCTCCATTCTGGAGCCCATGAGGCCTTCTGGGCCTCCTGAGGGGTGCTTTGGAGGCCGCGGGGGCCTCCGTGGAACTCCTGGGGGCACCTTGGGCCAGGGGCACTTCTAGCAACACCCGAGAGGATGACGAGGAGGAGGAGGAGGAGGAGGAGGAGGAGGAGGAGGAGGAGGAGGAGGAGGAGGAGGAGCAGGAGGAGGAGGAGGAGGAGGAGGAGGAGCAGGAGGAGCAGGAGGCGGAGGAGGAGGAGGAGGAGGAGGACAGGGAGGAGGCGCCGACGTGGGGGCCAAGAGTCGGCCCTCGGCACGTCCCGGCGAGCGCCTTCTGACCAGACCATCTCGAGGCGGACCCCGCTGTGGCGACGGGCAGCCCCCGAGGGGCCCAGGAACGGCGGGCAGAAACGCTCGCAAAAACCTTCGAAAGCCGAGGCCTCGAAGGTCGAAGGGCGCATGCACCGGCACTCCAGCGACGGCCAGCGCGCCGTCGCGGGCAAGAGCGTCTCGCGGCGGACCCAGCCGTGGCGGACCCAGGTGCCGAGAGCGAAGGGCACCTCGGAGCTCGAAGTCCGAGGTCCGAACCTCGAAGCGCTCTCGCAAAAACCGTCGAAACTCGAAGTTCCATGGGCGCACGACGGCCAGCGCGCCGTCGCGGGCCAGACTACCGCGGGGCGGACCCAGCCGTGGCGGACCCGTGGGCCCAGAGAGAAGGGCACCTCGAACCTCGAAGCCTCGAAGTCCGCACCTCGAAATGCTCGCAAAAACCTTCGCACCTCGCAGTTCGAGACCTGCGCCGCGGGGCCTCTCCTGGGGTGCGCTCTGACCAGGCTCCCGGGGCGCATCCAGCGGTGGCGACGAAGGCCTCGCAGGCGGCCCCACTTAAGGGGAAAACGGGCGAGGGGGTAAAGGCATGGGCACCTTCGGGGATCTTCTGACCCAGGTCAACCCAGACCCGGGTCAGCAGGAAAGCAAAAACTGCATTGCAGGAACAAAAAACTGCAACGCAGGGCTTCGCAAACCCGGGTCAGCCAATAGGCGCGGCCGCCTCGCGGCTCGCTAACCCGGGTCAGCCAGAGGGGCTCTACGCAGGATCTTTCAGGATCCAGCGCTCTGACTGACCCCCGTTTGCATTGACCCCCGTCTCAAGGCTCCCGACACCTTACCTTCTCTAATGCCCGGGCACTCCAGCGACGCCCAGCGCGCCATCGCGGGCCAGCCACCCGCGGGCGTACCGCCCACCAGCACCGGCCGGCGGCCCGCCGCCACGCCGTCGGCGCCCAGCGGGCCCCAGCGCACCGTCGGCAGGGCCCGCGGCGCGCCCGGCGCCGGCCGAGCGGCCAGCACTGCCGCCTGGCACAGGAACGAGGCATACCAAGATGCCTCCTCCTCCTTCTCCTCCTCCTCCTCCTCCTCCTCCTCCTTCCCCTCCTCCTCCTCCTCCTCCTCCTCCTCCTCCTCCTCACTCAGCGTATCATACTTCTGTTGCGCGCCTCTCCGTGTTAGCCGTTTTGGCCCTGGATGCTCGCAGGTCCCAGGCCGGCGACAACAGGTCGCTCCCGCAGGTAGTTCATCGGGCAAGGTTTGCATGCGTTGGCCTTGACACTGTGCTGGAAAACATCGGGGAACCAAAAACAACCTCGACGTGCATCTTCCGCACGTTCCGCGCGGCAGGTGCCGCGCTGCCGCGAGGCACTTTTTGCGCGGAGGGTGCGGAAGGTGCAGGTCCAGGGATGGACATCACCACCACGAGGGACCACCAGTGCGAGGAGCCAGAGAAGGGGCCCCCCTGGTGGTGCGGTCCCCCCGCTCGCTCGAGACATCCCCCATCCCCAGCTCGGGGAGCCATCGTGGACCTCCTCGCTGGAGGCTGGAGGTGCCCACCCCCCAGTGGTGGTGGTGGTGGTGGTGGTGGTGGTGGTGGTGGTGGTGGTGGTGGTGGTGGTGGTGGTGGTGATAGTGGTGGCAGTGGTGGCGGTGGTGGTGGTGGTGGTGGCGGCGGTGGTGGTGGTGGTGGTGGTGGTGGTGGTGGTGGTGGTGGTGGTGGTGGTGGTGGTGGTGGTGGTGGTGTCGCTTCTCCTTCCCCCGACTGAAAGAAAGTAAAGCACGGCACACCACGCAGGGTTTCGGGGGCCCGCTCGGCTACTCGCTCGAGTGACCCTGGGCAAGAGCGACGCGTGGTGCGCTGGCTGGGGGTGGCGCAGGTCGCCAAAGAAGCGCGCAATCAGCAACTACCGCGTCCCGCTCAGCGACCGGGCGGACCCCCAATGAGCGCGCACCAAACATGTCACTCCTGCGAAGGGTGACTCTGACGCGCAGTCGGCCCGCGCAGAGCGCCCTTCGATCGGCGCCGGACCCGACCGAGCCCCTCCGAGAACGTCGGAGGAGAGCGGCCCGCCTGCCAGGCTCCCAGGGGGGTGGGGCACCAGAAGCGCCGCCAGGGTTAGGTCGGGCATGCCCCCCCTACGGGCGGATTCGGGGCGAAGCATGAAGCGTAGTCCAGACATGCTCCGAAGCAGCCAAACGAAATACCCAGAACAAGTCGTCCCCTGGCTATCTGTTGACTATCTTTGGACATCCCTCCGGTAGGGGGGCAGGTCCGACCTAAACGCCAGGGGTGTGCCCTGGCGCCGACCCGAGAGCGGCGCGGACAGTCGAAAGCCCGAGCGCTGTTTTGCAACGCCCCCGAAGGGGCTGTGCTGGCCACCGGCGGGCCTCGGCCACCACAAATTGGGCCCCCCGACCAGTGCCCGAGGAACGTAGATCGGGGGGAACGAAAGGGGGGGATAGATCGAATGCTCAGCCCAAACATCTTGGACTTGAGAAGGAATGGTCGAATCTCTCACAACGTTCGAAACACCGAGCCCAGGTCACCACAAGCTGCATTCGGGCCCGATCGGCAAACTAGCTCCACCCTGCCGCGGAAGTCCTCTAGCACTGGTCGACCAAGAGCTCTACGAGGTACTAGCTCCACCCCGCCAGCAAAGGGTAGGGTAGAGAATCAGCCCACGTGGCTGATTTTCCCAGCGCCTCCCGGCGCCGGGAGGCGCCCATGTATCGAGGGATGGGCCCGGCGGTGGGGCCGAAGCCAGCTGCATGCAGCAGATTTCGTACCCCCCCTTTCCCTATATCCCCCCCCCTTTCCGAGTAGAGTTAGGTCCGAATTCGGTCCGAGTAGAATTAGGTCGGGAATGTCCTCCTAGAGGCCGATCTTCGACGAAAAATTCGCCGGCCCAACGGGCCAGAGGCGTGCTAAGATCTCCGGTAACTGGTTAACAATTTTCTAGTTCGCGCGCGCGGGGCGGCCCCTGGGGGTCCCCGGACGAAAAGTACCCCGACCAGGTCCCGGCCGGTCCCCGGCCGGGTCCCGGCCGGGTCCCGGCCGGGTCCCGGCCGGGTCCCCCCGAGCGCTCCATGAGCGCACCAACAGGGCTCCGAGACGTCCCCGAGAGCCCCAAGAAAGGCCAAGAGGCCCCCAAGAGGCCCCCAAGATGGTACACGAGGGGTCCGACATGCCACAAGATCGCTCCAAGACGCCCAAGATAGCCCCCAGACGCCCCAAGAGGCCTCCAAGAGCACTCCCAATAGGGCCCCCGGAGGCAAAAATCATTGTTTTTCCATAGGTTTTTGAGAGATTTTGGAGCTTCCACCTTTTCGGCTTCCCGACGCCCCAAGACGGCCCAAGAGGCCCCCAAGATCGCCCCAAGAGGGCCCAAGAGGCACCCAAGAGGGCCCCAAGATGGCCCAAGAGGGCTCGAAGACGGCCCAAGAAGCCTCCAAAACGGTCCAAGAGGGCCCCAAGAACGCCCCCAAAGGGGCCCCAGAGAGGGAACACGAAACAACATTTCGAGCCCTCGGCCCTAAGAAGCCCCTACGAGGCCCCTAAGAGGCCCCAAGAGGCCCCCACGGGGCCCTCAGGAGGCCCCCAAGAGTCCCCCAAGCGGCCCCAGGAGGCCCCCCAAATGCCCCCCCGAGCGCCCCAGGAGTCCCCCAAGCGGCCCCAGGAACCCCCAAAGCGCCGCATTGACACCAGGCCCTCGGGCAAACGGCAGACATGAGACTGTATGGGCCGGCGGAATGAGCGAAGCGATTAAATAAAGTAGAGTCAACAAATATTCAAGAATGCTAAAATAATACTCGAACAATCGTCCCCAGACCATTTTTATCAGATTTTTTCAATATTCCCCCTGTAGATGAGAGGGACAGGCCCGACTTAAGACAAACTAGGCCCCCGACAATTGCCCCAGGAACGTAGAGGAAGAACAAACTGCACAAACATCAACTCGTGGCGCTCCGCGCGGATTTCTTGGGTCCGCGCCGGAGCTCCCTCCCTGGCCGGAGGCGCCGCCGGGGGAGCCCCGGCGCGGATCCAAGAAATTCGCGCGGAGCGCCAGAAGTTTCTGTGTATTGCTCCTTTTCCTTCTTCGAAGCCATTACCCACGAATCGGCCCGAACACCAGGGCCCTCCTCCTCCTCCTCCTCCTCCTCCTCCTCCTCCTCCTCCTCCCCCCTCTCTCCCCCCTCCTCCTCCTCTCCCCTCCTCTTCCTCCTCCTCCTCCTCCTCCTCCCTCCTCCTCCTCCTCCTCCTCCTCCTCCTCCTCCTCCTCCTCCTCCTCCCTCCTCAGCCCCAAGTGGCCCTTCTCTCCGCGGTCTTGGCGGCATGCCTCCGTGCAGTCTTTTGCTCTGCTCCCCTCGGGCCGCCGCCGCCGCCGCCGCGGCCAGCGCGCCCCCCAGGGGCGCCAGCGCGGCCAGAGCACGCCCGCTGCCGGCGCTGGCCGAGACGGAGCCAGGACGAGGACAAAGTCGGATGAGGATACCGGGTGGCAAACGAGCCGACCTCGCTTTTCACCCCCCTCGCTTCCAAAAAATGCACCACACGATACCAGGCTACGGCCCGCACCAGTCAGGCGGCTTGACGAGGAGGCGCGTGGCGTGACTTGGCTTCGCCTGGGAGCGAAAGCGGGGTAGCTCGTTCACGCTCTGAGATCCATCGAGGAGGACGAGGACAAATCCCCTCATCCCTGTGGGCGCAGGTGGTCCAGGGAGCTTTCTCCTCCAACCGCTCCCTCTTCCCCTTCGGGGAGGGGCTTACCCCTCCCCCTGCCCCCTCCCCTGGACCTGCAGGGGGGGGGTCGCGGGTCGTTGGAGCGTCCAAGATGGCCAAGATGGCCCCAACAGGGCCTCCGAGAGCCCAAGATGACCTCCCAAGTCAGACAAGAATACATCGCTGATCTCTTGAATCTCTCAGACCCACTGGCTCTTGAAGATGCATCGGGCGCCGCGGCCTTCTCAGAGCGCTCCGGATCGCCCCGAGAGCGTTCCAGAACGCCCCTGAATGGATTCGTTTTTTTTTGTTTTTTTTTTGTTTTCTTTTGTTTTGTATATATATATATATATAGATATATATATGGAAACGGCATGGACATAAACTTCTAGCCTCCGCGCGGAATTCTTGGATCCGCGCTGGGCCTCGCTCCCCATCGCGGATCCAAGAATGCCGCGCGGAGCGACAGAAGTTCATGTGTATTGCGTCTCTAGGCCGCAGAAGCTCCACCCCCATTGAAAGTCACCCCGACGCGCGAAGCCGTTTCGTCAACGCAGCCACAGAAGGAATCGAACAAAGCAGGGCTGTGAGTAAACGCCCGGGGCCGTCTGTAGTAAACACCAATTGCCGGGTCCGGGTGGTTGTTCCTCCCTTGAGTTGTTTCTTCTTCCAGACTCATCCTTGTCCCATTGAGCAGGGACAGGCCGTCCCGACATTCCTATAGGCCTACCCCGACATGTTCTTAGAACCCCAAAATTGTCTAAGAGCAAGAACCAGATTCTCAGAACATAAAACGCACGACGTGTTAAAGCAAGACAGACGCAGCCAGAAATGTTCTGAAAACATCTCGCGCAGATCACAACCAGGTGCTTAGAACATTCTTTGGTCCCAGGCATGCGACGTCCTGATCTTTTAAGGACGGCGTCCCTGAAGTCCCGACCCTTTCCCTGGGACCGGTTTTTCATCCTGAGTCGTTTTTTGACGGCCCCGAGGCCCGGCGAGGGCCCCCTGAGGCCGAAACCTAGCAAAAGCCCGGCCCTGACTTCGTTAACGAAGCGATCATGTCTGGGGGGGGGCCTATGGGCGAGCCAGGACGCTTCGCCACTGCTTGATCCCAGTCCCGCCCGAAGCACGCCCGCCGCCGGCGCTGGCCGCGCCTGCGCGCGGCGTCGGCTCGCTCGCGGCGGCGGCCTCGGCCCTCGGCGGCGCCCGCCGCCCCGGCATGCGGCCCCGGGCGCGGCCGGCGGCGGCATCGGCGGGCCCACCGCTCGGGCTGAGACTGCCACGGCGAGGCGGCATGTGAGGATGAGGGTGGAAATCAAACCAAAACACCCCCGTGATAACCACCCAGACACGCGAAGTCGTTCAGCAAACGCGCCCAAAGAAGGAATCGAGCAGGGCAGGGCAGGGTAGAAGTTCACCCGTACAGTAAGGAGGCGCGATAAGGATGCAAGGCCCCTGGAAGCCCAGATCGACTTTTTCGAGCGAGGCGCGGCCAACGAGAGTGGCCAAGGATGCACCGAAGAGGCAAGGATGCAGGGGCACCCTTGGGAAGGTTGCACGTCCTTACTGTGCGGGATGACTGTAGACATCAAACAAAGACACCCCCAAAATCACCACCCAGACACGCGAAGTCGTTTAGTAAACGTGCCCAAAGAAGGAATCGAACAGGGCAGGGCTGTTCAGCAAACGCCCAGGGCCATGTAGTAAACGCCAATTGTCCGTTCTGGGTGTTTTTTCCTCCTTTGAGGGGGGGCCAGAGATCCGACGATCCAGCGAAAGCTGGAGCGGCGGGATTTGTCAATTTTGGGCCTCTGGGGGCCCTCGCCGTGTCTCGGGAGCGTAAAAAAACGACTCGGGATGAAAAACCGGCCCCGGGGAAGTGGTCTGGACCTCCGGGACCCACGCATCGAAACAAGTGGAGCAGCCAGATATCTGGTCACGGCGAGGCGGAATATGAGGATGAGTGGGAGGGGGAGGTGAACAGTAGGTACGCTGCAGGCTTTGCACCTGGAGTCCGCCCAACCCCACAAGCAAGGGAAGAGTGAACGGTGGAGCTTCCCAGAGGCCCCGAAGGGGCTCCCAGGTGGCTCCCAGGAGGCTCAAGTGAACTGTCCCCAGAGGCCCCCCAGAGGCCCGAGAGCACTCCGAAGAGACCCCAAGAGGCATCCCTGAGGACTCTGACCCAAGTAGGGCGTCGTCGTCGCCGCCGCCGTCGTCGTCCCCCTTCAGGGTCGGCGGCACAGGCCACCAGGCCTTCGCAAGATGATGAGCGGGAGGAGGAGACGAGCACTGAGCGGTGGAGGAACATGTGAAGACGAATCCGCTCCAGAAGCAACGCGTCTGTGGGTTCGTTCTAGATTTGTGGAGCAGCGTACTACACACCTACCTCTACGTAGACGAAACTCACCGTGACGCCAGCTCCGGGCGTGAGGCATTCGCCGCAACACTTTTGCGTGTTCTGCGCCGGTGTGCCAAATGTTAAAATTAAGCTCGAATCTGCTCTTCTCTTGAATGTCTGATCATCTTCATTTCGTTGTCGCCCGAGGCGCGGCTGCAGGAATTGTTGCCGCAGTCGCTGTCGCCGTAAGAAATGCCATGGTGGCCTTCGTTGTGGTCCACCTCTTGGTTCAGGTCGTGGTCGTCGCCATGGGCAGAATCATAGGCGGAGTGCTGCCCTCCGCCGTGAATCTTATTCAGCGTTTTATACGAGACACTGCCCGCGTGCGATAGGCTGCTGGCACATGCCAAGCGCCTGGCAACGCGGACCTCCCTCTTGTGCATGCTTTGTGCCCGTCTGCCTGACTGACTTTTGAATCACCTAGTTAGTGTTTGTGTGCAGAGCAGTCTCCAGCGGCGCACCTCACAAGCCGTGAAGGTATCCATATCCACGCCCTCGCGGTCTGGACTCCGGGGCGCGATCCCATGGACACGCGATTGTGAGGCTACTTTCCGCGCGGGGGCGTCCGAGAAAAAGTGCCCCGTATCCATAATTACTTACTTAGGGTCGCGGCCCCAGGGCCCCGCCCGCGAGGCCGTGGATATGGACGTGTTTCCTCCCCGTCAGCGCCTGCAGGGAGGACACCCTCGGGACTGGGGCGAGATGGGGGGGGACCAGCGCGATCACAGGTAGAAGAAGGAACAACGGTAGAAACATAAGCTTCTGGCGCTCCGCACAGGTTTCTTGAATCTGCGCTGGGAGGCCCCCCCCCCTGGCGCGCGGAGCGCGCCCGGGGCGGCGCCGGGGGCGCCGCGAGGGGGCTCCAGCGCAGATCGGAGAAACCCGCACGGAGCGCCACAAGTTTGTGTTCATGGCGTTTCTTCTTCTTCCTCTTATCATGATTGTTATTAGTTGTTCTTCTTATTACTCTCATTATTCCCCTTCTGCTTCGTCATCTTCGTGTTATTATCACTATACTATTATTACTATTATTAGTAGTAGTATTCTCATTGTTAGTGTTATTATTACGAAGATTATAAGTATGACTATTATCCTTATCATTGTTACGTTTCTCCTTCGTATTGTCATTATTATTCTTTCTCTTCGAACAGTGAGCATCTTCCGTTGCCGCTCTGGGCCGCTGTGGCGCGCGAGGCGCCGCCGCCACGGAGCCCCGTGCCGCGGGGGGGGGGCCGGGGCGAACGGGGAGAGCGTGCCATGCCGCGCGCGGCCGGCCCCTCCCCTGCGCCGCGGGCACGTGGCCCCGCCCCCTCCTCCTGTTCCTCCTCCTGCTGCTCCTGCTGCTGCTCCTGCTGCTGCTGCTCCTCCTCCTCCTCCTCCTCCTCCTCCTCCTCCTCCCCTTTCAGCTCCTGTCCCCAACCGTCCTCCTCCTCCTCCTGCTCCGGCTCCTCCTCCGGCTCCTCCTCCTCCTCCTCCCTCGTCCCTCCTCCCTCCCCCCCCCCCCTCACTGGAAGAAGGCCCGAGACAGGGCCACGAAGACCTCCCAGGGGAGAGGCCAGGAGGTGGTGGGGTGGGAGCGGAGGACCCAGACCACCTCGGGCCATGGAAAAATCACGACTGGAGGTTTTTAGCTATTTTCGGCCTCTGGGGGCCCCAGGGCCTCGGGACCGTCACAAAACGACTCAGGATGAAAAGCCGGTACTGGGGAGTGGGTCAGGACTTCTGGGGGTCGCGTCATGGAAAAATCATGACGTCGGGGGTCTGGGGAAGGGGATGGCAGCGGCGTCGCCTGCAGGTGGGGGGGGAGGAGGGAGGGATGGTCTAGACTCCAGCGGGATTGGAGGAGCCCGACGCTGGGATGCGCACCAAGAGACCGAAGACACCCATGGCTGGATTCACGCTTGGAACGTCCGGGGTCTAAGCGCCAGACACACGCGCGCGGAAGCCCGCCGGCCTTCGCGGGCGTGAGGAGGGCAGAGCGCTGTACAAGCATCATCTTGCCACATGTGCATTCAGCTCTCGCCCAGGCTTGCCGCATCACATGTGTCCAGCCTGCTGGTTCAAATCCACCTGGGAAACACGTTTTCCTGGACCTCAGGGGGGCGGAGGAGGAGGAGGAGGAGGAGGAAGAGGAGGAGGAGAAGGAGGAGGAGGAGAAGTAGGAGGAGGGGGACGAGGAGGAGGGGGAGGAGGAGGAGGAGGAGGAGGAGGAGGAGGAGGACCAGCAGCAGCAGGAGCAGCAGGAGCAGCAGGAGCAGGAGGAGGAGGAGGAGAGGACGAAGAGGAGAAGGAGGAGGACCAGTTGAAACCCAAGAGTCATAGGTCCTACAACGGCTCATTTCCATTAAGGGAACTGCCTCGTTGGAAGGAAGACAACAGTTAGCAGATCCTGGAGCGTGCCAAAACATTGCTCTCTGGATTTTAACGCCACGTATCAACCTGACTGCTGCGTCTTGACGTTCTTGAACCGCGTCAGAACGCCATTTTCGGGACTTCAACACAGCGAATCAACATAACTGTTGCGCCCGCATAATCCTGAATCCGTTCGAAACACCATTTCTGGAGCGCTGATCATGGAAATCCGTGAAACTCTTGCAACTATATAAGTATATATGTATACTTATATATATATAACGAATGTGCGCGGCGCTGAAGCGAGAGCCACATGTTGAAAATGGACCGCCCTCAATTCGTGAAACCCGTGCAAAGTTTTAGACCTAATGTGCGCGGCGCTAAGGCGAGAACCACATGTTGAAAACGACCCGCCTTCAATCAGTGAACCTTTTGCAAATTTTGAAAACGAATGCGCGCGACGCTTAGGCGAAAACCACATTTTGAAAACCACCCGCCCTCAATCCGTGAAGCTCTCGCAAATGTTAAAAACGAATGCGCGCGGCGCTAAGGCGAGAGCCACATTTTGAAAACCACCCGCCCTCAATCCGTGAAGCTCTCGCACATGGTAAAAACGAGTATGCGCGGCGCTGAAGAGAGAGCCGCATTTTGAAACGACCCGCCCTCCATATTTGAAACTGCTCTCAGTGTTGAAGCTTCAGAGTCATACATGGTGAGGAAGTCTCATTCAAAACGCCGGGCCCACCGTAAAAGCTTGCCTCGGGGTGCGACAGGGAGGGATTATCTATAAGGATAGGGGATGGAGGAGGAGGAGGAGGAGGAGGGGGAGGAGGAGGAGGAGAGGGCAGGAGGAGGAGAGGGGATGATGATGAGGAGGAGGAGGCGGAGGAGGAGGAGGAGGAGGAGAGGGCAGGAGGAGGAGGAGGAGGAGGAGGAGGAGGAGGAGGAGGAGGAGAAGGAGGAGGAGGAGGAGGGGTGGATATGGATTTATTCGGACCCTAGTGCTCAATTTGCCGCCCTCTGGAGCCCCTGGGAGATCGGTTCTCCCCTGGCGATGGATATGTATACTACCGAGAAAGCCTTGCAAAGGAAGGTGTGTGGGACCGGGGAACTATCGCTGTTTAGAGCTTGCAGGGCTGGCGGTACCTTCAGGCCCGTGAATGGACAGCTTTTCATTGTAGATTCAACCAAAATCCGGGAGCTCCCCTGGCGATGAACATGTACGACCAAAAGCCTTGCATAGAGGGGTGGTCGTACCGGGGAGCTATCGTTGTTTAGGGTTTCCAGGGCTGGCGGTACATTCAAGCCGGTGTCATAAGGATGCGCGATCAGGATGCAAGCGCCTTGGACGCTCATGTCGAGGCTTCTCGAGCGGGGCGCGGCCGACGAGAGTGGCCAAGGCTGGACCGGGGAGGCAAGGATGCAAGGGTACCCTTGGGAGAGTTGCCCATCCTCACTGTGCCGGTTGACCGTATCGTTGTCTAGGGTCTACAGGGCTGGCGGGGTACCTTCAGGCCCGTGAGTGGGCAGCTCTTCGCTGTAGTTCTGGGCAGAGCCCGGGAGGTCCGCAAGAGCAGCAGTACCGATCCTCAAGCGCCCAACGGATGACTGCATCGACGGAGCGCGAAGATGGGAGGGCTCAGCAGAAGGAGGGGATGAGGACCGAGGCGAGGGCGGAACGCCAAGGAAGCTCGTGCAGCGCAGGTGCAAGAACGCTGTGCTACCACGGGCCGCAATCCAAACCCCATCCTCAATCGGCGCTGCTTCGTCCACCTTGCACTCCCCGTCCAACTTCTCCGCCTCAATCCTTCCCGTGCCTTCCGCTGTCCCGTTCCTCTTCCTTCTCGTACTGCTGATCTTCCTCGTCCTCACCCACCTCAAAATCAGTCACCTACTGCGGGCGGGTCCAGCAGTGGCGGCGAGGGTAACCCAGGAGGCCCAGGAAGGGCGAACGACGTCAACCTCCTTCCCTCTCCTCCTCCTCCTCCTCCTCCTCCTCCTCCTCCTCCTCATCCTCCTCCTCCTCCTCCTCCTCCTCATTCCTTCTCCTCCATCCTTACTCCTCAGTCCTACTCTCCGATGCTTCGTCCTCCCATTCTTCCTCCAACCTCCTGGCCCCTCACCCATCATTCCTCACTACGTCCTCATGTATCGCTCGTTGCTTCTTCCCCACTCCAAATTCACGTTCCTTCACCCCGCGCTCTCCAAGCACCACTCCTCATCACTCCTCACCACTCGTCATAGCTCCTCATCGCTCGTCATTCTTCACTCCTGCGCCTGCTCCTGCTCCTGGTCCTGCTCCTCCTCTCCTCCTCTCCTCCTCCTCACCCTCCTCCACCTCCTCCTCCTCCTCCTCCTCCTCACTCCTCTTCACTCCTCCTCTTCACACCTCGCTTTTGGCTCCTCATCGTCATCAATCCATCCCTGCCCCAAATGAGGCCTCCAGACAACCTTCTGACCAAGATCTGAAGAAGAGTTCACGTGACGACGAGGGCAGCCCAGGAGAGCGAACACTATTGTGAGAGAGCGTTGAAATCCTTGTCTTCCCTCATCCCTTCCCGGTCTCTCCGTTTCTCTTCCACCTCCTCCCCGTCCTTCGTCCACATTTCTCCTACAGCTTCCCCAGCCCTCCTTCTCCCCCCAAGCTCATCCTCATCCTCTCCTCCTCTTCCTCTTCTCCTCCTCCTCCTCCTCCTCCTCCTGCTCCTCTCTCTCCGTTTCCCTTCCCGTCCATGTTTTCCTCCTCCTCCTCCTCCTCCTCCTCCGCCTCCTCCTCCTCCCTCTCCTCCTCCGCCTTCTCCTCCTCTTCCTCCTCCTCGCCCCTAGGCTAGATGACTAGATCAAGTGGCCTCAGCTCAACTTCCTCCTCCTCCTCCTCCTCCTCCTCCTCCGCCCCCTCCCCCTCTTCTGCTAACACCAGCGGCTCTGCGAGGCCCTCCCGGCGCCATCCCCCCCTGCACGGCGCACCGGCTTGGGACTCCTCGCAGCCCTCGTCCACCGTGGACAGCTCGCCGGGCGCCCGAGGTGGCTCTCCCGCTCTCCCTGCTTCTTCTACGGTCGGACTCGATTGGACAGGGCACGCGAGAGGACACGAGACCCTTCCGAGGGCCACATTGCCCCAGGAATGTAGGAAGTATGGGTCGCGAGGCACAGGACACAAGGGTGCCCTTGATTTGGCAGGGTCGACCTACTCATGTGGGCCGACTGTGCTGCTCCGCCCCCTCCCCCTCCTCCTTTTGCTGCTGCTCCTCCTCCCCCCTTCCCTCTCTTCCGCCCTCTCTCCCTCGCCCCCCATCGAGGAGAAGGAAGAGGGAGGAGATCTCCCTCTCCCAACCTTCTTACGCCTTCCCTCCCTCGCCCCCCAATCAAGGGGAAGGAAAGGGAGGAGAACTCCACCTCCCCATCGGAACGCATTCTAAGGGTTGGAAACGGGGGTCCACAGGAGGTCATGCCTTTTCCACTCCGCGTCCCCGTCGCCCTTGTTCATGGACTTCCTATATATCATTACATCGCTGTTCCTCCCTCGTCGCCGGGCGGCGACGGTTTGGTTCTACATTAAAGAAGCGCCCTGGGCGTGTTTGTTTACCGCTTTGCACTTTGGGCGTTTGACAAACTAAAAGCGCTAGAAACGCTACGATGGTTTATCGTTGTGTTACTGCGTGTGTGTAGCGTTTTCAGGCCCGTCGCTGTGGATATTCATGTGCGTTGGTGGTTGTTACTTTCTTGTCAAAAGCTGTTCCTTGTCTTCACTGCCGTCTTCGCTCCTGCTCTCCCGCTCCTGTCGCATCCTAAGCCAAACAGAAACACACAAGCGGGTCGTAGATCGGGCACAACCAAAACAAACATCACAAGAGCCGGTCACACCAAAACAAGTTGTTCAGAAGCAAAGAACGCCAAAACTGGAAGACCGAGAGCAATTCGGGCCAGAAGAATATAAGCCACCCATGCTTCCGCAGATCTGACCGCCCGCCGACTGCGGACACACAGGTGGCGTAGAGGAGATAACAAAGGGGAGGCGCGGGAAAAGGCAGGACTTGGACGAAGAGAAAAGGGTAGGCAGGAACGTAATTGGAGGGCGGGTGCTTAGATGACGGGACAGCGGCGACCACTCACTTAAGGGCACGAAGACACGAACGAGACGGAAGAGAAACACACTGCATGTATGAACAACGTCGCATCACGGCAAAGCATCTACTGCCACCTTTGCGCGCCCACGCATCCGCGATGGCATGGGGTCCGACCTTAGATCAAGCTTGACACATATATATGTATATATATATATATATATATATGTCACGTCGGCACAATGGCACCACGCCCGACAACACCATATCATGCAGCCCGCGAACTGAAGAGAACAGACCGCGCCAAGCAAGGCCAGACGACGTTATATAACTCACACAAGAAACGAACGATACACTCCCTGATGGGACGGTGGGACACGCTGAGCATTTAGAACATCACCAACAGCCTCGTCTCCCCACACGCTCGCCGTGTTATCACTGCTCCGCCTGCTCAGTGGCTTCGTCCGCCCCTGCCCTGCCCACTCTCTCGCTAACCATACTGACGAGTGCATGCGACTCAAAGAAAAAAATATGGCAGCCTTGCCGAAGCTCGTCTGAAGGCCTGCTCGCATGGCCCCCTCCGCTCACGATGAGTAGAGAACGTTGCACGTATCACACGTTTGAAACAACAAGCCTGCGCAACACGGTGGTGGACTGGGGGTATGGGAGATCAGAGGAGAAGACACGTAACCCTGACCTCATTCTCGGCACGCCCATGACTTTGACAGTTCGCACGATAGGTCCCCGAACAATGCTTGCACTGAAAACTTCCCATCTATGCGCTAGAATTGCTGTCCTCGCGCTCTTTCTGGTGCCCACGTAGCTTCCTCTAAATTCCTATATGTAGCTGGCGCGCTCTCTGGTGACCGCTTGGGTTCCTATAGGTGACCAGTGAATTCACCTGTGGCCGCTCGGGTTCCGATGAATTCCTAATCATGGGCGGTTGCACTTCGATGGTCGCTTGGGCTCCCAATGGTTCAGCAGGCGAGGCTAAGTCCAGACTGCGTAAGGGAGACTGAGCACTCCGTATGGACTTTCCCCGTATGGACTTTGCATTTTATCAAGGAAGGCTAAGTCCAGACGGAGTAAGCCCAGACGGAGGCCGAGCATTCCGTATGGAATTCCTCCGTATGGACTCATGCTTCTCCTGAATTCATACAGGCAGCTGGCGCACTGCGCACCACCGCTCCTGTGGTGGCTACCGCACGCTCGGGTGGCCGCGTGGGTTCCTGTGGGGTCCTACGCATCAGAGCGACCATACCTGCGACATCGTTGTGACGATGGGCGTCTGAAAGCCAACGCGCTACCGGTGGCGAGTTACTGGCCGACCACTGAGGATCGGGTGCTCGGCGGACAAACTGAAGGTTTGTGACGTCACGCCTTTCGACGATCTGTACTCCAGTGGGCAGTTCCCAGATGACACAGATGCTCTTCTTTCACGCCGCAATTGCACTGAGCTCCCAGGCAATTCTTCTCACCTGACTGCGCAAGCGACGTTGACTACCGAGGGCGTCGGCGCCTGGTTGCAAGGGGTTGGGCACCATCGTCTGGTGCTCGGAGGACTGCTGCAACTCGGACCGCGGGTGCGGGCAGTTCTTCACGTGCCACTCCGCACGACCACCCCCCAATACATGGCAGCATAGTGATGTGCTCATACCCCAGAAATCGATAAACAAAAAAACACATTAAATGGAACATTGCTTTAAAGACTTTTCCATTCATATATTCCATGGAAAAGGACACTTGCCATGTTGTTTTGTGCTTTGGCTTGGACACGTCCGAGACAAAACGAGGGCCGTCATCGGACCACCACACCGGAAAATTACTGGCCGAGCCCAGCCCGGGCCAAAGATCGGCTTGGCCAGGAGCGCTGAGGTGTCCCAAACGTCCTGCGGCACGAAGGAACGCCAGACGTCCGGCCGCTCCAATCCCACCAGCCCTCTGGGCGCAGGTGGTCTAGAGCAGTTCCTTTTCCAGCCTTCCTCCTGTCCCTGCTCGGGAGGTTTACCTCCCCCCCCACCCTCCCTGGGTCTGGACGGGCTCTCCCCCGCGAGGGGTTAGAGCGTCCAAGATGGCGCAAAATAGCTTCAAGAGGGCTTTAGCTAGGCCAATATGGCCTCCAAGATCGCCCAAGATACCTCAAGATGGCTCAAAATGGCCTCCAACACGCATCCGAGAGGCCTCAAGACAGCCCCAAGACGGTTTCAAGTGCCCTCTGAGCCCGCCAAGGACCCTCCCAAGATGCGTGGGCCCCGGAGGTCCAGACCACTTCCCCGAGGCTGGCTTTTCATCCTGAGTCGTCTTTGTTCACGCTCCCGAGGCCCAGCGAGGGTCCCCAGAGGCCGAAAGCTGCCAATATCCCGCCGCTCCAATTCTTGTTGGAACCTCGGATATGAGGGGAAACGTGTCTTGAGCGAGAGACGGGTCCTGGTTCCCAGGACTCTCCCCGGGATCAGCTCGTCATCCCGAGCCGTTCATTTTTGCATCCTCCCTGGGATCGTGGAGGGCCTGGGCACAGCCCGAACCTGGACAGAAAAGCCGCCGGCACCCCGGTCCCTCAGGACCCGGCTCCTCTCCAGGACGAGCCCTCCGCCGTGTAGAGGCGCTGCGGAGAAATCGGGCGCGTGCGCCAGCCGACGTCGCGCCCAAGCACCATGCCCGGGCCGGAGCACGCCCCAGCCCCCTGTGCTTAGGACAATTCCATGGCTTTAGAAGCATTCATGTACGAGAGTGAAGGAAGAACCCAGACCATGACGCGACCCCCAGAGATCCCGACCCATTCCCCAGGACCGGCTCTTCATCCTGAGTCGTTTTTTGACGGTCCCGAGTCCCGGCGAGGGCCCCCGGAGGCCGAAAATAGCAAAAAACCTCCCGTCGTGATTTTTTCATGACCCGAGGGGGTCTGGGAAGCTAGCCTAGTGCTCGAGATGATTGTGCCCATAATGACACAGGACTCTGCAATACTTCCTTGTGCATGGCTCCTCTCGCAGAGCGCGCTCCGCTCCCGCCCCCCGCCGCCACCGCCGGCACATCCACCGAGCAGGGGGGGCGACCCTGAGGGGGGGCACGGGTTCGATGCGCTGGCGCACCTAGCTGCCGCAGACGGATGCCCCCCCGCAGGCCCCACCCGTCGGCAACGATCGGGAGCTGCCTGCGGCTGGGGGGCATCTGTGTTGGGCGGTCCGCGCACGCACGCACGCACGCACGCACGCACGCACGCACGCACGCACGCACGCACGCACGCACGCACGCACGCACGCACGCACGCACGCACGCACACACACACCACACACACACACACACCACCACACACACACGCACACGCACACGCACACGCACACGCACACGCACACGCACACGCACACGCACACGCACCACAGAGACACAGAGACACAGAGAGACACAGAGACACAGAGACACAGAGACACAGAGACACAGAGACACAGAGACACAGAGACACAGAGACACAGAGACACAGAGACACAGAGACACAGAGACACAGAGACACAGAGACACAGAGACACAGAGACACAGAGACACAGAGACACAGAGACACAGAGACACAGAGACACAGAGACACAGAGACACAGAGACACAGAGACACAGAGACACAGAGACACAGAGACACAGAGACACAGAGACACAGAGACACAGAGACACAGAGACACAGAGACACAGAGACACAGAGACACAGAGACACAGAGACACAGAGACACAGAGACACAGAGACACAGAGACACAGAGACACAGAGACACAGAGACACAGAGACACAGAGACACAGAGACACAGAGACACAGAGACACAGAGACACAGAGACACACACACACACACACACGGCCCCCCCCCTTTTCGGGCTGGGCGAAAGGGGGGGATAGCAAAGGGAGGGGGGGTGAGAATCAGCCACGTAGCTGATTTTCCCAGCGCCTCCCAGCGCCGGAAGCGGCCATGTATCGAGGAATGGGCACCTCGGTGGGGCCGAAACCAGCTGCATGCAGCAGATTTCGTAACCCCCCCTTTCCCTATCCCCACCCTTCGTCTGGCCCGACCTTTGCGGGATCCTGGCGCATGGAATCGCCGCGGACGCCCGGAGCATGAGCAGCCGCACGCTGGCCCTCAGAGAGCTGCCCGGGAAAGCTGTTCGCACAACGCGGGGACGGTGGGGCCCTGGCACGCCCCCGGCCTCCGCGGCGCAGCCCGCCCGCCCAGCTCTCGAGGGCGCGTGGCCCCCCTCGGGGGCCAGGTGGCTCAACGGTAGCTGTAGGGGCCCGCCGGGGAGCCCCGCGGCGGTCCCGAGGGCGGGTCTCTGGGAAGCGGGGGCGGAGGGGGGGAGGCGGCTCCTCGTCCTCGGCGCGTCCGTCATCGTCGCTCCTCTCCTCCTCCTGCGAGTCCTCCTCCTCCTCCTCCTTCTCCTCCTCCTCCTCCTCCTCCTCCCTCGTACTCCTCTTACTCCCCTTCCTCCTCCTCCTCCTCCTCCTCCTCCTCCTCCTCCTCCTCCTCCTCCTCCTCCTCGTGCTCCTGAAGACGATGATCCTCCTCCTCCTCCTCCTCCTCTCCTGCCTCCGCTCCTCGTCCTCCTCCTCCTCCTCCCCAAATCTTACCTCCTCCCGTCTGGTTGGAGCCGAGGCCGCGGCAGCCGCAGGGCCCGTCGGGCAGCGGGGGCGCGGCGGGGCAGGGATGCGGGGAGGGAGGCCGCGCGGCGGCGGGGGGGGGGCGCGCTCCGCCTCCCCGCGCTGCCCCCGCTCCCTCGCCCTCTCCAGGGTCAGGGGGCCCTCCTCCGCCTCCCCTCCCTCCTGCACCCTCCTCCTCCCCATGGCTCTCCTCGCCCTCCTGAGCCTCCGCTCCCTCCCTCCCTCGCTCTTCCATGGCCCACCTCTCCCCCTCCCTCGCTCCCTCCCTCCCTCCATCCCCCTCCCTCCCTCCCTCGCTCTCCCTCCTCCCCTCCACCCTCTCCTCTCCCTCCTCCTCCCCATGGCTCCTCCTCTCCCTCCTCTCCTCTCCTCTCCCCCCCCCCATGACGCCCGTCATGCCCCAAAGCATTGTTTTTGCCGGCGCGGGTCCTGACCAGTGAGCTGCTGCAGCGTCGCAGTGCAGGCCGGGCGGCGCAAGATGGGCACGGGCGCGCAACGGGCGGCGACGTGGCGACTCCTCCGCACACCCGCAGCGCACGAGGAGGCAACGACCCAGCAACGAGGCGGAAGCCGGGCGACAACTGGCCAGAAGGTGGCGACTCCTCGAGCCACCCCCACAGGCGGCACCGGCGCGGCACCGGGCAGCAACGCAGCAACAAGCCGACGACGCCGCGGGACACCCGTCCAAGTCATCAGGAGCGCAAGTAAGGGACCCGAAGCCTGCAAGCGCTGTTTAGGGAATGAACTGCTCTCCCCTGTGGCCTGAGACCGAGACTTCCTGACCGCTCATGATCCTGAACCTTCGTGTTGGCAGCAGCTTGACGGATGGAGGGAGTCGTTTTCGAAGTACGGCCCTGGCCAAAGTGCAGCACTTGCGCTGATGGAGGGGATGTGTGTTTGTCCACATATGGCTAGCGCTTCAGCGCCGCGCCCTTTCCACTGTAACGTTTGCAGCTGCTTCAATCCTGTCGGTGGTGGTTTTCAGAATGTGGCTCTCGCCTGAGCGCCGCGCACATTCGCCTTAAACGTTTGCAGCAGCTTCACGGATGGAGGGGTGTCATGTCCAAACTGGTGCTTTTGCTTTGATGCCGCTCAGATTCGTGCTGTCTTGAGCAAGCCGCACGAGCTGCATGGATGGAGATAGCGGCGCCACTCCCTTTTTCGAAATGGGGCTCGCGCATCAGCGCCACGCGCACGTGCTCTTTGTATACACCGTTGAACACGATGGGGGACTGCTCGCCTGCAGAATGAAACTGCCGCATGAGGCCCCGCTCAGTTTGAAGACCGGACACCTCAACGCACCTAGCGCTGCGCGGATCCATGGCGGCTCTTTTCTTCAGGCCCGAACTGCCGCTTGAGACTTCCTCGGAAGGGGGGGGCGGTCCTTTTTCGAAAAGAAATATCGCTGGGCACCTCGTTGAACTGTATGACCATTGTTCTCCCGTCCCTGGCTACGCGCCAGACACATGCACGGTATTTCCTTTTGGAAGATGGGCTGTAGCCAAGACGACAGGCCCGACTCTGCTAGTCATTCGAGGGGGCGTTTCTCGTAGTGCAGAGGAGGACTCGCCGGGGCGTCTGAGGGGGGGACTTGGGGCGGGGTGGTGTATTGCAGCATGGCGTATGTTGTTGTGGTTTACGCTGGCGCTCCCCTCCTCCTCCTCGCAATGCGTTCGTGTTCGGCGTACTCCATCTTCGGCTATCCCCCGTCCTTCCTCCCTCGTCAATCCCACTCCACCGCCTCCATCATCCCATGCGCCTTCACCCGCCAACTCCTCTGGCCACCCCTTCCTCTCTCCCCTCTCCTCGACTCTCTTCCCCCATTCCCTTCTCTCCCTCTCTCTCTCTCTCTCTCTCTCTCTCTCGCCACCCCAGATTCCTCAATCCATGCGGATCCCATGCCACATGCCCCATACCCCAAACCCCATACCCCTCCCCTCCCCGACATCTCTCCAGCGTTTTCCTTCCCTTCCCTCTCTTCTCACACTCAAACCCCTCCATTCCCCCCCCTTCCCCTTTCACATTAGCGATCGGAGGAACGGATTGCACAGACGTTGCGTACATTGGGAGGAGTGCGCAGGGGGGGAAGAAAAGCATGAGAATGAGTAGCTGCAGCAAGAAGCACGAAGGCTGGGAACACGAGGAGGACTCGGGGATGAGCGGCGCTGAGCGGGGACAGGAGAGCACACACACACACACATATATATATATATATATATATATATATATATATATATAGACATGGACATCTGGAAGGAAGATGTGCCGAGGCGCCGGCCAGCTCGGGCGCCGGCGGCATGGATGGCATGACCTGGCCGGGCGCAGCTGCGGAAACAGGGGAAGCGCGATGCCCACCTTCTCCTCCTCCTCCTCCTCCTCCTCCTCCTCCTCCTCCTCCTCCTCCTCCTCCTCCATGTCTCTCTCCTCCTCCTCCTCATCCTCCTCCTCCTTCCCCTCCCCCTCCTCCTCCTCCTCCTACCTCCTCCTACCTCTTCCTTCTCCTCCTACCTTCTCCTCCTCCTCCTCCTCCTCCACCTCCTCCTCGTCCTCCTCCTCCTCCTCCTCCTCCTTGTCGTCCTCCTCCCTCCTCCTCCTCCTCGTCCTCCTCCTCCGCCTGCGAGTCCTCCTCCTCCTCCTCCTCCTCCTCGTCCTCCTCCCTCCTCCTCCTCCTCCTCCTCCTCCACCTCCTCCTCCTCCCCCTCCTCCTCCCCTCCTCCTCCTCCTCCTCCTCCTCCTAGCTCCTCCCTCCTCCTCCTCCTCCTCCTCCTCCTCCTCCTCCTCCTCCTCCTCCTCCTCCTCCTCCTACCGCCTCCTCCCCCTCCCCCTCCCCCTCCTCCTCCTCCTCCTCCTCCTCCTCCTCCTCCTCCTCCTCCTCCTCCTCCTCCTCCTCCTCCTCCTCCTCCTCCCCCTCCTCCTCCCCCTCCTCCTCCTCCTCCTCCCTCCTCCTCCTCCTCCTCCTCCTCCTCCTCCTCCTCCTCCTCCTCCTCCTCCTCCTCCTCCTCCTCCTCCTCTCCCCGTCCTCGCCCCGCGCGTGGGGCCTGGGCGGAGAGAGCTCTCACGTCGCCCAGCCTGCTCGGGCGAGCGGTGGTGGAGGGTGACCTGCACTGGGGGGGCAGAGGGGGCCTCATATACAGTCAACCAGGAGTAAGGATGCGCGATAAGGACGCAAGGGCCTTGGACGCCCATCTCGAAGCTTTTCGAGCTGGGCGCGGCCAACAAAAGTGGCCGAGGATGGACCGAGGAGGTAAGGATGCAAGGGGGAAGGTTGCCCATCCTTACTATGCGAGTAGACTGTACATTTGGGGGGGAAGAGGGGGCCTCACATAGGGGAGCAAGCAGCGACGTCGACATAAAAAAACTCGGAGGTCCGCGCGGATTTCTCGGCTCGGCGCTGGGGCCCCCCTGGCGGCGCCTCCCGCGCCGCCCCTGGACCTCCGCATTTGTTGATCTTTGTGTCGTTGTTCGTTCCCCTATCATGGGCCCCTGCTGGCCCAAAAGGGAGCCCCCATAGGGGCCCCACTGCGGGCCCTCTGCGTCACCCCTCGCTCGGGTCGGCCCTGTTACCCCCGTGCCGCGCGCCCGATCTACGGCATCCCCAGAAACAGCCGGGATCCGAAGGGTGGCCACTACGGCCGTCGTCCAACAGGCGGGGGGGGGGCGGGAGGGAAGACTGGGGCGGGAGCGGGGAGGGGGGAGTGAAAGCGCGAGGGGGTGCGGAGCGAGGAGAAGGGAGAAGACGAAGAGGATGCGGAGGACGCCAGGCAGGAGCAGGAGGGGAACCACAAAATGGAGGAGAGGGCATACGTCGGCGGTGGACAAACCTCCCTTTAGAAAACCACCTTTTGGTGAAAACGGCCTAGGAACCCGCAAACATGACGGCCGAGACGCCCTCTCGCGAACCGAAAACGGCCAATTCGCTGATCGACGTGCCAGCGTAGGAGGTCGATCAACCTCCAAATAAGAGGATGATGGCGGCGAGGCCTCGAGCGCGGCGGGGCTTGGAACAGATGTCTAGAATCATGATGCCAATGACGATGCTGATGATGATGATGCTGATGATGATGCTGATGATGCCGACGACGATGTTGATTATGATGATGGTGGTGATGAGGATGATGGTGATGGTGATGGTGATGGTGGTGGTGATGATAACGATGATGATGATGCTGATGATGATGGCGAAGGCGAGGAAGATGATCTGGAACATGATGGTGATGACAATGGCGATGCTGCTGCTTCTGATGATGATGATGAGTACGGTGGTGATGATGACGACGCTGGCGACGGCGACGACGACGACGATGGTGACTGCGATGATGATCGGCGATGGCGATACTGCTCCTGCAGATGATAAAAAGGTGATGACGACGAGGATGCTACGGGCTCCCCCCCGTGGCAGCCCTGCCGGGTCTCGCTCAGCGGGCGGCGAGCGCTGGCACGCGGCCACAACCTCGTCCTTTTCCACGTTCTCTTCTTCTTCCTCCCCCTCGGCTTCTTCTTCCTCCTCCTCCTCCTCCTCCTCGCCCTCCTCCTCCTCGCCCTCCTCCTCCTCGTCCTCCTCCTCGCCCTCTTCCTCCTCGCCCTCCTCCTCCTCTTCTTCTTCCTCCTCCTCCTCCTCCTCCTCTTCGCCCTCTTCCTCCTCTTCGCCCTCCTCCTCGTCCTCCTCCTCCTACCTCCTCCTCCTCGCCCTCCTCCTCCTCCTCCTGCTCCTCCTCCTCCTCCTCCTCCTACTCCTCCTCATCCTATTACTCATCCATCTTCCCCCATCTTGAAGTGCGACGGCTTCTCCACCCCTGTGCTCCAGTGTATGCTCCCCTACGTCCTTGATCATGGGAACTTGTCTGGACATCTTGTCTGGATGGGCTGGCGGGGCTACTTTTTGCTTCGCGGGCTCGCGAAGCATGCCGACAGCCGGGCAAAGCTCGGGCTGGTGGGGATACTTGCTTGGTGCGCGGGCTCGCGAAGCAGGTTGAGCGAAGCAAGGGCGGGCCGCGCCGAAACAAAAGGGAACAACAGAACAGAGCAACGCCCGGCGCAGACACGGGCTCAGCGTCCAACAGGACGAAAGAGATGGCAGACCGGCACGATGACCATTACGAGGAGGGGGTCCGAATGCGCCACACTTGCCCAAGACGGCGGTGACCAGGAGAGAAAGGGAAACGGCACTGGTGGGGATGTTTTTTTGGTCGCGGCCGCGAACGAAGAGCGCAGGCGGCGAACACGGTGTCCAGGCCGACGGGCAAGCCTAATTAGCTACAAGACGCGCCGCTAGCCGGCCGGCCCACTCACAAAGCAGCCGCGGGGCTGCCATGTGCGGGAAGCTGACGGCAGGGGACATCCTGGGAACCTCGGGCACGTGCAATCTAACAAAATGTAGAGAAATTCGCTGCCTGCCGTGAGGCATAACCAACACAGCGACATGACGTGCACCGGGGCAGACGTGCCCGTCTTACTGGGTGGGGGCAGGCGCGAAGCCCGATGAGCGAGTCGCCACTGGGGCGCTTGGCCCCAGTCCGTCCCAACGACGTGTGCTGGCTAGGGGAGCTGAGCTGCCGAGGAACGTGGAACGACGCAACCTGCCGGAAGAGGGGGGATGAACCCGGGGTGCTGCTGCGGCTGCGAAAGGCTGAACCACTCCGGCGCGGTCACAGCACCTAAAAGTCCACCAGACAGTGCACGCCTGGTGGGGATACTTGTTTTTGATCTGCGGCTCCAAGGACGATTCCAAAGAGCGGGTCGTATCGAGCATGGGGCAGCGCGCAAGATAATTGCCAGCGGGCCAAAAGCCGACGCTGGAGTGCACAGGCGCCAGAGAGAGCGCGGGGGGGGGAAACACTTTTGACCGCGGCTCCAAGGACGAATCCAGAGAGCGGGCCGGAACAAATTGCCAGCGGGCCAAAGCCAACGCCGGAGAGCACCTGTGCCAGAGAAGGCGTAGCAAGCTTGGGGGGCCAAGCGAGATAATTACCAGCGGGCCAAGAGCCAACGCTGGGATGCAAGTGTGAAGCGAGATAATTACCAGCGGGCCAAAACCACCGCCGGGGGCACACGCAAGGGATATAGCGAAGAGGCCTGGCAGAGCCAGACGGCGAGCAGGAAGAACCAGCGGGCCAAAGGCCATCGCCGGAGTAAACCTGCGGGGGGGAAATGAACCGCACGCCGACGCCCTGCACACGGAGAAAGCGAAGCATGAACCAGGAACCCTCGCTCACGGACCAACGAAGGCTCATGGACAGCTGCACGTCACCAGTAACTTAGCACCACTGAACACGGACATCAGACGAAATGCAACGAGGGGGGCGTGGTCCGTCCCGCCTGGTGGGGATACGCGAAGCGTCAACCATGTTTGGACGGTCCAAGAGGCCCTGTCGAGGGCCCCAGGGAACCTGAAAATTGCCCAAACCCTCCGATAAAAAACCTTTCCTTCGGGACCCGTCTGCCTCTTAGGTCACGCAACTTCGCGCATCGCGCCCCCCGTGGATGACCCAGACGTCTGGAGGCCTCCCAGATTGGCTTCGAGCAAATGTGGCGGGAGGATCGTGCCGCATCGCCGATGTATTGGCGATGCATCGGTCACGTCTGCGTGGAGAACATGGGGATCCGCATCCAGCCGCCTCGCCGATGCATCGTCGATGCGGCGCGACCCTCCGATCCCACCTGAGCGACGAGCAGAAACCGGTTTTGAGCGAGATGACGTAGCGACCAGACGCGGGTGGCTTGCTCAGGCCACCAGCGCAGAATGCTCCATTGGAGACGAGGGCACTTACGCGCGACCTCACGCGGGCAGCTTACGCGCCAATGTCGGCGCATACGGCCCCATCATTTGTGCGTCGCTGAGTGGCCACGTGCAGACGACGATCTTTAGGACGACGACGACGACAACCCTCCGCCCTTGAAGGGCGCGCGCGCGCAACGCCCGCGGGCGGCCGACCCCGTTGCCGACAGAGAACGGGCCCTGCTGCTGTCCGGGCAGCATGGTCTTCGGCCTGCCCAGGGGCTCGGGCGGCTGCTCGCCGGGCTGCCCGGGCAGCATGGTCCTCCCAGGCCGGACGAGTCCAGGGCGGAGGAGAAGGCGGCAGAGTAGGAGGACGGAGGGGAAGAGCCGGGGGGGAGAGGCACGGGAGGAGGGAGAAACGGAGGAGGAGGAGGAGGAGGAGGAGGAGGAGGAGGAGGGGCGAGCGTCACCGGAAGGGAGGTGCATCCTCACCCACCCGCCTCGCGCGCGCGCTCGCTTCGAGGCCTCTCAAGGACTCGGTGTCAACGTCCACGCGGTCATTGGTGTCAGTGAATGCGTCCGAAGGGCCCGGGACTACAGGCCCCCCCTGGACAACAGGTACCCCCACAGAACTACATCCACGCGTGCGTTGACACATGAACACGCGTTCCCCCCCTGACTGTACGTACCCCCCTCGGACTAGAGATACCCTGCCTCCGGAGTACAGGTACCCCACCCCGGACTACTGGTACTGCCCCACACTAGGTACCCCTCCCCCGGACTGCAGGTACCCTCCCAGGACTACAGGTGCCCCCAGAACTGTTGAGGGACACAGGGTATAAGGAAAGAGAGAAGACCTCTGGGCTCCCCTGGTATGGCCAGAGGCACTGGGCGGCGGCGGCGGACGATGGCAGTGTCGCGAAGACGTGCCCAACTCTAGTAAACTCTTACGTGAAAAACCACGGGGCCTACCAAGGGCGAGTGCTTCCCGGGGCAGCACAGAGAGAGTTCAGAAATGAAAAGCGAACTGACCAGACCAAAGGGCGACACGCCTGTGGCGTCGTTCTCGAGCTGAAGCATGGCTGGCTGCGACGTCAGACCCCCGACGTCATGATTTTTTCATGACGCGACCCCCAGAGATCCCCGACCCATTCCCCGGGACAGTTTTTTATCCCGAGTCGTTTTTTGACGGTCCCGAGGCCCGGTGAGGGTCCCAGAGGCCGGAAATGGCGAGAAACCGGCCGTCGTGATTTTTTTTTTTGCCCCCGAGAGCGATGAAAACTGCAGGCTTCTCCACTGACGGGAAGGAGACTCCGCCAAGCAGACGCCAAGCAGACGCCGTCGTGATTTTCTCATGGCCCGAGGGGCTCTGGCACCCTGGCCAGCGGGGAAGCACAGGAGGGGGGCCTTGGCGAATCGGCGCGCGTGGCTGCCTTTCCTGCCCCCCCCCCCCCTCCCCCTGGATTGGGGAGACGTAAGGCTCGGGTACGTGGGACTCGGGTTGGCCTGACGGGGCCGCCGTGAAAACGCCGAGACCCAATCCGAAATTCGACGCGCACTCCCGCGGCAGACATCCCACGAACACCGGATCGTCAAACTCCAGAAGGAACTCGCCAAAAAACGACGGCAAACCCGAGTTCCGGCTTACTCGAGTCTCACGTTTCCCCGACAAGTAGGTAAGGTCAGGAATGTTGGCTTAGCGTGTCGCGGCCGCGGCCCCAGCGACACGCTATACTACCCTACGAGCAAATTGCGTGTCGCTCCGCTCTGCGGGGCAGGAGGCTGGGGGAAGCTCGGGACGCCCACGTTCTGGGACAGGGACGTGGTCAGCGTGTCACGCCGAAGCGTGGTGGGCCAGAACCGGCGGAGCGACACGCTAACCACGGGTTCCTGACCGCACTCCTGATATGACGTTTCCCCCCCTGGAGGCGCAGGCGAGGGCGTTCTCGCGGCAGGGCCGGCGCCCGGCCGGCGGGCCGAGGCCGGCTGCACGCAGCCGACGTCGTGCACCCTTCTTCTTCCTCCTCCTCCTCCTCCTCCTCCTCCTCCTCCTCCTCCTCTCTCATCATCATCATCATCATCATCATCATCATCATCATCATCATCATCATCATCATCATCATCATCATCATCATCATCATCATCATCATCATCATCATCATCATCATCATCATCATCATCATCATCATCATCATCATCATCATCATCATCATCATCATCATCATCATCATCATCATCATCATCATCATCATCATCATCATCATCATCATCATCATCATCATCATCATCATCATCATCATCATCATCATCATCATCATCATCATCATCATCATCATCATCATCATCATCATCATCATCATCATCATCATCATCATCATCATCATCATCATCCTGCTCCTTTTCCCTCCTCCTCCTCCTCCTCGTCCTCCTCCTCCTCCTCCCTTCCCTGCTCCACACCTCCTCTTCCTCACTCCAGCGAAGGGGGAGCCGTAGGGGGGACTGGCCCGATTGGGAGGGGGGCGCCGACCTGGTCTCGGCGATGCATCGCCGAGAGACGGGCGATAGGCTCCAGATGGGGGGACACCACGTGCGTGGGCAGGGTGACATATCCCCTCGTATCCCACGCTGCCAAACAACAATTGGAGCTGGCGGGATGCTGGCAGTTTTCGGCCTCTGGGGGCCCTCGCCGGGCCTCGGGAGCGTCACAAAACGACCCGGGACGAAAAGCTGGCCCCGGGGAGGTGGTCTGGACCTCCGGGGCCCACGAGAAAAAAAAAAGTGGCGCGGCTGGGTGTCTGGGTTCCCCCTCCCCTCGCCCCCCTTCCCTGCCCTGCTCCGCACTTCTGCCTCGTCCACCCCTCTGCCTCGCCCCCCCTTGGCCCAGGGCCCGCCCTTCCCCGATCCCACCCGTTCCCCGTCCCCTTCCCCGGATCCCCCCTCCTCATCCGAGGGGGGTCCTCGGCCCGCCCAACGGCTGCAGCGGCTGCTCCAGCGGCTGCTCGAGAACCATGGTCCTCGACCCCCCGCCCATCGGGGCTTCCGCGTCTCCGTCAGCGCCAGCGTCGGCGCCGTGGCCGTCGTGGGCGCGATCGCCGTCGTGCCCGACGCCGTCGCCGACGTCGTCGACAGCGCGCTGTCCTCCAGCGCGTGCCGCTGCAGGTTGGAAGGGGAGGGCGCGGGGAACACAGGCGCCACGCCATCGAGAGCAGGCCCAGGGAGACGCAAGGCCGCGAGCAGCAGGCTCGGGCCGTGGCACGATCGCGGTGCTCCTGGAGCTCCACCAGGAACGAGCACCATGCCCTTGCCCGCGAGGCTCGCGCGAGGGGGGGGGGGCAGGAGCGAGGGGGGCGGGCGTCTCGGAAGCCCGGAGGCTCTCAAAAGGGCCACGGGCCTCTCAGAGGCTTGCCGAAGCTCCCGAGACACCCTACCCAGAATCATCCCTGCCTTCTGGAAAGAGGCTCCTCGCCCTCGCGCCAAGCCCTCTGCACGCCACCGGCTGCTGCTGCCGTCGTCGTCGCCGCCGCCGCCGTCGCCGTCGCCGTGGTGGTCGTCATCGATGTCGATACGTCGTTGTCGACGACGTCGTGGTCGACGTCGCCGATGGTCCTCGGTTCGCCTAGCGTTGCGACGGCCTCTCGCTGCAGACGTCGTCGTCGTCGTCGTCGTTGTCGTCGTCGACGCTGGAATCCTCGCAGTCGTCGTTCTCGTCGACGACGACGCTGTCCTCGCCGTCGCCGTCGTCGGCGTCGCTGCCGTCGTCGTCGACGTCGTCGTCGACGTCGTCGTCGACGTCGTCGTAGACGACGTCGTCGACGACGCCGTCGTCGTCGACGTCGTCGTCGTCGACGACGACGTCGTCGTCGACGACGCCGACGCGGGCGCGTCTCATCGCCGGTCGTCCTCGGCCCGCCCAGCGGCGCGGGCTGCTGCCCGGGCAGCAGGGTCTTCGGCCCCGCCAGCGGCACGGGCGGCAGGGGCGCTGGGCACGGGCGGGCGGTGCTGCTCTCCTCCTCCTCCTCCTCCTCCTCCTCCTCCTCCTCCTCATCCTCCTCCTCCTCATCCTCCTCCTCCTACTCGTCCTCCTTGTCCTCCTCCTCCTCGTCCTCCTCCTTGTCCTCCTCCTGCTCCTCCTGCTCGTCCTCCTCCTCGTCCTCCTCCTCGTCGTCCTCCTCCTCGTCCTCCTCCTCGTCCTCCTCCTCCTCCTCTTCCTCCTCCTCCTCGTCCTCCTCCTCCTCCTCCTCGTCCTCCTCCTGCTCGTCCTCCTCCTCCTCCTCCTCCTTGTAGTCGTCCTCCTCCTTCTCCTCCTCCTCCTCCTCCTCCTCTTCCACCTCGTCCTCCTCCTCGTCGTCCTCCTCCTGCTCCTCCTCCTCGTCCTCTTCCTCCTCCTCCCCCTCGTCCTCGTCCTCCTATGCTATGGCCCCTCCTTCGTCCCTCCCCCCTCCTACGTCCCTCTCTCTCGCGCGGGCGGCCGGCCCGCGCGCTGCTCTCCCGAGGGGGGCGTCCGACCTGCCATCGCTCGGGCGTCCACTCTGAAGGTGCCCAGGTACACACTTTTTTAGCGTGAGAGGCTAGGCAGAGGGTGACTGCGCTGGCGATGGAATGCCTAGACGGGGATGCCGTCAAAGCGAATTGTGACACCATGCAAGAGGAGGAGGAGGAGGAGGAGGAGGACGAGGAGGAGGAGGAACAGGAGCAGGAGGAGGAGGAGGAGGGCGAGGGCGCGGCCGAAAAAGGGGCGGACACCCTGGTGTACACAAGTACGTAGAGACAGTTCCCATCGTCGTCGTCGTCGTTGCAGGCGTCGTCGTCGTCGTCGTCGTCGCCGTCGCAGTCGCCGTCACCGTCGCCGTCACCGTCGCCGTCGCCGTCGTCGTCGTCGTCGTCGTCGTCGTCGTCGTCGTCGTCGTCGTCGTCATGGTCGTCGTCGTCGTCGTCGTCGTCGTCGTCGTCGTCGTTGTCATCGTTCAGGCTCGGCGGCGCTGGCCGTAAGGCCTCTCCAATAGACAATCACAACTCCCAGGATGCCATATCGTTTCACACGTCTTTTCTGCAGCTTCGGCGTCCCCCTCCCCCTTTCCCATGCTCTTGCGTAAGTAGTTTCCTCCTGGGCATCAGCGATGCTGTGCGTGTCTGTGTGTGGCTTCTCCTCCGGACACTCCCCGGGCAGTGCTTGGCTTCGCGCGCGAGCTATTGCTTCCTCGGCGGCCCGCGGTGCTCCCAGAGGGCCCGGCCGCTCGGGCGCTGGCCGCGCCGAGGGGGACGCGCCGGGCAGCCGAGCGGACGCCACGGCCGAGCGGGGGCGCGCAGCGGATCCGACCTCGAGCTCGCCTCCGTGCTCCCGGGCCGATCGAACGTGCTCCAGCACCTGGGCAACCGCGCGCAGACCTGGTTCGAAGTCGACACGGGCGAGGTGGCCGTGGGTCACGGCGTGGAATGGGCGTTGCGCCGTCAATGGCGCGAAGAACCAGCAGCTCCAGAAAGCGCGCAACGCGGACGCCATCGCCTCGCTCACCCTGGCCCGACTGTCCCAAAGCCCGCCCCTGAAGAAACCACCGTCGTTGGAAGTTGCGACGCATGCATCTCGGCGACGTCGCTCAGAGCGCCGACGTCCCAGCCCCCTCGGAGGCCTGGAAATGGGCACCAACGCCAACACAGGGGGTTGCCTCCACAGGGGGGAAGATGATCCCAAATTTCGGTGCTGATGGTGATATTTCGGCCATCCTGGAAGCAAGAGTATGACCACCATCACCGAGATCGGGATCTCCTTCCCTCGGTGGAGGCACACTGCCGAAATTGGTGTTGGTGTCAATCGCTAGGCCTGCGAGACCCGGGTGAGTCAGACATTGCAAATCCTGCACGATCCTGCAAGATCCGAATTGCACCCAAGCCCGGGTCAGTGCGAAGGAGCCTGCAAGAGCCTGCAGGATCCCTGCGCCCAAGCCCAGGTCGGTGCGGCCCGGGCCCTGCAAGATCCTGCAAGATCGGGCGCTCTTGCTGACCCCCGTTTGCATTGACCCCCGTCTCCAAGCTCCTGATCCTTGCCGATGGTGCCCCATCCGGCGCAGGATCCGAGTCCTTCCGATCTCCCGCTCCCCAGGCCTCTACCTCTGCGAGCGACGCCAACACATGCTGAAGCGTGAGCCGACGAGACGTCCTCGGCCTCTTCCAAATCCAACACCACGCCGATTTCAACACACTGCTCGCCGCCACCCTTGGCCTACAACACCCTCTGCTCCTCCTCCTCCTCCTCCTCCTCCTCCTCCTCCTCCTCCTCCTCCTCCTCCTCCTCCTCTCTCTCCCTCTGTGGAAAATCTTGGAGACTACAAACCTTGGAGACCTCCGGAGAACCCGTGAAGCCTCCTCACTTCCAGCCTCAGAATGGACACGCTGGCTTCATGTTCTTGTGCCGAGGTTAGCCGCCAGGAGCCGGTACCGGGCGCCAGGGCATCAAACAAAAAGCACCCGCCACTCACGCACATCGAAATCGTGGAATACGTAAGGGTCGGGAGCCCCCGAGGCCCACGCCGTGACCAAAACACGACCTCGGAGCCCTGGGTCACGTTGTCTTCCTGCAAAATCGCGCGCCCGCCCTCGGCCTCTACCTCCTCCTCCTCCCCCGAGAGTCTTCTGGGCATTTCTCGGTGCGGGGGGAACGAAAGGTTGGGGCCCGCCCAAGGGGGGTACCATCGAGCTTGACTCGGCCGTACATCGCCGATAGATCGGCATTCGGCCCCTGCTGGCGAAACCGCATGGCCCCGGACGGGGTGGAGCATCGGGCCCCGATCGGCGATAAATGTGCGATCGGGGGTCGAGGCGTGCCCCCCCCCCTCCCGAGCCCATCCCCCCTGACCGGAGGCCTCGACCACCCGAGCACCGCGACGAACCTCCGAAAACCTTCGAGCCCTCCTCCCTCCTCTCCCCCCCCGCCTCTGCAGGCCTCCCAGGTGGGGCCAGAGCAGCGAAATGCTAGATTTAAGTCGGGCCTGTCCCCCCTACAGGCGGATTTTTGATTAAAAAAAGCCAAAGTGCTCAACAAATATTCAAAAATACTTAGAAATGGTAGAGAAATACTCCCCAGACTATTTTTTGACTATTTTTGAAGACTCCTCCTGTAGAGGAACGTGCCCGACTTAAGTGACAAGCTGCATCGGGAACGACGGGGCGTTCTTCCAGCCGCGGCGGGCCTGGGCCGGGCCACCCAAGGGCTCCCCGACCCAGCCTTCTTAACAAGAACCGGAGACCCTCCTGAGCTCAAAGCGGCCCTATTCTTGGGTCGGGCAGGTCCCCCTACAGGGGGAGTTTGGACGACAAATAAAACATGCGCAAAATATGCCCCAACAAATCTGCCGATCCAGCGTGTGAGTTTCAAAGACCCTCAGATATAGCTTGAGCCTCGATTCTTGAGCTTCAGCTCTGCTGGGGGAGTGGGTGCCGGGGTGGCTCTGCCGGGGTCAGGGAGGGGGTCCGAGTCGCTTTTGGTGGCGAAATCGGAGCTCCAGCTCACTCCGGGTAGGCCCCTCGCCCCGGCGAGCTCGAACGCGGGCTCATACAAAAAACCCAGCGGCCGCCCAGACGGCCCAAGAGAGCCCTGAGTGGCCGCAACATCGCTCCAAGACGCCCAATATGTTCCTCAGACGGCTCCAGAAGCCTCCAACGTACCCTCCCGACACCTCCTAAGAGTGCCCAAAGACGGAAAATCTGTCTCATTCCCTGAGGAAAACGTATATGTTTTGCAGTTTCGCTTCTTCGGCCTTCGCAGTGTCCAACACGGCCCAAGAGACCCCCAAAGCAGGCCCAGAGGCTGTCAAGAGGGCCCCAAGTCGGCCCAAGAAGGGCCCACGACAGCCCGGGAGGCCCCCAAGACAGCCCAAGCAGTCCCCAGGACGGGCCCAAGAAGCGCCCAAGAAGGCTCCATGACGGCCCCAGAAGGGCCCAAGACGGCCCAAGAGGCGCCCAGGAGGCACCAAAATTGCTGTAGGAGTCCCCAAGCAACCCCGAGAGGCTCCAAGTGGCCCTCAAGTGGCCCTCAAAAGGCGCCCAAAAGCGCTCCCGAAGGCTCAAAGAGTACCTCCTACACACCCCCAGGAGGCTCCAGGATGCCTCCTGCATGTCCCCCCAAAAGCCCAAAAGGCCCCCAAGAGGCTCAACAACCACCTCCAAGACGCCCCCCAGGAGGCCTCGAAGATGCGTCGTAGAGGCCCCAGCAATGCCTCGAAGCTGTTTCTAAACCACTTACGTTTGAACAAGCGGGCTGGGGCGAAAACGTCCTTCTGACAGCGGGATCGTCCCGGATCGGCGGCACCGGCCGGAGGCCTCTGCAATAAAATGCCCCAAGAAAAATAAGTTAAACATGCAACAAAAAAACAAAAACATAACAAATGCTAAACAAATGTTCCCGGACTATTTTTGACTATTTTTGAATATTCCTCCTGTAGAAGGACATGCCCGACTTAACCCTTACCTCAGCGCCCTGGCTGCACTCTGGCCCAATCGACGAAGCCTGGAGCTTCCCTCCTCCGCCTCGGGGGGCGGCATGAGCGGGATGCAGCCACAGAATTATATCGGTGGTTCAAACACGGGGTCCTGAGGGATGGGGTCCTGAGGATAGGAAGGGGTGTAAGGGTGGATTTGCACTGTTTGAGGCATCTCGTCCTTAGGACCCCATGTCTCAGGACCCCATCTTTGAACCCCCGAAATTAGGAGGAGGCGCTTCCCGCCTTGACTGCCGGCGACGGTGCCGAAGGGCATCGACGCCATGCCGGCGCCGCCTGGCTCTCCCACAGGCGGCGCCCTCGTCCGTTCGTTGATATTGCCACTCTCTGGTCTTATGTCTTGTTGCTTGGCATGCGCGCGCGTGTGTGTGTGTGTGTGTGTGTCTGTGTCTGTGTCTGTGTCTGTGTCTGTGTCTGTGTCTGTGTCTGTGTGTGTGTCGGTATGTGTCTGTGTGGTGTGTGTGGTGTGTGGTGTGTGGTGTGTGGTGTGTGGTGTGTGTGTGTGTGTTTGCGTGTGCGCTTCACAGTGTGTGATGTGTGTGTGTGTGTGCGTGGTGTGCGGTGTGTGTGTGTGTGTATGTGTGTGTGCTGTGTGTGTGGTCTGTGTTCGTGTCACACTGCCGAGGGCGCACGTCTAGACACCACGCGAGCAACTGACCGAGGCACAAACAACTTGAGGCTACTGAGGCCTCGATTCCACACATATGAGAAAGAGCGCGCAGCGTGGCGGTATCGCCTGTGGGAGATCAACCATGGCCGAGCCAGCATCGCACCGACAACTAGTAGCGCAAATGAGCACGCGCGAGAGACACGGCAACACCCTGCGACCCAGCAGCCCACGGTGCTGCAATGCCAGAAAACTGCGACACGAACTGCCACGAACGAAGAAGCCTTGATACCACCCCAAGTGTAAGGTGCATTCAGAAACTGTAGACGATAGCCGCACGCGCGCCTCCAGCGGCCAGACGCGCAGGCACCCGGATACCCTCGCCGAACGAGACTGCACCGAGCCGAGCGCCACGGACTGGGAGGCCTCCCTCCCAACCACCACGAGACTGCATCGAACCCAGCCCCGTCACCAGCCTCCAGCACACAAGCTGCAACATGTCCGCGTGCGAGGGACACTGCAGTAGCCTGTGTACAGCGATGTAAAAGAAAAACAGGGCACTGCGTACCGAAATTGGCAGTTGCACGAGGCCATAATAACGCAGCAGGTGTAAACAGTGCAACCTGAAACCTAGCAGAGGGCGCCCCGCAAAGCTCAGCCGCAGTTGCGCCCCCGCTGCCGTCTGCCTTGCGCTGGCCAAGTTCAGCCTTCGCAACGCACCCCCCTGCCAGTCGCCTTGTGCAGGCCAGGCTCGCCCACCGCAACACGCTGCCGCCTGCCTTGCGCTGGCCAGGTTCAGCCTTCGCAGCGCAACCCCCTGCCAGCTGCCTTGCGCAGGCCAGGCTCGCCCACCGCAGCACCACCGCTGCCGTCTGCCTTGCGCCGGCCAGGCCCCCTCCACGCCGCCGATG